>JAUPFT010000003.1:48995437-49345437 GCA_036936625.1 Parnassius smintheus behrii
AGACCTGAAGTTTGTTTATTATTGTTTTTGTTAGTGCCCAGCTCTGACAGCCATAGAGTAGTGTTGGTAGAATAATAGTATCTATTGCCTTCTTTTTTAGTCGCGTCGGTATAGGAGACTTAAATATTTCTTTTAGTGACCAGTATTTTCTCCAAGCACTTTTTATTCTGCGGTCGACTTCATTCTCTGTTTGGTTTGAAAAACAAATGTTCTGCCCAAGATAGACATAGCTGTCTACATACTCTATCGGTATATTTTGCACCTTCGTAGGCACTCTAACGCTGTTAGTTAGGAGTCTCGTTTTTCCAATATTCATATTGAGTCCGCACTTTCGACTCTCTATATCTAGAGATATCAGCATGTATTCTAGTTCATCGTGACTTTCACTGATAAGGATAACGTCGTCAGCGAATCGTAGGTGGCTTCAATACTCGCCATTTATTTTTATGCTAATATCATGCCAATCGAGTTGTCGAAATACGTGTTCTAAAATTGCGTTAAATAAATACGGTGAGATAGGGTCCCCTTGTCTCACTCCTTTCTGAATGTTAAATGGTGTTCCTTTTCTCTCTAATTTAACCACAGCCTTGCTCTGTTTGTATATCTCTTTCAGGATTTTGATATATTTAATATGTACTCCTTGTTCTTGTTGCGTCAGCCATAGGTATGTATGGTATATAGAGTCGAATGCCTTTGAATAGTCTACAAAAGCGATGTAGAGTTTTTTGTTGTATTCATTATATCTTTCAATGATTTGTGTAACAGTGAATATGTGATCATTTGTAGAGAAGCCCGCTCTAAAACCTGCTTGTTCTCTCGGCTGACTCTCTTCTAAAGTTTTTAAAATTCTTTTTAGTAACAAGCTGGTGAATAATTTATATATTGTTTGAAGTAAGCTTATTGGCCTATAATTGCCTATATCTGATGGATCTCCTTTTTTGTATAGAAAAGTAATTATAGCCGTATGCCAGTCAGAGGGTATCAATTCTTTTGCTAGGATTTGATTAAACAAAAATGTTAAGATAGGTGTAAGGGGCTCTTTAATTGCTTTTAATATGTCATTTGTAATTCGGTCTTCTCCGGGACTTTTAAGTGTTTTTAGTTGTTGTATGGCATAGCTTATTTCGCATTCTAAAAAGTGCGGAACGTTTTCACTGTCTTGTAGGTCTAATTCTTGGGTTTCTTTTTTAAAAGACATACGACATTCATACAATGATGTATAGTATTTAGTAGCTATTTCCAATATTTGATTTCGATTAGTTATTTGGGAACCATGTTTTGTCAAATGTGCAATCCAAGTTTTGTGAGAGTCTAATGTTTTATACGCTCTTTAAACTGACGCTCTCTTTTCCAGTTCTTCTTCAATTATTTTATATCGATGATCTTTTCGACTATTATTTATTTGTTTTTTAATGAGTTTGTATAAGGCCAAAAGTTGTTTTTTTTTTCAAAGATTGTTTTATTTTTCTTTTCTTTTAATAGTGTTCTTTCTTTTATAAGTCTAGCAATGTTTTCCTGAATTGGTGGAGTACTTTTACATCTCTTGGGAAGATTGTTGTTGCAGTCTTTGATTTTCGTTACTAAAGTAGTATACGTTTGTTCAATGTTTGTGAATTGCACTTGTTTAACATTATCTGTGAATAAAAACTTTACATATTCTTTTTCTGTGGCTGTTAAACCGGTAGTGGATCTCTTTCCAAAGTGTTTTCTAGATGGGTTTCGTTTATGATTAAGTAGTATCGATGCTCTAACTAGTCTGTGATCTGTTGGGTGTGTTGTCGATATCATTTCAATGTTGTGGATACTTGTTATATTTCGTGCTAGGATGTAATCAATTTCATTATGTGATACTTCATTTGGGTGTATCCAAGTCCATCTACGATTTGGTTTCTTCTTAAAGTATGTGTTTGTTATATGTAATTTATTTTCAAAACAAAAATTAATTAATATGTTGCCTCTTGGGCTTCTCTTACCGTATCCCCATGGGCCCATGATTGACGTGTCATCAGTTGTTGTCACGCCAATCTGAGCATTGAAGTCCCCGACAACCAGTGTGTCCTTATTAGTGTTATTTATTGCTTTTTGGAGATCCTTGTAGAATCTATCTAGGTCTTCTAATGAGGATTGTTCCGTCGGCGCATACACCTGTATTATATTTAACGTTTTGCATTCAAAATTTAGCTCTAATCTAGCAACTCTGTCTGATATTGGTATAAAATCTTTAATATTCTTCTTTAGCTCTTTTTTAATTAGAAATCCAACACCGTTTCTGTTTTGTTTTTGACCATAATACATAAAAATATAATTTTTGTTTTCTTTGATTTGTTTTCCTTCCAGTTTCGTTTCAGAAAGTCCTACAATATGCCAGTTTATTTCAGAAATAGCATGTTCCAGTTCGATAAATCTTGAAGCATTTATAAGTGATCTCACGTTTAACGTAGCTATATATAGGTAGTTATCTTTTTTATTAACAATTTCTTCATGTTTACATATGGAAGGTTGTGGTCTATAACTCCCACGGGGACCAGCCGTGTTGGGAGAGTAAATGTATGTTTTGTTAAAAGCAATTGATTTCGGAGGAGGGACAGGTGGTTGCTACAGTTCATTTTGAATGTCGTGCTGAGAATCGTGAATTTCGTGCTGGTAGCTTGTAGCAGAAGCGGGAGGGGGGTCTAGTTCAGTTTCTTTCGATAACAAATATTTTCTCATATCGACTTTACTCTTCTTATAAATTCGATGCGCGTGTGAGGGTGATTGTTTGTTTTGTTGTAATGCAATAGAGTTGGTGGCTTCTGGTGATTTAGATGGTTTTCCTTTTTTAATACATTAAACTCTCTTTATTTGTACCTAAGTAGGCGATTTTGTCGCGTCTCAGCACACCGTTTTTACCCTGACTTCTAGCCGTGTCAACCTCTTTCTGGAGCTCTTTTCTTATTTTCAGCATATGTGGTGTAAAATCTTCTTTAATATAATAGTCAGTACAGTCTAATAGTTTTTTTATTTTTAAAATTTTTATTTTAAGGCTTAATTTACAAAACGTAATCTTAATTGGTCTAGGTTTTTCTCTCTTCCTACCTAGTCTTAAAGCTGATTCTATATCTTGTAAGGTACAATTTGCTTTCAAGTGTTCATTTAAAAGTTTAATAATATTATTTTCTAAATCTTCATAGCTTTTTTCGTTTTCCTCTAGCCCAAATAAAACTATGTTTTTCATCCGTATTTGTCTTTCTATCCTTTCTAATGCATTTTGTTGATTATTAATAATTTCCTCAAGCTCTTCATTTTTTGTCATAATTTCCTTAAATTTTAAGTTCATATTTTCAATGATAGGCTATGAAATATTTTCTTGTAAACTTTTTAATTCTTTTCTTTGTTCCGTTATGTCATCCTGCATTTTCTTAAGCATATTTGCTATTTCTTCCATATTGATAAGTTATTTTATTTATTTGGATGTTATTAAGCGACCTCTTGTGTCAAGTTACTATATCTTTTATTGATTATATTTGATTCAGTTCGGTTTGTATTAGTTAATATCATTAAACTCCGCTAGATGGGTTTTACTCGTAACTTCATCTAATTAACAATAGATGGCGCAAAACTTGAAACACTATTTTTAAATGATTCAACGTATTGGTAGTTTGTTTAATTTCATAGGTTATAATTTTGAAAATACAATTATCAATTATTTTCACCAAATTTTTAGTTTCTTTATATTTCATAAGTTTCCTTAAAGCGAAATTTTAGTGTGGATTTGCTTCACTTTAACTATTTCATCATATTTATGGTTATAAAGTTCGAAAAGTTCACTTACATATTTAAGTCTGAATTAACGGTTTTCTTCTTCACATTAATGTTACACTATTACTTTTCTAACTTAAACACTTTTGTATTCACTTAATAACACAAATTTTAACTTCTTTTAACAAGAATAACAAATTTTAAATTCAATTTAAGTACGGAGCTGACGTGTTTACACGGCATGCAGCGCCCTCCTCAATATATAATTGATAAAAGGCTCACAATATATTTATATAAAATACCCGAAACAAGGGTTTCACTCTCCTATATTTATTAAAAAAAATGTAGTGGAGGCACACGGCCCCACACACGCCGAAGGGAATGCTAATTCGAGAACTGGACCGTAGTCCAAAGCAAAATAACTGGCCTACCAGTAAAAGAGGCTTGGCCCCTTGTTAAGTGTATGCACAAACATCGACCGAAGTCGCGCATGTCAATGCGTGTAAACACCATACAGAATACGAACGAATCCAGCCACAGTGAATGTACGTCACACGGTTTAGGCAAATAGGCACACTGGCCGTAAAGCCTCTGTGAGTCCCACCACCTGCCAGACCGCCGCTCCTGCAGACGTGATGTAAGTGTATGGCATCACCACCAATTGCATAATCCACACGGCTACTAGCCGCAGAGCGTGTCATGAGTCTAGCGCTCACCTCAAGGGAATGGGCTCCCACGTTGTGCGGCTTTCGGCTGCAGCCTTGAGAGTCTCCTTAGATCTTCCCGCCAGCTACCACCCGCATGAGGTCGACACATATGCTCCACCAACCAATACAACTGCAGATATAGCCAAAAGGCAGTTATAAGATAAGAGTAATAATTCGCCATCAGAAAGGGTTTGTGTCACTGACGTTGAGTAAATGCATTTTCGATCATGTTTGTCTCACCCACCAACAAGTTGCCTTCAATCATTCAAAGGTGGGAAAGTTACAGAGATATAACATTATGTTGTTATATAAAACATCGTGAAGGGCAGACAGTCTGTAGCCTCTTAATGAAGGGACCCGACTTGGGCAAAGCTACTCAGGCGTGAGTCAAACCAAGACGCAGAGAGCGCCATTGAGAATAGCGTCCCACCAAACAACCATCGCAGAAACGCAATGCTGCAGAACGCAACAAGCATAAATACGACTATCGTCGGGCTAACACCATCCCAAGGTCCCCCATACATCCCAGCAGGCATCACTACCTCCATCGACCAGAACCACTAGAGTGCATTGAATCGGGCGCAGCACACCCGCAGATCCATCACAAGACGCAATACCGCAAGTAGCAGTAAGCATCAATGCAACTATCATACGGATGGCGCCCCCTCACAACACACCCACATGATCCCTATCGACTTTGGTAACAAAGTTTGTATTGTTGTTAACTAAAAAATATCACAAACGTATCATAGTAGCACGCTACTAAGACGCCAATGATCAAAACTCCACGTATCGAAGCGCTAATGCACTAAGACATGAAGTTGAGTATGCCTGTTACACTTAAAAGTGCTACCAAACACACTCATAATCCCAATTCGAAATATAGACGACGCATCGCAATGCGCTACGATGCCGCCCACAAACGGTATGGGTGTGCGATGTCCACGGGAAAGCCATATTTCTACAACAAACCCGCTTACCACCGGCACTAACATGTTATTTGTTTACATCCATTGACCAGAACCACAAAAATGCGTCGAATCAGGCACAGCACACCCGCAGATCCATCACAAGACGCAATACCGCAAGTAGCAGTAGGCATCAATGCAACTATCATACGGATGGCGCCCCCTCACAACATACCCACATGACCCCTTTCGATTTTGGTAACAAAGTTTGTATTGTTATTAACTAAAAAATATCAGCAACGTCTTAGTAGCGTGCTACTATGATAGTAGCACGCTACTAAGACGCCAATGAACAAAACTCCACGTATCATAGCGCTAATGCACTAAAACATGAAGTTCAGTATGCTGGTTACACTTAAAACTGCTACCAAACACACTCATCATCCAAATCCGAAAGATAGACGACGCATCGCTATGCGCTACGACGTCGCCCACAAACGGTATGGGTGTGCGATGTCCACGGGAAAGCCGTATTGCTCCAACAAACCCGCTTACCACCAGCACTAAGATGATATGTCTAGGACACATCGGCTAGCTAGTCCAAGTTTACCTCGGACCAATTGCTCGTGAAGCAGCATACACGCCACCATAATATTCCTTTTCAAGTCCCTAATAAGGACTAGTCATTTTGCTACAGTACTAGGAGCAGTCGGTCACCCGACCACCCCATACAATGCTTATGCATCAAGGAGACCTTCAATAATAATGCTTTTGTATCATAGACCTTACTTTCATAAGTCATTCATATATAGGATTCGAACCCACGACCCTACTATTGTAATGCATATTCATCATAGAGACCTTCTATAGTATTGCTTTTGTATCATAGACCTTACTTTCGTAAGTCATTAATATATAGGGTTCGAACCCACGACCCTACTATTGTAATGCATATACATCATAGAGACCTTCTATAGTATTGCTTTTGTATCATGGACCTTACTTTCATAAGTCATTAATATATAGGACTTCAACCCACGACTCCACTATTGTAATGCAAATTCACCATGGCGACCTTCTATATTATAGCTTTTGTATCATTGAGTTTAATATAATAAGTCCCTAATATAGGACTAGTCATTGTGCTACAGTACTTCAAGCAGTCGGGCTCCCGACCACCCCATATATATGTACAACTGCAGGCATGTATCTTCGGCAGCTCCTCCATACAAGACATCATCTATACATGAACACCTTCCATAACTTAGGAAAATGTTCTTTTATACATGAACTCTTTCCACAACTTAGACAATTTTTAACAATTTTTCTATTTATCTGATAAACGTTATTTATCTTTACTTTTATAATATTTTCAACTAGTGTTTCTATTGTTTATCATGTTTTAGATATTTTTACAAGTTTTTATTATAAATTTATTTATTATTAAAAACAATATTTTTGCCTTTAATTTACTATGTTATTAGTCTAATGTCGGAAATGTATTTATATTAACTTTATGCTTATTAATGTAATTTTATTGCTTACTATACATATTTTAAGACTATTTTTGATACCCCTTTATATTGAACTTAACTATTAATAATAATATTGGGCCGTCACACCATGTTCAAGCCAAGATTTTTATAGAATCACAATATTGAATCAAAGTTTCATTATAAAACCGACGCTCAAGTAGTCGCATCGTATTGTTGAACATCGCGCACCGAAGGCGGCGTCTGCATCCTGCTGAAAAACCGAATGGAATATTTAGAATTAAAAGAAATTTCCAATATGTCAATTGCCTATGTAGTGGAAATTTGTGCAGTAGAGCTTGTACTAACTTGTTGACATTGTACTATAATGGGAAGAAGGAAGATTTATTTTACGAAAAAATATAAACTATTCTTCATTACATAAATAAGAAATTTTCTAAACATAAAATCATATTGGGCAGCGATTTCAATTTCGACATGCTGCAAAAAAAAATAAAAAACGAAAAAAAGAAAAGAAGTAAAAGAAATAAACTTTAAGATTTAATGCTCCAATATAACCTTTATCAACAAATTCATAGTCCAACACGTGTCACTAAAACCACTTCAAGTTGCTTAAATTTAAGTTATCTAAACTTTAGCGATACAAAACTACAAATAACTGTGTAAGAATTGGGCCTGTCCGACCACAGGTCTTTCGAAACAAAATGAACATAAAATATGGTATCAAACTTTTACTTTTTTGGGTATACAATTATCTAGTATGTTAATTAAAGTTTGATGAAATAAATTATAATTATCGTTTCAGTCTTTATTTTTATTAAGTTTATTTTCCCAATTAAGCGATTCCAATGCATGTTTAAAATTTGCTATATTTTGATGTATTGTTTTTTTTTTCGGTGTACCATATTTTATGTTCATTTTGTTTCGAAAGACCAATTCTTACACAGTTATTTGTAGTTTTGTATCGCTAAAGTTTAGATAACTTAAATTTAAGCAACTTGAAGTGGTTTTAGTGATACGTGTTGGACTGTGAATTTGTTGATAAAGGTTATATTGGAGCATTAAATCTTAAAGTTTATTTCTTTTACTTCTTTTCTTTTTTTCGTTTTTTATTTTTTTTTGCAGAATGTCGAAATTGAAATCGCTGCCCAATATGATTTTATGTTTAGAAAATTTCTTATTTATGTAATGAAGAATAGTTTATATTTTTTCGTAAAATAAATCTTCCTTCTTCCCATTATAGTACAATGTCAACAAGTTAGTACAAGCTCTACTGCACAAATTTCCACTACATAGGCAATTGACATATTAGAAATTTCTTTTAATTCTAAATATTCCATTCGGTTTTTCAGCAGGATGCAGACGCCGCCTTCGGTGCGCGATATTCAACAATACGATGCGACTACTTGAGCGTCGGTTTTATAATGAAACTTTGATTCAATATTGTGATTCTATAAAAATCTTGGCTTGAACATGGTGTGACGGCCCAATATTATTATTAAAAATTAAGTTCAATATAAAGGGGTATCAAAAAAAGTCTTAAAATATGTATAGTAAGCAATAAAATTACATTAATAAGCATAAAGTTAATATAAATACATTTCCGACATTAGACTAATAACATAGTAAATTAAAGGCAAAAATATTGTTTTTAATAATAAATAAATTTATAATAAAAACTTGTAAAAATATCTAAAACATGATAAACAATAGAAACACTAATTGAAAATATTATAAAAGTAAAGATAAATAACGTTTATCAGATAAATAGAAAATTTGTTAAAAATTGTCTAAGTTGTGGAAAGAGTTCATGTATAAAAGAACATTTTCCTAAGTTATGGAAGGTGTTCATGTATAGATGATGTCTTGTATGGAGGAGCTGCCGAAGATACATGCCTGCAGTTGTACATGTATATGGGGTGGTCGGGAGCCCGACTGCTTGAAGTACTGTAGCACAATGACTAGTCCTATATTAGGGACTTATTATATTAAACTCAATGATACAAAAGCAATAATATAGAAGGTCGCCATGGTGAATTTGCATTACAATAGTGGAGTCGTGGGTTGAAGTCCTATACATTAATGACTTATGAAAGTAAGGTCCATGATACAAAAGCAATACTATAGAAGGTCTCTATGATGTATATGCATTACAATAGTAGGGTCGTGGGTTCGAACCCTATATATCAATGACTTACGAAAGTAAGGTCTATGATACAAAAGCAATACTATAGAAGGTCTCTATGATGAATATGCATTACAATAGTAGGGTCGTGGGTTCGAATCCTATATATGAATGACTTATGAGAGTAAGGTCTATGATACAAAAGCATTGAAGGTCTCCTTGATGCATAAGCATTGTATGGGGTGGTCGGGTGACCGACTGCTCCTAGTACTGTAGCAAAATGACTAGTCCTTATTAGGGACTTGAAAAGGAATATTATGGTGGCGTGTATGCTGCTTCACGAGCAATTGGTCCGAGGTAAACTTGGACTAGCTAGCCGATGTGTCCTAGACATATCATCTTAGTGCTGGTGGTAAGCGGGTTTGTTGGAGCAATACGGCTTTCCCGTGGACATCGCACACCCATACCGTTTGTGGGCGACGTCGTAGCGCATAGCGATGCGTCGTCTATCTTTCGGATTTGGATGATGAGTGTGTTTGGTAGCACTTTTAAGTGTAACCAGCATACTGAACTTCATGTTTTAGTGCATTAGCGCTATGATACGTGGAGTTTTGTTCATTGGCGTCTTAGTAGCGTGCTGCTATCATAGTAGCACGCTACTAAGACGTTGCTGATATTTTTTAGTTAATAACAATACAAACTTTGTTACCCAAATCGAAAGGGGTCATGTGGGTATGTTGTGAGGGGGCGCCATCCGTATGATAGTTGCATTGATGCCTACTGCTACTTGCGGTATTGCGTCTTGTGATGGATCTGCGGGTGTGCTGTGCCTGATTCGACGCATTTTTGTGGTTCTGGTCAATGGATGTAAACAAATAACATGTTAGTGCCGGTGGTAAGCGGGTTTGTTGTAGAAATATGGCTTTCCCGTGGACATCGCACACCCATACCGTTTGTGGGCGGCATCGTAGCGCATTGCGATGCGTCGTCTATATTTCGAATTGGGATTATGAGTGTGTTTGGTAGCACTTTTAAGTGTAACAGGCATACTCAACTTCATGTCTTAGTGCATTAGCGCTTCGATACGTGGAGTTTTGATCATTGGCGTCTTAGTAGCGTGCTACTATGATACGTTTGTGATATTTTTTAGTTAACAACAATACAAACTTTGTTACCAAAGTCGATAGGGATCATGTGGGTGTGTTGTGAGGGGGCGCCATCCGTATGATAGTTGCATTGATGCTTACTGCTACTTGCGGTATTGCGTCTTGTGATGGATCTGCGGGTGTGCTGCGCCCGATTCAATGCACTCTAGTGGTTCTGGTCGATGGAGGTAGTGATGCCTGCTGGGATGTATGGGGGACCTTG
Organism: Parnassius smintheus behrii; assembly: GCA_036936625.1. Taxonomy (NCBI): domain Eukaryota; kingdom Metazoa; phylum Arthropoda; class Insecta; order Lepidoptera; family Papilionidae; genus Parnassius; species Parnassius smintheus. Next base: position 49,005,777 of record JAUPFT010000003.1, read on the forward strand.
GGATGGTGTTAGCCCGACGATAGTCGTATTTATGCTTGTTGCGTTCTGCAGCATTGCGTTTCTGCGATGGTTGTTTGGTGGGACGCTATTCTTAATGGCGCTCTCTGCGTCTTGGTTTGACTCACGCCTGAGTAGCTTTGCCCAAGTCGGGTCCCTTCATTAAGAGGCTACAGACTGTCTGCCCTTCACGATGTTTTATATAACAACATAATGTTATATCTCTGTAACTTTCCCACCTTTGAATGATTGAAGGCAACTTGTTGGTGGGTGAGACAAACATGATCGAAAATGCATTTACTCAACGTCAGTGACACAAACCCTTTCTGATGGCGAATTATTACTCTTATCTTATAACTGCCTTTTGGCTATATCTGCAGTTGTATTGGTTGTGTCCCCGTTAGGTTGGAAAGTTCAGAGAAATCTGCAGTCTGTATACATGTTCAGTACTGCCTTCGTCATTTTATTGGATTTCGTTTTCTTATTGGTAAGCCTGTAAAGTGTGCTGTTAGTCATGGACCTCTTCCGTTATTAGGATTTACCTTAGTTGTCATGCTTGGAAGGTAAATTGACGATTACAGTATCAGACACTTTGCATTAGACACTGCTCATCGTCATCGTTATGGATATTTTGTGCCTGGTGTAAATGGAATACTTATACCGCCATCTATCGAAAGTCAGAATTTTTTGTTATTTTAAATAACCATAGAAATACATTTGTAGAATAAGGGTGGCTTCTTATTTGTCACAGTCCACCTAAGAATGCAATAGTAAGTGACAGCCTAACATGGTAAGTAAATGCTGTGACCTTGATTAAAAATCACATCGGATGCAGATCCAGATGCGTTGTCACTCCTGAGAACTAAGAAGAAATGCCTCCTTTCCAGTAAAGAGGGTATCCGGTTCTCTGTACTCAACATACAAAACACAACAGCATTACGATCTCCTCCGATCGAGCCAACGCATTCGTTCTACAACCATAAAATTGCTGTAGCATGTCTCTTCTACGTAAAAAGATGTTTTTATACCGCAAAATAGGTAATAGCCCAACATTAAATTTGGTGATAAGGATCAATTAATAATAAAAATAATAATAAGCTTTTTACTTTTCTCAGTTTACATATGTTATTAAAAATGTACAAATAAAAATCATCACAAACTTAACTTAGAAACATACTTAAGTAACATAAAAGTAATAAGACAAACTGGCCTGTGACTCAACTATGTGGCGATTTTAAGTCACCGCTGGTATTCTGCCACAGCCGACTATTTTAGAAAACACAGTATCTTAACCTAATTTTGGCATTGAAGTAATACAACTAAAGAATAGACTAAAATATTTATTCATATGTGCTATGTAAATTTGAGTAAAGGAGACAATCGCCTCTGGTTCTACCAGAAACTTCAACAACCCTCAGTAGTATAAGCTCAAATATTTTTCGAAAATCTAAGCTGAATCATGGACAATTATAAGAATTAAGAACATCACTTTTAAAGAGCATTACTATTGTAAGAAGTAAGTCTGTAGTTATATATAATACTTTATACCTGCCTCCAACTTTTGTTGTTCAAGTAACCATACTTTGCATTTCTTTCTAAATAAACTTGTATTTACGATCTCCTTCAGGAGGTGGTATATCATTCCAAATTTTTGAGGCAGCATATTTGAAACATCCTTTTGCTTTAACACGCTTATAAGTTGGGAGTATATATAATAGTTTACCACTTCGTCTCAAACGTATTAGTTGAAATTTTGGAGATAATTTTTCATATGTATAAGGAGAACATTGTGAATTTTTAATGAGTGTACGAAACAAGCATATTTTAATTTTCTGATGTAACTCATACTTACAATATCATTTTTGAGGAGATAAGGAGTTATCTGGTTAGACCTAGGTATGTCAAAACAATAGCGCATACACTTGAACCCCTTGTATTCTCCCTATGGTTTTCTGTAAGAGGCAAGGGCCGCATACCAAGTCGCAATAATGCAAATGTGAAACGACAAGAGTATTACAAAAACGGAGCCGGATGTTTGGTATCAGAAAAGAACGAACTTTGTAAAGAGATTTATAAGACCCAAAACATTTTCCTATTTTTTGTTGTGCGTTTTGTACAAACTTTAAATCTTCATCCATATTAAAGCCCAAGTTACGAATGCAATTATCTCTAGGAATAGTTGTGTCATTTATCATGTCAGTTGGGTCAATTTTTGATAGATGCAACCTGATGACGGGTACCCACAATTATACTTACAAATTTTTACGAGGTATAAAATTTTATATTAGCTTTTAGCCACTGAACAGCCATAGCTCAAGAATATCATCATCATGACAGCCCTTCACAAGTCCACTGCTGAACATAGATCTCTCCTAAGTAATGCTACAGAGCACGGTCCTGAAACACCTGCATCCAACTACTACCAATATGTCTTACCAGGTTATCACTCCATCTAGTGGGAGGTTGCCATACACTTTGCCTTATAGTACAAGGCTGCCACTCGAGAACCTTTTTTCCCCATCGCTTGTCGGTTCTTAGAGCTTTATGGCCAGCTCATTTCCACCTCAGCTTACTAATCCGATGGGTTATGACGGTACCTCTGGTTGTGCGGTGGATTATAATAATATCATTTCTAAGTTTCATTTCTAAGTTTAGTTAAGTCAGACTTATTTCTAAGTTTATCGCGCAGAGATCCCCAAGAATAGCCCTCTCCATAACACGCTGGGTGGCCTTGCCCTTCTTCATACGGCCAGCAGTGAATTACCGTGTCTCATATACATAAGTTATCACTGGGAATACACATTGTTTGTACAGTCTCGGTTACAAGTTTTGAGATATACGTGACGAGAAATTGTGTCGTAATTTTCCGAACGCTGCCCAGCCAAGTTGAAACCGTCAATATACATCTCGGTCGAAGTGAAACTTACCTAGTCGGGCTATTTGTCCCAAGTAAACATACTTCTCAATAACTTCGAGCTCAGTAACCCTAACAACTACTGGAATACGTGTGATATGAACGTTAGACACCTATTTTTTGTCCACGTTCATGTTAAATTCATGTTCATGTTAATTTTTGGTCCGTTCTTATCAGAATGAGCCTACATTATCTTCAATTCTTGCATTGGTATGCTTGGGTTTGGATTTAATTTTATTAATTATTGGGATATTACTTGGGGTCTAGCAGATAGCAGCATCCATCTATCTTATCTATTATTATCTATCAAAATAAGGGTGTTTTATAATTATTGTCTTACGAATCATCCTTGGTAGGAATCTGTGTACTTTTAAGAGGATTTGTGGTCTATAAAATCTATTATAATGGTGGGGACGATCTTGAACATATTTCACAGATTGCAAACTTCCCAGAGCATCAGTACTTCACGTCACATATATGTTCTTAAGTAAGAGAGACCATATTCACAATTCAGCTTGTTCACATATGCATCTTGTAGAGGGATATTTCACTAGACGGATGATGGAAACTGACAAATCTTCTTCGGCAGCTTGTAGTAAGTTTTAATGGAAATTTGCTTCACGATACAGTGCATCTTATTTATAACTCCTATTGCCTATGGTAGTACAACAGGCGGCACACGCTCGGCCGTGGCTAGCTTCAATCGGTCTCTGTGACGTAGGCGAGGGACCGATTGAAGGGATTTCAACTTACTGCCAAGGAAACAATGTTCAGTTTTGATGTTCAATCACTATTTATATTCCTACTTATTGAAGACTGCATTTCAATTGTAACTAAAAAGTCAGAAAAAAAAACATTCAACAAACAAGCCTGCAGATTATGATGTATTACTACAACACTGCTCCACATCTGGTTATCTTTTGTGGAAGGAGGCAATGTACAAGCAAGTAAACGGCGTAGCGATGGGCTTACCTGTATCTCCCATACTGTGTCGCTGACATATTCATGAAAGTTAACGCAAGTAAGACGAAAGTTATGGTTTTTGAAAGCGATGAAAGTTGAGTTTGTATATTTGAAAGAAAGATGAGTTTGTATATTTAGGTTGCGTATTTAGCAGGGATGGAAGATATGATAAGGATATAGAACGACGAGTGAACGCAGGAAACAGAGTAAATGGGGCCCTACACTCTATTGTGAAGAGTAAAAATGTGTCAACAAAGGCACGTATGCCAATTCACAATGCTGTGTTGGTCCCTACTTTAACGTATGGTAGTAAAAGTTGGGTGTGGCAGAAGAAGCACGAGAGTAGAATAAATACAGTAGAAATGCGGTCGTTAAGGAGTATGTTAGGGCTGAATCTGAATGACAGGGTGAAAAATTGTGTGATAAGAGAAGAGTGTGGTTTGCAAGATGATGTTGTGACCAGGATTAAGAAAGGAATGCTTCGGTGGTTTGGTCATGAGGAAAGAATGAATGAGCAAAGAATGACAAAGAAAATTTATGTTGCAGAAGTGAATGGCAGAGTCGGAAAGGGACGCCGGAGGCACAAATTTATCGACCAAATTAGCGATTTATTAAAAACGGGCCAAATTAGGAGTACCCTTAACCGACGAGACGATGTATGCGTAGGTGTATGTATGTGAAGGAGGCGAGAGAAGTATGTCAGGATCGTGCCAAATGGAAGTCTGTAGTCTCTGCCTACTCTTCTGGGTGACAGGCGTGAGTGTTTATGTATGTATGTATATTCATGGATGACTTCAAGGACAAAGCCCTTCGTATTGCACCTGTACATATATCCAAGATTCTACAAGAGGTACGTAGATGACACTTTCACGATTTTACCATCTGATATGGTAACCGCATTTTTAGATCATCTTAACTCCCTAAAAACTGAAATACAACTCCCAGTGGACTTGGGGCAAATAATTATTTAACTTTTCTAGACATTTTAGTCATCCGAAATTCTGATGACACTATTGGTCACATTGTGTATAAAAAATGTCCCATACCAACCGAAATTAAACGGTGAATCTCCCCACCATCCTTCACACCTAGCTACCGTGTGAAATCTTAGTTTCAGAGAGCACAACGGATTTGTGACTGTAAACACCTGGCTGTTGAGCTTCAGTACGTCAAGCAATTATTGCTAGACAACACGGTCCTGCACCCACGTCGTAGAGACCAAGTGAAGCCGACCATGGTCGACAGTGATCCTGCTGTACTACCATACGTCTGAGAATTCACAGACAAGATTGGCTACATCGTGAAACGAGCCTCCATTAAAATCTGCCACGAGGCGCCGAAGAAGATTAGTCAATTATTATTAACCGTTAAGTGTAAAATCTCACTTAACGGATAATAAAAACCAAACACCTCAGTTCCCACCGTTACCATGGGTGCTGTATAGCACCCAAAAGTTCGGGAATAAAAAGGTCAAAATTAAACGTGATAAAATCCGTAAAATTAGTTTCATTTAATGTGTAGTGTAACCATAAATATAAGAACTCATTATGTGGGGATTTTTCTCCACGTCGTGCAATTTATGCTTGTAAATCACCTTTACTACACAGGAGATTTTGTTAAAATAAATAGAAGTATGTCGACCGAATTGATCGAAAAAAGTTGGAGCCGTGATTCGTTAGATCTGTAATGGTAAGCAGTTTTAACAGTGTGAGGGCTTGTCTCTACGTTAACCATACCGCTTAAAAGGTAAGAATAAAAAAATTATTAAAGTTATTGTGGCATTTAAGGTATGGATGAAAGTGCGCTCTTAAACCAACTAATCAGAATAATTTTAAAGAAGAAATGAAAAGAATTTACTATAGGAGTAGCTACTGCTACAGCAATTCTATAGCACTGAATAGTTTTCTTAAGTTTTTTTTTTTGTGAGAAAGGTGGCAAACGCGCATATGGCTTACTTGATGGTAAGTCATTACCGCCACCTATGAACAACTGTAACACCAGAAGAATTGCAGATGCGGTGCCGGCCTTTTAAAAAGGAGTAGGCTCTTTTCTTGAAGGTCCCTAAATCATCGTATATATTCAACTCTGTCTTTTGAAATCAAGTAACTGCTGTCATTACAGAGGAGGACCGTGCCCAGCTGTGGGATGTACTACTTGTAACTTTATTACCCAATGACTTACTTACTTAACAGTGGAAACTTTATTGTTAAATGTTAGATTAATATGTGTTATTTAATAGACTAAAATTATGTATGTTTTCCTTGAAGATAAAAAAAATAAAAATAAATAAATAAAGTCTAGTATCGTGCTACGTACTATTGTTGTTCGGCGTAAAAGCTTCATAAATTTAATTGAGTCCGGTAATATAAATACACTTAAAAAATCGTTTTAATTTATTTGACAATAAATAGAATAGTGTTTGTATAAACCCTAACAATCAAAAAGTACAACTCATTGGTTAAACTAATACTATGCTTGTTTGCATACACAATTACTGTGCTGGCAGAAATCCAATCAAACACTGACCGCGATCCTAACAACTATGTTAATTTCTGTTTCATAAACATGTCTGATATCAGATACAATTTATTCATCATAACAACGAGAATATTTAGTAAAATTTTGTCTTAAAAATTTTGGGATGTGTTAAGCTGCTAAGTGGAAGACAGTATTGGGGCTCCTTTTCTACCTGGGAGTCTATCTAAGTTAATACTATTCTAGTCTATACCTGCCTTTTCACAGCACCTACTGCTGTGTATAAAATGCCCTCCAGTTCGAATTACGGTTACAGTGGCCAGTCTTGACAACTACTAGTCTTATGCGCAGGACAGAATTTTAGTGCACCTATATGTTCTCACTATTTTTTTTTCAATTTTTAGTTCAAGTGTACTTTACTTTTTTACCGACTGGAGAGAAATCAGGCGCAGAATCGATTTCTGATGCACGGAGATGAAACATGGCTAACTTTTTGACTTTGGGCTACTACTGAGAATTATTTGCCGATGAATCCAATGACAGATTTTTACAAAACGAAAAAATCAGCAACTAACGATCACTAGTCCAACGAGGTAGTCAATATAAATAAAAGGATAAAATTAAAGTAATAATAAATACAATGGAAATTCATGCACCGAGTGTGCTATGAGCGTCTCTTTGTGCCTGCGCTTACACGAGGTTATGTAATGTTTCCCGCGCGGCGTTAACTTCTTATTTGGAGATTATTTCTATAATCGAAAATCGGCCAATAATCTCTCGCAGTATAAGTAATATGCAGAAATTTTATATTTAATATTTTATTTTACACAATTATTAAAAAAATGTATTGATTCATATAAACCTAAATGGGATAATGATATTACTTAACCTCTCAGCTCCCGAGCGGTCGCATGAGCCCATGGATATATTCCGTCAAATCCCTAGCGGTCTCATGAGACCGCACCCAACCACAGCACTTTAAGCCGTAAAAACTTATATTTAGAAACGACTTGTCTGTGAAGAAATTTGACATTATAGGCTCAATGTAAAGTATCCTATCCTCTAATGCAATAAAACTAGTTAGTAAACGGTTTTTTTATTTATAATCTATGTTCGTCTCGTACGCGTATTTCGTGTGACGTGTTATTGTGTTGATTTCTGATTTTTGTTATGCCTTATTAGTGTTTAGTATATTGATATATTATAAAATTGTTACAAAAGTCTTTGTGTGAATATAATTTATCTTTTTACGTAAATAATTTCGAGTAATATGTGGAAATAATTGTGATATTCAAGATGCTGTCCTGTACTGGGTACGTACATTTTTAACTACGAAAATACAATTAAAATCTATTTATAATGAATTAAAAGTACTAAATCAAGTAGTATAACATAATAAATAAACCGAAACAAGTATTATTTTGAAATTTATAATGACTATTAGTGAAAATAAATGAACGACAAATTCAAGGTTAGATTATTTTTAGAAACAATGCGCCACGCGAAGCAAGCGCGCGAAGTTAATCATTTTGGCTGGGGCCTGAGGGGTTAATTTATGTATTATTTTCAATGCTTTTGTAATTTTTTAATCTGGTGTGTTAATTAACCTTTCAACTGCGGAAAATATCTCCGTTGACTGCAGGTGTCAAAGTGTCAGACATTTTTACCCGCTTTTTTAATAGAAAAACAACACGTTATGTCCTACTCAATCTACCACATTTCAATGTGTACATGATAAAAAAGGATAGCATAAAAACTCGACGGCTTACACACTTTAGTAGGATTTTTATTTATATCATCTATTAATTTCATCTGTCATCACAGCGATTGAAGCGCGCTAACATCTTGTTGAGTTGTTTGCAATTATTTCGTACCAATTTTGATTGATTGTGTGGTGAATTGTTTTAAAACAATGCCTGGGTAAGTAGCCATAGTATTTGTAACCATTATTTTGTGTTTTATCTCATTTAGTACGTGTGATTTTTTTTAATTTGTATGAAACAAGCCGTTATCTTAGTACTAACATGCAAGTTGCGGAAAGTTGAATTCAAATGTATGTAAAATATTAGTGTGCAGGCCAGTAGTGTAGCAGGCTTAAAATATTACACTTCTTAAAGTAAGGCTTACAGCTTTCTGTGTTTTGTATATTAGCTATGATTCGTACTAGTTTTTTTTGTTTATTTAATAAACTTGAGGCATCAGTACTGCATCCCCATAGGATAATGCCGTAGCTGAGCCATGTATAAGCATACGCGTAGTAGGTTGTTATCGCGGTGGTTATATCTATTGTTTTTTTTTACTTCTCGTAACGTGTTCATAAAGCTGCTTAACTTCCTATGTAATTTTTCTATATATGGTTTCCATTCCCCTATCCCCTATCTATTATTAGGCCTAGTAGTGGGTGCTCGTTAACTGTACCTATAGTGAAGCCGTCATTGTCTATTTATATATCTAATATTGGTTTTTGATATGGGTGAAAAGACATTGTTTTAGTTTTAGATAAGTTTATCCGCAGACTATGTTTAGTAAGCCAGTCTGTTGTTTTTAATAATATGTTGTTAATTTTTTCTGTTAGATTCATTGGACTTTGGCTTGATATAAGAATAGAAATATCGTCCGCAAACATGACACAGTATTTCTTCAGAGCTTCTGCAAAGTCATTAATCCAAATTAAAACTTGTAATATCTTAAGTAATCTTTCATTGTAGAAGCGTGCTCGTCACGACCCCTGCCAGCCCTTTTCGGGGCTGCAATTCTACACAGCTGCGCACCCATGCAAACGAGGGTTAGGGCGTCCCCCCAAGGCCACGCACACCAACTCGTCCCCGTTGGTGTGGAATGCAGCGCGCAAAGCGGCGATGGGGACCGCCACCCGTCACGCACAGTCCAACACGGTGGAAGGTGGAGGACGGAGTGCAGAGTTGGCACGTGGAATGTTAGAGGGGGCATGAGAGATAAGACGAATGAGTTGATCGATATAATGAAAGAAAGAGAATTAGATGTCGTGTGCATGTCAGAGGCCAAACGGAAAGGCAGTGGTACTGAAGAGCTCCCTGGCGGGACGTTAGCTATATGATCCGGGGTCCCGGAAAGCGAGAACGCCTGCCAGGGAGTGGGAGTGCTGTTGTCGTCCCGGTTGGTCGATCTTATGACTGAATACAAGGTTGTGAACTCAAGACTTCTCTGGGTTCGCTTCAAAATGGGACTGACGAAGTTATTCATTTTGGCTGTTTATGCGCCGGTAGCTTCGTCGTCCAGGGCTGAGCTGGAGGAGTTTTGGGAGAATGTAAGAGAAGTTCTAGATTTGGTTAAGGAAAACGAAAGAACTGTTGTATGTGGTGATTTGAATGGATGGGTTGGTATCGCTCGACCAGGATACGAGTCGGTGCTTGGAAAGTTTGGCGATAAAAGGGTTAATGATGCTGGCAAGCTTATACTGGCTGTATGCAGGGAAAAGGGTCTTCTTGTGACAAACACTATGTTTGATCCAGGAAAATCCACATGTACACTAGAGAAAGAAAGAATGAGAGAAGTATGATTGATTTGTTCCTGGTGGATGACCGACTGCGAAAACAGGTGATGGATACACGAGTGTTCAGGGGTGCTGACCTGGGAACGGATCATTATCTAGTAATTACTAGATTTAGGAGTTTGTTCGCGGGTTGGCGCTACCGGACGACAGTAACAGAACCACAGTCGGTCTGTCGTATCCGAAGCTGGAAGCTTCAGGAAGCGGATACAAGGGAAAAATATCACACGAGGGTAGCCGAAAAGCTTGACACCATCGATGGCAGGAAAGAATGTGTGGAGAGAACATGGCAGAACCTTAGGGATGGAATGGTAAGTGCAGCGGAAGAAGTATGTGGAACAACAAAAGGAGGTAGTAGTAAAAGAAGAGTTGCATGGTGGAATGATGAAGTGAGAGAAGCTGTAAAAAAGAAGAAACAAGCATGGTTAGACCACTTGGCCTCTAGTAACAATGAGCATATGAGAGAGAAGATGAAATAAAGATATAAGCTGCAGAAAGTTCATGCGAAAATATTGATTGAGGAAGTACGTGAAAGGTGTAGAATAGAAGCGGACGAGAGGTTGTCGCAAAACTTTAGGGAAAACTCCAAACTCTTCTGGAAAGAGGTTGGAAGGTCTCGGAGTGGTGTGACAGCCTTAAGAATGAACAAAGTGCTATCGAGAACCAATGGCGTCCTGTCAGAAAAATCGGACGTCATGCAGCGATGGAGTGAATTTTATAGAGAAATGTATGCGTGTCATGATCTTAGTGAAGGATCCGGGGGTGACGCCGTGACTGGCACGCCAGACACGGACCTCGATGACACTGAGGTCATCAGCATGAAAGAGATTGAACGTGCGATTCGAAGTTTGAAATGTGGTAAGGTTGCGGGACTAGACAGAGTTACTGCTGAAATGATCAAGTACGGTGGGCCTCGCGTCTGGGACAGCTTTCATCTGCTGTGCAATTTGTGCTGGCGGACGGGAGATGTCCCGGATGATTGGCGATCCGCGATCATTGTGCCTTTATATAAAGGTAAAGGTTCACATTTTGATTGCGGGTGCTATCGGGCGATCAGCTTGACCAGTTTAGCAAGTAAAGTTTACTCGATGGTTTTGACACGTAGGATGCGAGAGAAATCGGAAAGATTCTTATGGGAAGCACAATGCGGATTTAGACCTGGAAGAGAATGCACGGATCAAATGTTTTCTCTCCGCATGATCACGGAGAAGCTTCTGAGTGTTAACCAGAGGATTTTCTGTGCTTTTGTGGATCTGGAGAAAGCATTTGATAAGGTTATAAGGAGGAAAATGTGGGAACTGTTGCCGGGATATGGTGTGGATGGTCGATTGTTAAGGGCTGTGCGGTCACTTTACTATGACTGTAAAGCCTGTGTGCGGGTAGGGCATGACCTGTCACCCATGTTTAGCGTCCAAGCGGGCGTAAAACAGGGTTGTGTCATATCTTCCTGGCTGTTCATACTGTGTCTCGACAGCTGTTTACAGAAGCTGAAAAATAGCTGTTTGGGTGTGAAATTGGGTGACATAAAAGTTAATTGTCTGCTGTATGCTGATGATGCAGTGCTTATTGCACCATCAGAAGCAGGACTGCAGGCATTAGTCACGTGTATAAAAGAGGAATGTGAAATTAAAGGTCTCCGTTTGAAAGCTAATAAAACTAAGGTTCTGGTATTTGAAAAGGACGAAGAGAGAACGAAATGTGAAATGTGGGTAAATCAGGAATGTCTAGAACAGGTAAATGAAATTGTATACTTGGGGAGTGCTTTCAGCCGGGATGGAAGATGTGATTTAGATGTGGATAGGCGTGTTGCTGCCGGAAACAAAGTCAATGGTGCCCTGAATGCATTAGTAAAAAGGCAAGGCGTGGTGAAGAGTGCACGCCTTGCAATACATAACGCAGTGTTGGTACCGACTTTGTTATATGGCAGCGAAACCTGGGTATGCCAGAAGAAGCATAAAAGCAAGTTGAATGCAGTGGAGATGCGATCTCTTCGTAAAATGTGTGGTGTTAGCATAGCCGACCAAAAGCGAAACGAAGAGGTTCGCAATATGGCAGGATTGAAAGATGACCTTATCACAAAAATTGATAGGGGCGTACTCCAATGGTTTGGGCACGTTGAAGGAATGAGTGAAGACCGAATGGTGAAGAAAATATATAGAGCGAAAGTAAATATTAAAAGGTGTCGAGGTAGACCGAGACTAACTTTCGAAGACCATGTGAGCAAATTGCTCGAAGAGGGGAGGGTCAAGAGTACTCGGATACCTAGACGTGCATGTATGAAGAAGTTAATGAACCTGAAAGAAGCGAAAGAGGTATGTAAGGATCGTGACACTTGGCGATCTGTTCTCTCTGGCTACCCCGTTAGGGATTGTGCGTGAAGATAAGTAAGTAAGTAAGTAAGTAAAGTTATCTTTTGATATAACAAGACTTTTTTATATCAACGGTAAGCCAATGTTTTTTGTTTTTGTTTTTGTTCTAGACATTCCTGATTTACCCATATTTCACATTTCGTTCTCTCTTCGTCCTTTTCAAATACCAGAACCTTAGTTTTATTAGCTTTCAAACGGAGACCTTTAATTTCACATTCCTCTTTTATACACGTGACTAATGCCTGCAGTCCTGCTTCTGATGGTACAATAAGCACTGCATCATCAGCATACAGCAGACAATTAACTTTTATGTCACCCAATTTCACACCCAAACAGCTATTTTTCAGCTTCTGTAAACAGCTGTCGAGACACAGTATGAACAGCCAGGAAGATATGACACAACCCTGTTTTACGCCCGCTTGGACGCTAAACATGGGTGACAGGTCATGCCCTACCCGCACACAGGCTTTACAGTCATAGTAAAGTGACCGCACAGCCCTTAACAATCGACCATCCACACCATATCCCGGCAACAGTTCCCACATTTTCCTCCTTATAACCTTATCAAATGCTTTCTCCAGATCCACAAAAGCACAGAAAATCCTCTGGTTAACACTCAGAAGCTTCTCCGTGATCATGCGGAGAGAAAACATTTGATCCGTGCATTCTCTTCCAGGTCTAAATCCGCATTGTGCTTCCCATAAGAATCTTTCGGATTTCTCTCGCATCCTACGTGTCAAAACCATCGAGTAAACTTTACTTGCTAAACTGGTCAAGCTGATCGCCCGATAGCACCCGCAATCAAAATGTGAACCTTTACCTTTATATAAAGGCACAATGATCGCGGATCGCCAATCATCCGGGACATCTCCCGTCCGCCAGCACAAATTGCACAGCAGATGAAAGCTGTCCCAGACGCGAGGCCCACCGTACTTGATCATTTCAGCAGTAACTCTGTCTAGTCCCGCAACCTTACCACATTTCAAACTTCGAATCGCACGTTCAATCTCTTTCATACTGATGACCTCAGTGTCATCGAGGTCCGTGTCTGGCGTGCCAGTCACGGCGTCACCCCCGGATCCTTCACTAAGATCATGACACGCATACATTTCTCTATAAAATTCACTCCATCGCTGCATGACGTCCGATTTTTCTGACAGGACGCCATTGGTTCTCGATAGCACTTTGTTCATTCTTAAGGCTGTCACACCACTCCGAGACCTTCCAACCTCTTTCCAGAAGAGTTTGGAGTTTTCCCTAAAGTTTTGCGACAACCTCTCGTCCGCTTCTATTCTACACCTTTCACGTACTTCCTCAATCAATATTTTCGCATGAACTTTCTGCAGCTTATATCTTTATTTCATCTTCTCTCTCATATGCTCATTGTTACTAGAGGCCAAGTGGTCTAACCATGCTTGTTTCTTCTTTTTTACAGCTTCTCTCACTTCATCATTCCACCATGCAACTCTTCTTTTACTACTACCTCCTTTTGTTGTTCCACATACTTCTTCCGCTGCACTTACCATTCCATCCCTAAGGTTCTGCCATGTTCTCTCCACACATTCTTTCCTGCCATCGATGGTGTCAAGCTTTTCGGCTACCCTCGTGTGATATTTGTCCCTTGTATCCGCTTCCTGAAGCTTCCAGCTTCGGATACGACAGACCGACTGTGGTTCTGTTACTGTCGTCCGGTAGCGCCAACCCGCGAACAAACTCCTAAATCTAGTAATTACTAGATAATGATCCGTTCCCAGGTCAGCACCCCTGAACACTCGTGTATCCATCACCTGTTTTCGCAGTCGGTCATCCACCAGGAACAAATCAATCATACTTCTCTCATTCTTTCTTTCTCTAGTGTACATGTGGATTTTCCTGGATCAAACATAGTGTTTGTCACAAGAAGACCCTTTTCCCTGCATACAGCCAGTATAAGCTTGCCAGCATCATTAACCCTTTTATCGCCAAACTTTCCAAGCAACGACTCGTATCCTGGTCGAGCGATACCAACCCATCCATTCAAATCACCACATACAACAGTTCTTTCGTTTTCCTTAACCAAATCTAGAACTTCTCTTACATTCTCCCAAAACTCCTCCAGCTCAGCCCTGGACGACGAAGCTACCGGCGCATAAACAGCCAAAATGAATAACTTCGTCAGTCCCATTTTGAAGCGAACCCAGAGAAGTCTTGAGTTCACAACCTTGTATTCAGTCATAAGATCGACCAACCGGGACGACAACAGCACTCCCACTCCCTGGCAGGCGTTCTCGCTTTCCGGGACCCCGGATCATATAGCTAACGTCCCGCCAGGGAGCTCTTCAGTACCACTGCCTTTCCGTTTGGCCTCTGACATGCACACGACATCTAATTCTCTTTCTTTCATTATATCGATCAACTCATTCGTCTTATCTCTCATGCCCCCTCTAACATTCCACGTGCCAACTCTGCACTCCGTCCTCCACCTTCCACCGTGTTGGACTGTGCGTGACGGGTGGCGGTCCCCATCGCCGCTTTGCGCGCTGCATTCCACACCAACGGGGACGAGTTGGTGTGCGTGGCCTTGGGGGGACGCCCTAACCCTCGTTTGCATGGGTGCGCAGCTGTGTAGAATTGCAGCCCCGAAAAGGGCTGGCAGGGGTCGCGACGAGCACGCTTCTACAATGAAAGATTACTTAAGATATTACAAGTTTTAATTTGGATTAATGACTTTGCAGAAGCTCTGAAGAAATACTGTGTCATGTTTGCGGACGATATTTCTATTCTTATATCAAGCCAAAGTCCAATGAATCTAACAGAAAAAATTAACAACATATTATTAAAAACAACAGACTGGCTTACTAAACATAGTCTGCGGATAAACTTATCTAAAACTAAAACAATGTCTTTTCACCCATATCAAAAACCAATATTAGATATATAAATAGACAATGACGGCTTCACTATAGGTACAGTTAACGAGCACCCACTACTAGGCCTAATAATAGATAGGGGATAGGGGAATGGAAACCATATATAGAAAAATTACATAGGAAGTTAAGCAGCTTTATGAACACGTTACGAGAAGTAAAAAAAAACAATAGATATAACCACCGCGATAACAACCTACTACGCGTATGCTTATACATGGCTCAGCTACGGCATTATCCTATGGGGATGCAGTACTGATGCCTCAAGTTTATTAAATAAACAAAAAAAACTAGTACGAATCATAGCTAATATACAAAACACAGAAAGCTGTAAGCCTTACTTTAAGAAGTGTAATATTTTAAGCCTGCTACACTACTGGCCTGCACACTAATATTTTACATACATTTGAATTCAACTTTCCGCAACTTGCATGTTAGTACTAAGATAACGGCTTGTTTCATACAAATTAAAAAAAATCACACGTACTAAATGAGATAAAACACAAAATGATGGTTACAAATAGGAAGGCTACTTACCCAGGCATTGTTTTAAAACAATTCACCACACAATCAATCAAAATTGGTACGAAATAATTGCAAACAACTCAACAAGATGTTAGCGCGCTTCAATCGCTGTGATGACAGATGAAATTAATAGATGATATAAATAAAAATCCTACTAAAGTGTGTAAGCCGTCGAGTTTTTATGCTATCCTTTTTTATCATGTACACATTGAAATGTGGTAGATTGAGTAGGACATAACGTGTTGTTTTTCTATTAAAAAAGCGGGTAAAAATGTCTGACACTTTGACACCTGCAGTCAACGGAGATATTTTCCGCAGTTGAAAGGTTAATTAACACACCAGATTAAAAATTACAAAAGCATTGAAAATAATACATAAATTAACCCCTCAGGCCCCAGCCAAAATGATTAACTTCGCGCGCTTGCTTCGCGTGGCGCATTGTTTCTAAAAATAATCTAACCTTGAATTTGTCGTTCATTTATTTTCACTAATAGTCATTATAAATTTCAAAATAATACTTGTTTCGGTTTATTTATTATGTTATACTACTTGATTTAGTACTTTTAATTCATTATAAATAGATTTTAATTGTATTTTCGTAGTTAAAAATGTACGTACCCAGTACAGGACAGCATCTTGAATATCACAATTATTTCCACATATTACTCGAAATTATTTACGTAAAAAGATAAATTATATTCACACAAAGACTTTTGTAACAATTTTATAATATATCAATATACTAAACACTAATAAGGCATAACAAAAATCCAGAAATCAACACAATAACACGTCACACGAAATACGCGTACGAGACGAACATAGATTATAAATAAAAAACCGTTTACTAACTACGTTTTATTGCATTAGAGGATAGGATACTTTACATTGAGCCTATAATGTCAAATTTCTTCACAGACAAGTCGTTTCTAAATATAAGTTTTTACGGCTTAAAGTGCTGTGGTTGGGTGCGGTCTCATGAGACCGCTAGGGATTTGACGGAATATATCCATGGGCTCATGCGACCGCTCGGGAGCTGAGAGGTTAAGTAATATCATTATCCCATTTAGGTTTATATGAATCAATACATTTTTTTAATAATTGTGTAAAATAAAATATTAAATATAAAATTTCTGCATATTACTTATACTGCGAGAGATTATTGGCCGATTTTCGATTATAGAAATAATCTCCAAATAAGAAGTTAACGCCGCGCGGGAAACATTACATAACCTCGTGTAAGCGCAGGCACAAAGAGACGCTCATAGCACACTCGGTGCATGAATTTCCATTGTATTTATTATTACTTTAATTTTATCCTTTTATTTATATTGACTACCTCGTTGGACTAGTGATCGTTAGTTGCTGATTTTTTCGTTTTGTAAAAATCTGTCATTGGATTCATCGGCAAATAATTCTCAGTAGTAGCCCAAAGTCAAAAAGTTAGCCATGTTTCATCTCCGTGCATCAGAAATCGATTCTGCGCCTGATTTCTCTCCAGTCGGTAAAAAAGTAAAGTACACTTGAACTAAAAATTGAAAAAAAAATAGTGAGAACATATAGGTGCACTAAAATTCTGTCCTGCGCATAAGACTAGTAGTTGTCAAGACTGGCCACTGTAACCGTAATTCGAACTGGAGGGCATTTTATACACAGCAGTAGGTGCTGTGAAAAGGCAGGTATAGACTAGAATAGTATTAACTTAGATAGACTCCCAGGTAGAAAAGGAGCCCCAATACTGTCTTCCACTTAGCAGCTTAACACATCCCAAAATTTTTAAGACAAAATTTTACTAAATATTCTCGTTGTTATGATGAATAAATTGTATCTGATATCAGACATGTTTATGAAACAGAAATTAACATAGTTGTTAGGATCGCGGTCAGTGTTTGATTGGATTTCTGCCAGCACAGTAATTGTGTATGCAAACAAGCATAGTATTAGTTTAACCAATGAGTTGTACTTTTTGATTGTTAGGGTTTATACAAACACTATTCTATTTATTGTCAAATAAATTAAAACGATTTTTTAAGTGTATTTATATTACCGGACTCAATTAAATTTATGAAGCTTTTACGCCGAAAAACAATAGTACGTAGCACGATACTAGACTTTATTTATTTATTTTTATTTTTTTTATCTTCAAGGAAAACATACTTAATTTTAGTCTATTAAATAACACATATTAATCTTACATTTAGCAATAAAGTTTCCACTGTTAAGTAAGTAAGTCATTGGGTAATAAAGTTACAAGTAGTACATCCCACAGCTGGGCACGGTCCTCCTCTGTAATGACAGCAGTTACTTGATTTCAAAAGACAGAGTTGAATATATACGATGATTTAGGGACCTTCAAGAAAAGAGCCTACTCCTTTTTAAAAGGCCGGCACCGCATCTGCAATTCTTCTGGTGTTACAGTTGTTCGTAGGTGGCGGTAATGACTTACCATCAAGTAAGCCATATGCGCGTTTGCCACCTTTCTCACAAAAAAAAAAACTTAAGAAAACTATTCAGTGCTATAGAATTGCTGTAGCAGTAGCTACTCCTATAGTAAATTCTTTTCATTTCTTCTTTAAAATTATTCTGATTAGTTGGTTTAAGAGCGCACTTTCATCCATACCTTAAATGCCACAATAACTTTAATAATTTTTTTATTCTTACCTTTTAAGCGGTATGGTTAACGTAGAGACAAGCCCTCACACTGTTAAAACTGCTTACCATTACAGATCTAACGAATCACGGCTCCAACTTTTTTCGATCAATTCGGTCGACATACTTCTATTTATTTTAACAAAATCTCCTGTGTAGTAAAGGTGATTTACAAGCATAAATTGCACGACGTGGAGAAAAATCCCCACATAATGAGTTCTTATATTTATGGTTACACTACACATTAAATGAAACTAATTTTACGGATTTTATCACGTTTAATTTTGACCTTTTTATTCCCGAACTTTTGGGTGCTATACAGCACCCATGGTAACGGTGGGAACTGAGGTGTTTGGTTTTTATTATCCGTTAAGTGAGATTTTACACTTAACGGTTAATAATAATTGACTAATCTTCTTCGGCGCCTCGTGGCAGATTTTAATGGAGGCTCGTTTCACGATGTAGCCAATCTTGTCTGTGAATTCTCAGACGTATGGTAGTACAGCAGGATCACTGTCGACCATGGTCGGCTTCACTTGGTCTCTACGACGTGGGTGCAGGACCGTGTTGTCTAGCAATAATTGCTTGACGTACTGAAGCTCAACAGCCAGGTGTTTACAGTCACAAATCCGTTGTGCTCTCTGAAACTAAGATTTCACACGGTAGCTAGGTGTGAAGGATGGTGGGGAGATTCACCGTTTAATTTCGGTTGGTATGGGACATTTTTTATACACAATGTGAACAATAGTGTCATCAGAATTTCGGATGACTAAAATGTCTAGAAAAATTAATAATTCTTCTTTAATAGTTAAATAAATCTTAACTCCCTAAAAACTGAAATACAAGTCCACTGGGAGTTGTATTTCAGTTTTTAGGGAGTTAAGATGATCTAAAAATGCGGTTACCATATCAGATGGTAAAATCGTGAAAGTGTCATCTACGTATCTCTTGTAGAATCTTGGATATATGTACAGGTGCAATATGAAGGGCTTTGTCCTTGAAGTCATCCATGAATATACATACATACATAAACACTCACGCCTGTCACCCAGAAGAGTAGGCAGTGACTACAGACTTCCATTTGGCACGATCCTGACATACCTCTCTCGCCTCCTTCACATACATACACCTACGCATACATCGTCTCGTCGGTTAAGGGTACTCCTAATTTGGCCCGTTTTTAATAAATCGCTAATTTGGTCGATAAATTTGTACCTCCGGCGTCCCTTTCCGACTCTGCCATTCACTTCTGCAACATAAATTTTCTTTGTCATTCTTTGCTCATTCATTCTTTCCTCATGACCAAACCACCGAAGCATTCCTTTCTTAATCCTGGTCACAACATCATCTTGCAAACCACACTCTTCTCTTATCACACAATTTTTCACCCTGTCATTTAGATTCAGCCCTAACATACTCCTTAACGACCGCATTTCTACTGTATTTATTCTACTCTCGTGCTTCTTCTGCCACACCCAACTTTTACTACCATACGTTAAAGTAGGGACCAACACAGCATTGTGAATTGGCATACGTGCCTTTGTTGACACATTTTTACTCTTCACAATAGAGTGTAGGGCCCCATTTACTCTGTTTCCTGCGTTCACTCGTCGTTCTATATCCTTATCATATCTTCCATCCCTGCTAAATACGCAACCTAAATATACAAACTCATCTTTCTTTCAAATATACAAACTCAACTTTCATCGCTTTCAAAAACCATAACTTTCGTCTTACTTGCGTTAACTTTCATGAATATGTCAGCGACACAGTATGGGAGATACAGGTAAGCCCATCGCTACGCCGTTTACTTGCTTGTACATTGCCTCCTTCCACAAAAGATAACCAGATGTGGAGCAGTGTTGTAGTAATACATCATAATCTGCAGGCTTGTTTGTTGAATGTTTTTTTTTCTAACTTTTTAGTTACAATTGAAATGCAGTCTTCAATAAGTAGGAATATAAATAGTGATTGAACATCAAAACTGAACATTGTTTCCTTGGCAGTAAGTTGAAATCCCTTCAATCGGTCCCTCGCCTACGTCACAGAGACCGATTGAAGCTAGCCACGGCCGAGCGTGTGCCGCCTGTTGTACTACCATAGGTAATAGGAGTTATAAATAAGATGCACTGTATCGTGAAGCAAATTTCCATTAAAACTTACTACAAGCTGCCGAAGAAGATTTGTCAGTTTCCATCATCCGTCTAGTGAAATATCCCTCTACAAGATGCATATGTGAACAAGCTGAATTGTGAATATGTACTCTCTTACTTAAGAACATATATGTGACGTGAAGTACTGATGCTCTGGGAAGTTTGCAATCTGTGAAATATGTTCAAGATCGTCCCCACCATTATAATAGATTTTATAGACCACAAATCCTCTTAAAAGTACACAGATTCCTACCAAGGATGATTCGTAAGACAATAATTATAAAACACCCTTATTTTGATAGATAATAATAGATAAGATAGATGGATGCTGCTATCTGCTAGACCCCAAGTAATATCCCAATAATTAATAAAATTAAATCCAAACCCAAGCATACAAATGCAAGAATTCAAGATAATGTAGGCTCATTCTGATTAGAACGGACCAAAAATTAATATTCTAAAGCTGAAAGTGGCCTGACTTACTATGACATCGGGACGTCACACAACTTATTTCCCCGAAACCATGGCTGCTGTATAGCACCCAAAACGTCGGAAATTAGAAAGTCAAAATTAAAGGCGATAAAATTGTTGAATTAGTTTCCTTAAACGTCTAGTAAATAAACAATTTTATAGGAAGTCCTTTCAAAAACAGAACCCTGCATGTAATAGTACAGGATTTAGACTCGCAGCCTCACAGCGTAAGAGACAAACACTTAGCCACTACGTCATGCTAATATCAAATCTTATAAAATAGTTATGTCCTCAAAACTCTTCATCACTGCATTAGAAGACATTTTCAAACTACTGGACAGAAAAGGAAACGATATTACGTTATAAATACGAGTACATCACTCACCTTCAATTTGCTAGCGATATAGTCATTACGGAAGAATCACTGGAGGACCTAAGCACTCATTACCTCAATAGTTCCACCCAACAGATGGGTATTAACATGAACATGGACAAAAAATAGGTGTCTAACGTTCATATCACACGTATTCCAGTAGTTGTTAAGGTTACTGAGCTCGAAGTTATTGAGAAGTATGTTTACTTGGGACAAATAGCCCGACTAGGTAAGTTTCACTTCGACCGAGATGTATATTGACGGTTTCAACTTGGCTGGGCAGCGTTCGGAAAATTACGACACAATTTCTCGTCACGTATATCTCAAAACTTGTAACCGAGACTGTACAAACAATGTGTATTCCCAGTGATAACTTATGTATATGAGACACGGTAATTCACTGCTGGCCGTATGAAGAAGGGCAAGGCCACCCAGCGTGTTATGGAGAGGGCTATTCTTGGGGATCTCTGCGCGATAAACTTAGAAATAAGTCTGACTTAACTAAACTTAGAAATGAAACTTAGAAATGATATTATTATAATCCACCGCACAACCAGAGGTACCGTCATAACCCATCGGATTAGTAAGCTGAGGTGGAAATGAGCTGGCCATAAAGCTCTAAGAACCGACAAGCGATGGGGAAAAAAGGTTCTCGAGTGGCAGCCTTGTACTATAAGGCAAAGTGTATGGCAACCTCCCACTAGATGGAGTGATAACCTGGTAAGACATATTGGTAATAGTTGGATGCAGGTGTTTCAGGACCGTGCTTTGTAGCATTACTTAGGAGAGATCTATGTTCAGCAGTGGACTTGTGAAGGGCTGTCATGATGATGATATTCTTGAGCTATGGCTGTTCAGTGGCTAAAAGCTAATATAAAATTTTGTACCTCGTAAAAATTTGTAAGTATAATTGTGGGTACCCGTCATCAGGTTGCATCTATCAAAAATTGACCCAACTGACATGATAAATGACACAACTATTCCTAGAGATAATTGCATTCGTAACTTGGGCTTTAATATGGATGAAGATTTAAAGTTTGTACAAAACGCACAACAAAAAATAGGAAAATGTTTTGGGTCTTATAAATCTCTTTACAAAGTTCGTTCTTTTCTGAAACCAAACATCCGGCTCCGTTTTTGTAATACTCTTGTCGTTTCACATTTGCATTATTGCGACTTGGTATGCGGCCCTTGCCTCTTACAGAAAACCATAGGGAGAATACAAGGGGTTCAAATGTATGCGCTATTGTTTTGACATACCTAGGTCTAACCAGATAACTCCTTATCTCCTCAAAAATGATATTGTAAGTATGAGTTACATCAGAAAATTAAAATATGCTTGTTTCGTACACTCATTAAAAATTCACAATGTTCTCCTTATACATATGAAAAATTATCTCCAAAATTTCAACTAATACGTTTGAGACGAAGTGGTAAACTATTACATATACTCCCAACTTATAAGCGTGTTAAAGCAAAAGGATGTTTCAAATATGCTGCCTCCAAAATTTGGAATGATATACCGCCTCCTGAAGGAGATCGTAAATACAAGTTTATTTAGAAAGAAATGCAAAGTATGGTTACTTGAACAACAAAAGTTGGAGGCAGGTATAAAGTATTATATATAACTACAGACTTACTTCTTACAATAGTAATGCTCTTTAAAAGTGATGTTCTTAATTCTTATAATTGTCCATGATTCAGCTTAGATTTTCGAAAAATATTTGAGCTTATACTACTGAGGGTCGTTGAAGTTTCTGGTAGAACCAGAGGCGATTGTCTCCTTTACTCAAATTTACATAGCACATATGAATAAATATTTTAGTCTATTCTTTAGTTGTATTACTTCAATGCCAAAATAAGGTTAAGATACTGTGTTTTCTAAAATAGTCGGCTGTGGCAGAATACCAGCGGTGACTTAAAATCGCCACATAGTTGAGTCACAGGCCAGTTTGTCTTATTACTTTTATGTTACTTAAGTATGTTTCTAAGTTAAGTTTGTGATGATTTTTATTTGTACATTTTTAATAACATATGTAAACTGAGAAAAGTAAAAAGCTTATTATTATTTTTATTATTTGATCCTTATCACCAAATTTAATGTTGGGCTATTACCTATTTTGCGGTATAAAAACATCTTTTTACGTAGAAGAGACATGCTACAGCAATTTTATGGTTGTAGAACGAATGCGTTGGCTCGATCGGAGAAGGAGATCGTAATGCTGTTGTGTTTTGTATGTTGAGTACAGAGAACCGGATACCCTCTTTACTGGAAAGGAGGCATTTCATCTTAGTTCTCAGGAGTGACAACGCATCTGGATCTGCATCTGATGTGATTTTTAATCAAGGTCACAGCATTTACGTACCAGGCTGTCACTTACTATTGCATTCTTAGGTGGACTGTGACACATAAGAAGCCACCCTTATTCTACAAATGTATTTCTATGGTTATTTAAAATAACAAAAAATTCTGACTTTCGATAGATGGCGGTATAAGTATTCCATTTACACCAGGCACAAAATATCCATAACGATGACGATGAGCAGTGTCTAATGCAAAGTGTCTGATACTGTAATCGTCAATTTACCTTCCAAGCATGACAACTAAGGTAAATCCTAATAACGGAAGAGGTCCATGACTAACAGCACACTTTACAGGCTTACCAATAAGAAAACGAAATCCAATAAAATGACGAAGGCAGTACTGAACATGTATACAGACTGCAGATTTCTCTGAACTTTCCAACCTAACGGGGACACAAGACATTTTTCTTAAAACTTATTTTTATTTTTCTACATCATCAACATCATCATCATTACAGCCCTTCACAAGTCCACTACTGAACATAGACCTCCCCCAAGTAGTACCACAAAACACAGCCCTGAGCCACCTGCATCCATCGACTTCCTGCATGTCATACAAGGTCGCACTCCATCTAGTGCATGGTGGGTCACCCTACACTACGCCTACCGGTACGAGGCTCCCACTCGAAAACGTTTCTTCCCCTTCGGCTATCGGTTCTTCGAGCTATATGTCCGGCCCATTGTCACTTCAGCTTACTAATCCGTTGGGTTACGTCGGTCACTCTAGTTCTGCTGCAGATAAGCTCATTTCTGAGTTTATCACGCAGGGAAACTCCGAGCATAGTTAGCTGAAAACTCTCCATAGCTAGCTGAGCGACCTTGAGCGTCTTCATACGACCAGTTGTGAAGGGGAGTTTGAGCAATTCTAATCTCATTCAGACTGAAGTCCAGGATATCATTGAAATAGTGTCGGATAAGACTTGCTCTTGAATCGTTACTCACACTTGCGTGTGACTTCAATGATGATGTATACAGAGGCCCATAGAACCTCTCAATCTTACTTCAAATCTCAGGTTTCCCGGAAACGATGCTGCCACGCTCAGTCTTCAGCTTTGACAGTTGGCTCTTTCTGACGGACAGATCCCTGACAAAGACTTTGAAGCCCTGGTTGCGCTCAATCGTTCCGTCAGTTCAGTTGCCTGTATGCTGTCAAATCTGCTGACGATTGCAGCTTCATCTCCCGTCTAATAGCCATGAGATTAAGAGTTTTGTGTTTTTCTGCGGCCGATCTTGCAGAACTTAGCTTTGGTCGGATGGACAGTTTCCACGAGCTTGTCATTCGTATCGTCCACTGCATTGCAATCTTCTAGGCATTGAAAGAGAGCACGAGCGGGACGGAGCGTTGACTTCATTAGACGAGATTTCTCCAACTTAACATTAAGGTTCAGTGTGTCTATAACCATTCATTCAGAGACATCAATGAAAATTTGGCGTTTGGTCGTTGTAATGAAGTCAATCTCATTTTTGTCGAACCGTCGGGGCTCGACCAGGTCCACTTCCTGTGGGGTCGCTTCTGGAAGATACAGTGCATCATTAACAGTTCTTTTTCTCCATGAAGTCAGCCAGCTGCTGGGTTCCGTTGCCCTATCCCGAATTTCCCAACCTTCAGCTCACTTTTCTTTCTTGTGCCCAGTTTTGCGTTGAAGTCTCCCATTAACACCGTGTAGTGAGTTTTGGAGAAATGCGTGGCTCTAGAAATATCCTATACATTTCCTTCACCTCCTCATCGGGATGTTTCGACGTTGGCGCGTAAACCTGTATGACCTTCAGCGAATACTGTTTGGTGATTCCGAGTATAAGGTACAAAACCCTCGTCAATACACTCCCAATCTTTACAATGTTGTTAACGAGAGGCTTGTGGACGACAAGTCTAACACCCCCTTGGGACAGGTGGTCGCCCTGCCGGTTATAGAACAAGTTGCTGGACTCGAGGATTACCGTGTCCTCCCCCTCTCTTCGGACCTCGGATAATCCAATAATATTCCAGCGCAACTTGTCTATCTCTTTTTCTAGCTCCAAGATCTTCGCGTCAGTCATCAGGGTGCGTGCGTTCTGTGTCGTAGGTGGCAATTGAACTTCCACCAGAGATGCTGAGCACCCCTTGCCCCGCCGTCACCATGGTTGCCACCGTGGCCTGGATTAGCAGGGCCACTGGGGCCTGAGGCCGTCTATTTGTGTAATTATTCATGGAGGGTATATTACCATAGTTGCCACAATTGACGAGCGGGTTGGCAACCGCAGTTTTTTTGTACGGTTGCTGCTATCAGGAAGATGCTGCTGCCCATCGCCTGCCTGTTTCCCTCTGTCGCCTTTTACGACACCCACGAGGAGATATGGGGTAGTGAATATTCTTAACCGCCACTAAACGGTAATTTTTCTTCATAGTCTTCTTGGAACTCTAGGAACTCTGCACACTTCTCCCAGCCATGCTCCCACCGCTCTCTCTCTCTGACGGCTTTTTTCTATGCACAATTCTTGTGACTGCCTCCTCATTTGACGAAAATCTCTGTTCTCCGAACGCAATTTTTAGACGCGGGAAGAAACATATTTCGCTTGGGGCTTGATCTAGTGAGTACGGTAGATGGTCAAGCAGTTAAAACGTAAAACGAGGATTTTCGCCATGGCAACCGCTAAGGAGTGAGAAAACACGTTATCGTGGCAAAACAGGATTTTGTTTTTCTGCAATTGCGGCCAGATTGCAGATTTAAATAGATTTTGCATTTTTTGGAGCCGGTGTCCCTTTTAAAGTCCAATGTTTTGACTGTATTTTTGTTTCGCGCGTATAATGTGTTATCTAAGTTTCATCTATAGTAATTAATAGGTACTAAGCCTCAAATGTATTTCATCTTAACTACAGCAAAACAGCGTTGGAAATGTTCATTCGAACACAACGCGCTGACAGCTTTCTCATGGGTAAATCTTGATTTAATATATGACAATCACGTTTTTGGATCCTTTTATAGCCTCTGCTATATCTCTTGTTTTAATGCGGCGGTCTTCTAGAACCATTTGGTGACCTTTAACGATGTTATCGTTAGTAGTTGCAGTTTTTGGACGTCTTTAACGGTCACCACCTCCCAAAGCCACGTTAAAATTCAGCTGCCAAAAAATTCACTGTGTCAAATGATTGTGCAGAGTCCCCATATACAGATTTCGACTCATTTTCGTTTGTGTAGGCGTATTTCTTTTCAAAAACATAAATTAAAAAAAAACACTTATATCGACTCACTCAAATGAATGTCACTATACGCGTCAAAATGGCTGAAATTTTTGTGTGTAACTGTCAAAAGATGAAAAAGTATATTCAATAGCTTCAGCGAATTATCCAGCAGACTGAACCCTACATTAATTTAATGGATAAACTATAGTATAGAAATACAAAATAATTTGTTGAACAAAAGCGGACACAAAAGGGACTCAACAAGTTATACGATTGAATTAGCTAGTTATCTAATAAAGAAACACTTCGCAAAATTGAATCTTGAAGTTAATTCAATAATATTGCCATGTGTTAAACCAACAAAGTTAAATAGGTTAACTAAAATATTTACATTAACTGCGAAATAAGGTAAAATAAAGTGAATTTACAGCCCATATACATCCCTCTGCTGGCCACAGGCCTCCTCTCATTTCGCAAAGGATTTTAGGGCGAGGAAATGCCCGCCACGCTGCCCCAATGCGTGCTGGCGAATTTCACATTTATTCGAAATATTTTACTTCTTATTTTTCAGACATTCAGGTTTTCTCACGATGTTGTCCCTCACTGAAGTGCACGTGATTAATCAGCAGTTAAAATTGCAATGAATAAGTCGTGGCAGCTTAGGGTTTAAGCGCTCGCTGTAAATTTCACAATACGCGAGAAACTCGGGTTCGATCCCAGCTGGTGCCAATGAAACTGAGAAGTAATTTAAAATAAATTTCTATCTTAATATAAACAGAAGATGACTTGTTGTCGATATCTACTAATTTAAAAGAATGCACACTACAGGACGACTTAAATATATTGTATATATGCTTGCGCTCAGTCTATATAGATCGACCGAAAATTCATAAATATAAACTCAATCTATATATGCTACATCTCAAAAATGTCACAAAGTCATTTAATACCTTGATATCTTCGTGATAACTATTCGTACGCATTTTATGTATAATTTCTCTTATTAAATAATGAATAACGCCATTTCCAAATTTTTACTCACCCAAAAAAATTGGAAAAGCTTAAGTTAACATAGGTAAAACGAATTCTGGGAACTTTGTAACAGTTAATTATATTCAACGAAGTGATATCTGCGAGAAAAAAGAAAGTTTCCGTAAACAGCTTCGTAACTTTAAATTGGTTTTTCTGCTTCTCAAGAGAAATGTAAAAAAAATGATTCCTTATATTCGAGGACTTGAAAAAAAATATAAGAAGTAAGAGAACGCCAAAGGTTGTTAAAGATTTAAATATTTAACGTCTGCTTAGACAATATTTTCGCCCCCTTATTTTCATTTAAAATTTATATCAATATAGTCAAAAATTGATATTTATCTTATAGCGAAAGCTATTGATCTGTTTATTATGGTAAGTTAAAATTAAAACTATAAATCCGGCACTCATGTTCAGCCGGTCCCTGTTTTAACATATTATTGAAAGGTTCTTGAAGTAGAGTACGATGTTCTTCGCATTTTGGGACTTTATATTATGTAATTGACTTTTTATTTCACAAATAGTAGTTTATTTTTTAAATTCGCAGCCCATTGTTGTGTTAATATTTTATTA
Source organism: Parnassius smintheus behrii (assembly GCA_036936625.1). Taxonomy (NCBI): domain Eukaryota; kingdom Metazoa; phylum Arthropoda; class Insecta; order Lepidoptera; family Papilionidae; genus Parnassius; species Parnassius smintheus. The sequence continues at coordinate 49,034,227 of JAUPFT010000003.1, forward strand.
TAAACATTTCACTTTATTTATAATTCTTTTTATCTTAGAATATCGTTAATATTTTTCATAGAATAAGGGTGACAAGCGAGCGTAAAGTCCACCTTATTCTAAATGGATTATCTATTTATATCTACATCTACCTTTTATTATGATTAAAAATATTGATGGGTTGCCTCCCCTAAGGACTAACAGCCACAGTGTGAGAACGTGGTCTTTCCTAGGTCAACAACTATAATAAATTTTTAACGTGGCTCTACCACGTTCTAGATTATATGTATTTATAATAATGGAATGTCTGACTTACTAGCGCTGAATAATTGATTGGCTGGTGCGCCAAACGTTTTTACAGTTTTCTTTTTCACTTTTTAGCTAATTCCAATTTTTTTTATTATAGCCTATAAACGTCGGCTTGTTCCCTAAACTGCCTAAAAAGGGGTTATTGGCAAAGTTAGCAACCGATGGTTATATAATTTTGAGTTGTTATCAGAGAGATACTACTGTCCATCTCCTATTCAAGTTTCCTTCTGCCGCCTCTTACGGTACACGGGGCGATAGAGGTTAGTAGATATTCTTACACCAACACTACATCAAACTTTTGCATTATTCTATAAAGTTTTCTACGTACACCCAAATTTGGACCTATTATGAAATAAAAATACTGATATTGATATTTCTGTTTTATTCAACTGCAGTGGAAGGAATATGATCGCAAATCATTGAATATTAACTGGCTAGGATTTTTATATTGTGTACCAATACCAACTTTGCGGTGAAGGGAGACGATACGACCCTTACACTGCGCTAGCGGAGCAATAAACTTGGAACGTTACACAGAAATATCGACAGGGTGTCGCCCTGAGAAAATTAAGTTTTTCACATCACGTCACAGCGAATTTATCGTAAAAGCTGCAAAGGTTGGATCGATACTATATACTTTTTCTAGAATATAATTTTATATTCTCATTGTTGAAATTAAATATTAAAAATTATATAGTATTAACTTATAACAAAAACTTGCAAATTTTTAAAAATCCTTAAACATTTCCATTTATTTTCCCAAGGCAGAGTGATAAAATATGGAGAAATTTTTGAACCTTAACAATTTAAAACCGATTTCAATATCCCATCACATTATTAAAAAATTAGTTAAAAAAGAGACTTTTTATGTGCTTATTAATTCTTTTATTTCAAGGGACCAATATAATTTTAATCTTCTTCTTGATTGAATATTTGTACCATTCCATCAGATTTCGGGTGGTAAGAAGTCGTTCTTGTTTTCTGAGTAACCAGAACTCGGCAAGTTTCCTGGAATATTTGAGACACAAAATTCCTTCCTTGATCGCTGTGAATCTCTAAAGATACTCCAAAACGACATAAGACTTCATGAACTAGTTTATCTGCAACTGCTGAAGCTTCTTGATTTGGAATAGCATATTCTTCTAGCCACTTAGTAAATTAATCCATCACAAACGTTAAACACTTTCACTTTCCCTTTGTGCCGTGTAGTAGCGGTTGAGAAGATCCACTACCCCATATCTTCCTGTGGGCGACGTAAGTGGCGACAGGGGGAGACAGGCAGTAAATGGGCAGCAGCATCTTCCTAATAACAACAATAATATAACAAATAACTGTGGTTGCCAACCCGCTCGCCATGCGTGGTAACTATGGCAAATATCCACCCATATGTAACGACGCAAACAAACGGCCCCCAGTCCCCAGCGGCCCCGCTATTCCTGTCTACGGTGGCGACCATGGTAACGGCGGGCAGGGGGTGCTAAGAATCTCCGGTAGAGGTTCGGTTGCCACCTACGATGACTCGACCTGGCAACATATAAAGCACGCACCCTGAGGACTGACAAGAAGATACTAGAGCTGTAAGAAGAGGTAGACAAGTTGCGTTGGCATATTATTGGATTATCCGAGGTCCGAAGACAGGGGGAGGACACGGTAATCCTCGAGTCAGGTAACTTGTTCTTTCACCAGCAGGGCGACAATCTGTCCCAAGAAGGTGTCCACAGGTCTCTCGTCAACAACGTTGTAAAGATTGGGAATGTGGCGACGAGGGTCGCGTACCTGATACTCAGAATGAACAAACGGTATTCGCTGAAGGTCATACAGGTTTATGCACCAACCTCGGCACATCCCAATGAGGAGGTGGAGGAAATGTATGAGGATATTTCTAGAAACCTGCATTCTTCCAAAACCCACTACACTGTGTTGATGGGAGACTTCAACGAAAAACTAGGCACAATAGAAAGCGGTGAGCTGAAGTTAGGAAAATTCGGAGTAGGGCAACGGAACCGTAGAGGCCAGCAGCTGGCCGAACTTATGGAGGCAAAGGGGCTCTTTATGATGATCTCTTTTTTCAGAAGCGGCCCCACACGAAAGGGACCAGGTCGAGCCCCGACGGTTCAACAAAAAATTAAATTGACTTTATTATGGCGACCAGACGCCAACTGTTCAGTGATGTCTCAGTGATCACAAGGGTGAAAACTGGCAGCGATCACCGAATGGTTAGAGACACACAGAACCTAAACGCTAAGTTGGAAAGGTCTTTTCTAATGAAGTCAACGCTCCTTCCCTCTCAAGCTCAAATCCAGAATCCCGAAACCTTTTAGCTTGAGTTACATAACCGCTTTCAGTCCCTAGAAGATTGCAATGCAGTGGACGATATGAACGACAAGGTCTTGGAAACTGTCCATGCGGTCGGGGCTAAGTTCTGCAAGACCTGCCATAGAAGAACACAAAAACTCTCCGATCACACTCTTAATCTCATGGCTGTTAGACGGGAGATGATGCTGCAATCGTCAACAGACGTGACAGCAACCAGGCAACTAAACAGACAGATCTCTAAATGCATGCGGCGAAACTTACGCAACTTTAATACTGCTCGTATTGAAGAAGCGATCAAGTGGAACCAGGGCTCCAAAGTCTTTGCCAGAGATCTGTCAGCCAGTAAGAGCCAACTTTCAAAGCTAAAGACTGAGTGTGGCAGCATCGTGTCCAGGACACCTGAGATTCTGAGTGAGATTGAGAGGTTCTATGGACAGCTATACACATCATCGTTGGAGCCACACGCAAGATTGAGTAACGATCCAAGAGCAAGCTTATCCGACACTATTCCGATGATATCCCGGACGTCATTCTGAGCGAGATTAGAAAGGCTCTCCAGCAGCTTAAAAACGGCAAGTATCCGGGCGAGAATTTAATTACAGCGGAGCTTCTGAAAGCGGGGTTCCGTCCTCCATGATGGCACTACGCCGGAGGCGTGAAGCAAAAGTGAGGTGGTCTTGTTCTTCAAGAAAGGTGACAACGCCCTCTTGAAGAACTACAAAACGATATCCTTTCTGAGCCGCGTCTACATCCTGTTTTCGAGAGTCATTATGAATCGTCTCGCACGCAGACTCAACGACTTTTAGCCTCCCAAACAAGCCGGTTTCCGAAAAAACTTCAGTACCATAGACCGGATACATACCCTTCGGCAAATTGTACAAAAGTCGGAAGAGTAAAATCTGCCACTTTGCCTGACGTATTTGGACTATAATAAAGCCTTTGATTCCATCGAAATTTGATCGGTGCTAGAGTCTCTTCCGCGATGCCAAGCTGACTGTCGGTATATCCGAGTGCTGAAGTGTTTGTAAATTAGGGCTACGGTGGGTATCCGAGTACAGAACCAGAGTTTGAAACCCATGCAACTGCAGAGAGATGTAAGACAGAGTGACGTTATATCCCCGAAACACTTCACCGCTGCATTGGAAGACGTTTTCAAGCTACTGGACTGGAAAAGATACGGTATTAACATCAATGGAGAGTACATCAATCAATTTCGATTTGCCGACGATATATTCCTTATCGCAGAATCACTGGAGGACTTAACCACTATGCCCAATGACCTTAATTGTTCTTTCCAACGGATATGTCTTAAGATTAACATGGACAAAACAAAGATCACGTTAAATGTCCATGTCACACCTATGCCGGTAGTTGTTGGGAGCACTAAGCTCGAAGTTCTTGGCGAGTACGTTTATCTGGGCCAAATAGTCCGACTGGGTAAGTCCAACTTCTACCGACAGGTCAATCGACGGATTTTAGTCGGCTGGGCAGCATTCGCGAAATTACGACACATCTTCACGTGAGGTATACCTCAAAATCTGATAACTAAGTTGTAAAACCAGTGCGTGTTGCCAGTGATGACCTACGGATCGAGACGTGGTCCTTCACTGCTGGCCGTATGAGGACGCTCAAAGTCGCTCAGCGATCTATGGAGACGGCTATGCTCGGAGTTTCTCTGCGTGATAAACTAAAAATGAGGATCTCCGCAGTGGAACCAGAGTGACCCACATAGCCCAACGGATTAGTAAGCTGAAGTGGCAATGGGCCGTCCATATAGCTCGAAGAACCGACAACAGTTGGGGAAAATAGTTTTCGAATGGTAGCCTCGTACCGATAGGCGAATTGTAGGGTGAGCCCCCGCTTGATGGAGTGACGACCTGGTAAGATATGCAGAAAGTCGATGGATGCAGGTGGCTCAGGACCGTGCTTTTTTGGCATAACTTGTGGGAGGCCTATGTTCAGCAGTGGGCTTGTGAAAGGCTGTAATGATGATGATGATGATGATGATGATGATGACTATCGCGTTCCGGAAACGGCCCCGCAACGTCAGTTGCTATTCTCTTCCATGGTGTACCAACATTGTATAATGTCAATGCAACTACTACGAGTCACACAACTTGTATATTTGCGACACCAGTCCTCGACATCGTTTCGATAGTGTACCCGGTAAAACCGTTCTCAGATCTTCATTAGAGTACGTTTAACTCCCAGATGGCCTCCTGTATAATAATTATGAGACAGTTGTAGAACATTCGGTACATTAGATTTAGGGACAACCATTTGCAAATGACCGCTGTCTCTCCGACTATATTCCCATTTACGGCACAGAACTCCATCCTGAAGCATCAAGCTGTCCCGTTGGGCCCAATAGCTTTTCGTGCTGGAACTAATCGCTGAGACTTCATTTAACTTGAGCTTGAGAGCACTGACCTTCATCCATTCCAGAATTGGCTGGATGTCCAAATCCTCCTGGTGTGCATGTCGTAGGCTGTCGAGAAATTGAAAAGGCATTTTAGTGAAAAATCAAAGCCAACATCAAAAGAATAAAATAATTTTACATTCTGAAGTTTTTTAACTCTTATAAGCCAGTGTGTAAGCCATGCTGTGAGGCAAACCATCTAAGTTCTTAGGTGTTACATCGCATAAGTTTTTATTTTCAATTGGTTGCAAGAGTACATGGCTAGCAGTGGCAACTCACCATCAGGTGAGTTATAAGTTCGTTTATAACGTCAATTATATACGAGTATAAAAATATATTATACACGTTATAAGAATCACGTGTAATATAATTTGCCACAAAGTTACCAAATAACACAACAAACAAGCACTCGAAGTAATATGGGAAAACAAAAGAAAGCCTAACTTGATTATGTAGCATCGAATCAAATCAAATCAAAATCAAATGTATAAAAATTAGATGTAACAAACTAGTAGAAAATAAAACAACCAACAAAACACATTTCTTACTAACGGATAAAATATTTATTGTTTCGAATATTTTTTCTACTACGATACACTAAGTGCAATTGAGTTAAGCTTAAATGTACGTGTGCGACAAATAAATAAAATTGAAATGCCCTTTCGTATTAAAAAAAACAGCATTTTATTTAATGCATTTTAATTTATGATACACGGTTCTTATAAAAAACAGTTTTTAAAACGTTTGTCCATCTGTTACTGTTTATTCCTACTAACCTCCGAAATGGTTGAACCGATTTTGATAGAACTATCACCGGCAGATTGCTAATTGTATAAGAAGTAACTTGGGGCTACATTTATTATTGAAAAAAGTATAGTTCAGCAAAAAAAATGAAATCCAGTCGTAATAAATTCCACGCGGACGAAGTCGCGGGTAACAACTAGTATTAAAATAAATATAATATTATGTTGTTTCAATTTATTAGATAAAGATGAAAACTGAAGGTACTAAGAAACCTAATTAAGAAAAATAAAGAGCACTTTTTACGTTGCTTGTTTTATCGTTTATGTGCATTGCTGAACATAAACCTCACACACAGATGGCCATGGGTTGAATGATTGCCATAGTTTGCATGCTTGGCAGGCGGGTTGAAGGAAGTTGAATTAAACAGGAGACTGGCAGCAGGAAGATACTGCTGCCAGTCTCCTGTTTAATTTTATTCTGTCACGTATTAGTGAATGGTTATTCGTATACCGCCACTTAACATTAAGTTATCGTCATATATTCTATTTTACACAATTTTCTATCCGTCTGTCAATCTAACAGTCTGTCTTTGCGTACGTATGTCACGGACTCTAGCTCATAGAAGGAATGGGTTCGTTTGGCAGAAAAAAGCGCTAGCAAGCGCTTACTAGCGCTAAGATAGCTTACGGCCAGGACACGATTGCTACTTCAGTAGCGCTGACACAATCCGCCATTTTGCTTATTTAATTTGTTTGTTTTGAAGTAGAGTTTAGAAGTTGTTTTTTGCAATATTAGTTTTAAGTAATGTAATGACATAAATATACATATAAATATTATTAAAAATTCATTATTGGTAAGTTTTTAATATGAATATTTCATAAACGTATTAAATTAGGTTAGGTTCCCCGGTTAAAACTAACATCGTGTCCTAGAGAAAAATGGCTACTTACGATTTGACAGCGCTTACCGCTTACGGTCGCCATTTTGCTTACAAGCGCTTGCTAGCACTTTTTTCTGTCAAACGCACCCAATGAGTTACATCTATTAAATGGAGATTTGATGTACAATGTTACACAAAACTTAATATATAAATTTAAATATTTTTCCTAACCGTAAGAAGTAGTGTGAAAATATCCCCCACGCTATATCCTCCGGTGGGTGTCATAAGAGGCAACATAGGGAAATAAACCAGGAGATGGGTACCAGCCTCTTTCTAATAACAATTAAATAAATCGTCGGTTGGCACAATACCACATCCAAATGTTGCAGCTATGGCAGATATGTGTCCTATGAAGCAATCAATGAAGGAGGCATATTTTCAGCGTTGTCCGTTACATTTGATAGGCTGTAACAATAACGGCATTTTTTCTACGACATGAAAAAGGAGCCGAACACATTTTTTTAACCCTCCCACAGCGTTTAATTGTCTAGCACTCACTTAATACGGTAATCATCTATATTAATTCTTTTTATCTTTAAAAATAAAGAAATGGCCTTTAAAATTGCCGATTTAGACCGTTTTTGTTGTGGTTAGTACAGAATTTAATTAATAATAGTGTGTATATTATTTATATACAAGCATTGATTCCAAATTTTATTTGTAAGTAGGGATTAAAACAAACGAACATTGCTTTAGGGGTTTTCTCATAAGTTATCAAAAGGCATTACAATAATCGTTTTTTCGTTATCTTAGAAGTCTTTCTGGGCGATCAAAAGGAGCTAAGCATACTGAAAGAGAGTGCTTGATTTTTTTGGAGAAGAATTCATCTGACTTCTCATTCCTAAGATTTTAATTTACGTTGTGTTCTTTCGTATTTTGCGAATTACATGTGAACATTTAAAATCACTCACGTCAATTACAATACGTATACATTTAATAAAACTTACTGAAATCTTAATTTCCGCCAGTTATCAATTAAGTTGCTTGCTGTTAAACGGTTTATGTTCGGTGTTATATCATTCTTCAACGATTTGAATGAAAACTAAACATTTATTAAAAATATTATCCCAGTCAACGTATTCTAGATACCGAAATTATTTTGCAGTATAAGTGTTTTATGAATAAACAAAAATATTTTACAGAATATAGGTAAATTCTTAAAAATCAGCGCAGTGCGTTTAACACAACTCATGCTAGGATACAATTAAGGCATGACTTTGACATATAAGCTCAGATTTAATAAATATACTTATCCGTCAAAAGTTGTGTGTGACTGTGGTCTGTTCCAACATAAAGTGTTTCTTAATTTCCGACTAAATAATCTAGAGCGCGGAGCCCATTTAGATTCTTCTTCACATAAAACGTAACACTACCAGTTTGTAATAAAAAATAATAAAACAACTATTCCGTATAAAGTTAAAACGTTTAATATGTTAATATGTTTGTGTACATAATCAATTCAAAAATTATAGGGGCGTTAAAAACATTATAAGAACCAAACAACTTCATTCGTATAAAAGAAAAAAAAATATTACGTCACATAATAATAAGTAACTTATGATAGTGTTACGAGTTCGTGACAATGAACTGCCGATTGAATTACCAAAATTGATACTTTAATTTTCTAACACCAATTAAAACTAAAAAAATACACTAATAATTAATCACGCTAAAAACTTTAGTTCACTTTTTTTCGCCCCAAAGTCCTCGCTTGTATTGACAATTCAATACTCCTCCGGTCGTGGCCCTTAACAATTTTATTAGGCCTTTTCCACCAAACTATCTAGAATTTTCCACCAAATACCGGTCTCAACTGATTGGGTGTAGAAAATTCGAGTGTGAAGTTTTCTAGAAAGCTTAATTCTTCTATTAGACACTACGTGGCGCTAGTAGGAGAGTTCTAAAAAGATCTTGACGCTCCTATTTCTGCTACTTAATACTAGATGGCGCTTATAATCACCTACCATATAAAGTAAAGTAAAGTAAAGTAACAGCCTATATACGTCCCACTGCCGGGCACAGGCCTTCCCTCATTTTTGAGAGGGTTTTAGAGCAAGGAAGTGTCCACCAAGCTGCCCCAATGCGTGTTGACGAACTTCACATGTCTTCGAAATATTTTATTTTCTTATTTCTCAGACATGTAGGTTTCTTCACGGTATTTTCCTTCACCGCCGAGCACGTGGCAAATCAGCATTTAAAATTGCAATTAACAATTTCATTGGTGCCGGCGGGAATCGAACCCGGGTTACTCGCGTTCTGTTATATTTACAGCGAGCGTAGACCATCCGAGCTACCACGGCTCATGAATTATGGCGCGCAACCCTGCCCCCTCCTAAGACATGCTCGTCCCGAGAATTATCGACCCCATAGTAACGCACCAGTCGATGCACATGGAAGATCTTAAGAGTACATCTTGCACCTTTCTGTATATGGTAGCTTAAGTCGTTAATCTTGGTCACAATCTGGTACGGCCATTCCATTAAGCTTGAAGCTTAGGAGATTTCCCTTTGCTGCAGACTGGGTTATGCAACCACAGTAGTGAACCTTCGTCGAACTCTTTGTTGTTCATTTTGCGGTCATACCAGGTTTTCATCGTCTGAAGTGCTCATAAATGTCATTCACTTTATTCCGCAAGTCATTTGCACAATTGAGTATACTGCGTGGGGCGTCAGGTGGTATTCCGGTGATTAGGTCCACAGGCAGCCGCAATTATCTTCCAAAGTTTGCGAAAGCTGGTGCCAATGATGTTTTTCGTGAACAGCGCTTCGATATGACAGCAAAAACGGTTGTATGTGCTTGTCCCAATCTTTGTGATTGTATCAATTGAGCAATTGATGTGTGATTGCCTACAACTTTTGCTAGGTCTCTTCAATGTCTGATTAAATAGTTTTACCATTGCGTCAGATTGCGTATGATAAGAAGTCGTTTTTGTTTTACTAGTACCCATAACTCGGCAAGTTTCTTGGAATATTTGAGACTCGAAATTCCTTTCTTGATCGCTGTAAATCTCCAAACGAAGTTTATATGCAAATATTGAAGCTTCTTGATTTGTGATTGCGAAGACTTCTGGCCACTTAATGAGGAAATCCATCAGAACCATGAAATACATGTTACCACTTTTACTTTCTGGATACGGCTTCGCCACGTCAAGGGCTATTGTCTCCCATGATGCACCTACATTGTATAACTTCAATGCACCTCTACTACGAGGCTGAGGTCACATTACAGCCACACAACCTGCACAATTTGCGAAAGCAGTCCTCGACATCGTTTCAATAGTGTACCCAGTAAAACCGTTCTCGGATCTTGACTCCTAGATGACCTCCTGAAAAATCGTTACGGTACAGCTGTAGAACATCCGGTACTTTAGCTTTATGGACAACCATTTACAAATGCTAGCTATTTTCCCGACTATTTTACCATTTACGGCACAGAACTCCAACGTGAAGCAGCAAGCTGTCCCATTGGGCTCAATAGCTTTTCGTGGTTGAACTCATCGCTGAGACATCGCTCCACTTAGGCTTGGTAGCACGGGCCTTCATCCATTCCAGAATCGGCTTGATGTCCGGATCTTCCTGCTGTATATATGGTAAGCCGTCCTTCCACTCGTTGCTGAGGTGGTCCGTCCTAGGCATCCTCACAGATACCACCTCTTTAACTTCTAGCTTAATACAATGCTTGCAATCTTCAGGACAAGGTCTTCTTGACAATGCATCTGCGTTACCATGAGATTTTCCGCTGCGATGTTTGATCTTAAAGTCGTATTCTTGTAGTAATTCAATCCATATCGCATCTTGTCCTTCCAGATTTTTGAACTGTAATAGCCATTTTGGTGCTGCATGGTCAGTTCGTAAGTGAAATTTCCGTACCAGAAGATATTTGCTAAATGCTGTAACGACTTTACCGCAGCAAACAATTCACGTCTTATGACACAATAGTTCCTTTCCGGTTTTGATAGTGACCCGCTGAAGTTCGCTATCACAACATCTGTATCACCATTCCGATAACACACCGCTAAGTCTTGTTTCACCTGCGTCTATGTCTACTATAAATTCCTTGCCTGCATCAAGGTACACCAAAATAGGTGTTTTGCACAGACGGTCCTTGAGGTCCTGAAATGCGATATCGCAACTTTTATCCCAGCAGAAATGTCGCTTCTCCTCACTTAGATTGTGCAGAGGTTTGGCTATATCTGCAAATTTCTGCACAAATCGCCGATAATAGGAGCATACACCCAAAAAATGTTCTAACATGCGTCTTGTCTTTTGGAATTGGCCAATCCTTGCAGGGGCGATTTTCTCTGGATACATGCGGCTACATTCTTCCGACACTACATACCCCAAAAAGGTAAGTTGCCGATTGAATAGTGAAAATTTCTTCGGACTCGATATAAATTTGGCACTCTAAATCTTCAGAAGCACGCGTTCCAGGTTTTGAAGGTGATGATGATGTCATCCAAGTAGAACAGACAGGCATCGCCTATTAGCCCGGTAAGTACAAGTTCCATAAACATTTCAAACGTTTCTGGAGCATTGCACAAAAGAACAGCATTACATTAAATTGCCACAGACTCGGCGTTCCTTTGCGGAAAGTAGTTTCCATTATATTAAAGTTCTTAAGAATTAATTCGCACACATTTCAGTAAAATAAAATGATTTATCTCACCTAGTTTCAATTGCACCTCCTGCCCTTCCTCAATTGCGTGTTAACATTTATCCCGTTAACACTAATCTCAGAATTGCTAATCCCAACACCATTACACGTTCACAACAACCAACTCCTCGTCAACGACCACAGTCTATAACGATTTTTGGGAGATAAAAGTTGTTAAATTATACTTTAGGCCTTTATGTAAAAGGGATTCGGTCATCTGTGTCTACCACTGCATTACAGCGTATTAGAACAGAAAGGTTGCAAGATGAAGGTGAGAAAAACAAGTTCATATGTAGACTGAAAGAAAATATAAGTGGTTTAGATGAATTATGTATGAAGGAGTTAGACTTGGAGAATGTATGGCAAAATGTAAAGAAAGGTTTAGTGCATGCAGCTACCGAAGTATGTGGTGTTAGTAAGAGAAAGAATGAAAGGAAAAATAATACGTTATGGTGGGATGATGAGATACGTATGGAAGTTGAAGCAAAGAAGAGAGCATTGCTAGATTTACTAGCAAAAATGGCAGGTAATTCTAGCGGTACGAATGATGATATTGAAAGAAAAAAGGCAGTCTTTAGACATCTTAATAAGAGAGTAAAAGAAGTAGTTGAAAGAAAAAAATCAAGAAATAACGGATAAGAATGATAGAAGAATATCGGATAATTTCCAGGCAAATATTAAAATGTTCTGGAAACTTGTTAGAACTGCCAGGGGACATTCAAAACAGCCTATGATGAATGCTATAAGAGACGAGAATGGCTATATTCTGAATGATGAACTTTTGAGTTTAAAGAGATGGAAGGAATATTTTGAAAGCGTGTTTATGAGTGAGGAGACAACATGTGTACTAAGTGAAATAGAAACTCCGAAAGAAGAGGAAAGAGGTAGCGAGATTAGTATAGATGAAATAATGAAAGCAATGAAAAGCATGAAAGCGGGTAAGGCGCCCGGATATGATAGAGTTTCACTCGAAATGCTAAGGGCTGGAGAGGAAGTGGTGGCAAGCCTGCTGCACATCTTGTTTAATTTATGCTGGGAACTGAGGCGGGTACCGGTAGACTGGTGCAAAGCCGTGATAGTTCCAGTATATAAACGAAAAGGGTCGCAGCAGGACTGTAAAAACTACCGTGGCATCAGCCTTCTTAGCATTGTGGGAAAACTGTACGCTAAGGTACTGATTGAAAGGGTAATGAAAGAAACTGATGGAAAAATTTGGGATGTGCAAGCGGGATTTAGAAAGGGAATGGAATGTACAGATCAAGTCTTTTCCATGCGCATGATCGCGGAGAAGTTTCTGGCCAAAAACCAAAAGGTTTTTTGTGCGTTCATGGACTTGAAAAAGGCCTATGACAGAGTGGATAGGGATTTGCTATAGCAAATACTGAACTCATTTGGGTTGAGCGCTGGCTTGATACAGGTATTGGAGTCTCTTCATAGGGACTCTAGTGCTTGTGTTAGGATCTACGGGGTCTACTCGGACAGGTTTGACATCCATAAAGGTGTCAGAGAGGGCTTTGTGGCTTCCCCGTGGCTGTTCAACCTATTAATGGACAGTTGTTTGCAAAATTTGAAAGTTGAAGTATGTGAATTAAGAGTGGGTCAGTTAACCGTCAAATGCCTTTTGTACGCCGATGATCAAGTCATCCTTGCGTCGTTGGCGGTCAAGTTGCAAATGATGGTTACATTAATGAACGGATCATTAAAAGACAGGGGTATGAAAGTGAACGCAAGTAAGACGAATGTTATGGTTTTTGAAAGAGAAGAAAGTAAAACGATTTGTGAAATAAGAATAGAAGGGGAGTTGATCGAGCAAGTAGATGAGTTTGTATATTTGGGCTGCGTATTTAGCAGGGATGGGAGATACGATAAGGATATAGAACGACGAGTGAATGCGGGAAATAGAGTAAATCGGGCCTTGCACTCTATTGTGAAGAGTCAAAATGTGTCGAAAAAGGCACTTATGGCAATTCACAATGCTGTGTTGGTCCCTACTTTAACGTATGGTAGTGAAAGTTGGGTGTGGCAGAAGAAGCACGAGAGTAGAATAAACGCATTAGAAATGCGGTCGTTAAGGAGTATATTAGGGCTGAATCTGAATGACAGGGTAAGAAATTGTGTAATAAGAGAAGAGTGTGGTTTGCAAGATGATGTTGTGACCAGGATTAAGAAAGGAATGCTTCGGTAGTTTTGTCATGTGGAAAGAATGAATGAGGAAAGAGTGATATCAGAAGACTCATATAAATATTATGTTATTTATATGAAAGTTCAGAATATAATACTTTTGAGATCGGTTTTTAAATTATCTCTATTGAAAAACCAACTACGACAATCCTTATTAAGCCAAATTTTCTGAGCTTAGGAAATGACAAGATTGGCCGTTTGACTATTTGTGCAAGAACGTATTTAGATATAATTGGGTATAACGTTGTTTGCACTTCCGATTACGAATTATTCCTTTGGCTTTGACGTCGTCAGTTAAAAATAGATTCGCTAAAGAAAAATTTAGTAGCAGTATGTAATGGTTTTTAATAATTAAATGCACTGAAACATGAAGTTTACTGTGTAGGTAGGTATTTACATATAATGGTTCTCTTAAATAAATAGTGTTACAATTTTGCTACAATTTGGAAGCATTGTATTAGATAATCTTTGAGGAGGGCTAAGTTCAACAGTGAACTTTCACGGGCTGTTATGTTGATGGTCAGTACTTTGATGAGATGACTAGATTATACGCAATTTTTGAATTTCGTACGAATCTTACCTAATTAAATTTTATATATTTAACATTACAAAGACATAAAAAGAATGAATTTTTATAAGGTAAATTAAAAGCTTTACAGATAAAAGAAAACACGTTATCAGTTTGAAAATTAATCAAAGTTTTGTCATTGTTTGCTTTTAGAAAATTACTAATAAAAAGCATATTGTCGCCAAAACGCTATCGAGTTTCTAGAAGCAATTAAGATAAAGGCCACAAAAACCTTTGAGGGCCTGGTGAACGCTGTTTTAAGAGTTATGAGTTACTTGTTTATTCATATAAAAATACATATTGATGCTTTAAAAGGCAATATTCACCAAGCGACATAGTGGCAAGTTTACACCAGAGCTTATTAAAGTTCGATTCCAACGAATTTTCGATGCAGGAATTTTCTCAATATTTTATGAAATAGTTTCGGTTAGTTGTAATTTCATCAAAATCAATAACAGGTAAAATTTTATTAAAAACAAGTAAAATTAACTAATGCACATGGAAGATCTTAAGAGTACATCTTGCACCTTTCTGTATATGGTAGCTTAAGTCGTTAATCTTGGTCACAATCTGGTACGGCCATTCCATTAAGCTTGAAGCTTAGGAGATTTCCCTTTGCTGCAGACTGGGTTATGCAACCACAGTAGTGAACCTTCGTCGAACTCTTTGTTGTTCATTTTGCGGTCATACCAGGTTTTCATCGTCTGAAGTGCTCATAAATGTCATTCACTTTATTCCGCAAGTCATTTGCACAATTGAGTATACTGCGTGGGGCGTCAGGTGGTATTCCGGTGATTAGGTCCACAGGCAGCCGCAATTATCTTCCAAAGTTTGCGAAAGCTGGTGCCAATGATGTTTTTCGTGAACAGCGCTTCGATATGACAGCAAAAACGGTTGTATGTGCTTGTCCCAATCTTTGTGATTGTATCAATTGAGCAATTGATGTGTGATTGCCTACAACTTTTGCTAGGTCTCTTCAATGTCTGATTAAATAGTTTTACCATTGCGTCAGATTGCGTATGATAAGAAGTCGTTTTTGTTTTACTAGTACCCATAACTCGGCAAGTTTATTGGAATATTTGAGACTCAAAATTCCTTTCTTGATCGCTGTAAATCTCCAAACGAAGTTTATATGCAAATATTGAAGCTTCTTGATTTGTGATTGCGAAGACTTCTGGCCACTTAATGAGGAAATCCATCAGAAACATGAAATACATGTTACCACTTTTACTTTCTGGATACGGCTTCGCCACGTCAAGGGCTATTGTCTCCCATGATGCACCTACATTGTATAACTTCAATGCACCTCTACTACGAGGCTGAGGTCACATTACAGCCACACAACCTGCACAATTTGCGAAAGCAGTCCTCGACATCGTTTCAATAGTGTACCCAGTAAAACCGTTCTCGGATCTTGACTCCTAGATGACCTCCTGAAAAATCGTTACGGTACAGCTGTAGAACATCCGGTACTTTAGCTTTATGGACAACCATTTACAAATGCTAGCTATTTTCCCGACTATTTTACCATTTACGGCACAGAACTCCAACGTGAAGCAGCAAGCTGTCCCATTGGGCTCAATAGCTTTTCGTGGTTGAACTCATCGCTGAGACATCGCTCCACTTAGGCTTGGTAGCACGGGCCTTCATCCATTCCAGAATCGGCTTGATGTCCGGATCTTCCTGCTGTATATGTGGTAAGCCGTCCTTCCACTCGTTGCTGAGGTGGTCCGTCCTAGGCATCCTCACAGATACCACCTCTTTAACTTCTAGCTTAATACAATGCTTGCAATCTTCAGGACAAGGTCTTCTTGACAATGCATCTGCGTTACCATGAGATTTTCCGCTGCGATGTTTGATCTTAAAGTCGTATTCTTGTAGTAATTCAATCCATATCGCATCTTGTCCTTCCAGATTTTTGAACTGTAATAGCCATTTTGGTGCTGCATGGTCAGTTCGTAAGTGAAATTTCCGTACCAGAAGATATTTGCTAAATGCTGTAACGACTTTACCGCAGCAAACAATTCACGTCTTATGACACAATAGTTCCTTTCCGGTTTTGATAGTGACCCGCTGAAGTTCGCTATCACAACATCTGTATCACCATTCCGATAACACACCGCTAAGTCTTGTTTCACCTGCGTCTATGTCTACTATAAATTCCTTGCCTGCATCAAGGTACACCAAAATAGGTGTTTTGCACAGACGGTCCTTGAGGTCCTTAAATGCGATATCGCAACATTTATCCCAGCAGAAATGTCGCTTCTCCTCACTTAGATTGTGCAGAGGTTTGGCTATATCTGCAAATTTCTGCACAAATCGCCGATAATAGGAGCATACACCCAAAAAATGTTCTAACATGCGTCTTGTCTTTTGGAATTGGCCAATCCTTGCAGGGGCGATTTTCTCTGGATACATGCGGCTACATTCTTCCGACACTACATACCCCAAAAAGGTAAGTTGCCGATTGAATAGTGAAAATTTCTTCGGACTCGATATAAATTTGGCACTCTAAATCTTCAGAAGCACGCGTTCCAGGTTTTGAAGGTGATGATGATGTCATCCAAGTAGAACAGACAGGCATCGCCTATTAGCCCGGTAAGTACAAGTTCCATAAACATTTCAAACGTTTCTGGAGCATTGCACAAAAGAACAGCATTACATTAAATTGCCACAGACTCGGCGTTCCTTTGCGGAAAGTAGTTTCCATTATATTAAAGTTCTTAAGAATTAATTCGCACACATTTCAGTAAAATAAAATGATTTATCTCACCTAGTTTCAATTGCACCTCCTGCCCTTCCTCAATTGCGTGTTAACATTTATCCCGTTAACACTAATCTCAGAATTGCTAATCCCAACACCATTACACGTTCACAACAACCAACTCCTCGTCAACGACCACAGTCTATAACGATTTTTGGGAGATAAAAGTTGTTAAATTATACTTTAGGCCTTTATGTAAAAGGGATTCGGTCATCTGTGTCTACCACTGCATTACAGCGTATTAGAACAGAAAGGTTGCAAGATGAAGGTGAGAAAAACAAGTTCAAATGTAGACTGAAAGAAAATATAAGTGGTTTAGATGAATTATGTATGAAGGAGTTAGACTTGGAGAATGTATGGCAAAATGTAAAGAAAGGTTTAGTGCATGCAGCTACCGAAGTATGTGGTGTTAGTAAGAGAAAGAATGAAAGGAAAAATAATACGTTATGGTGGGATGATGAGATACGTATGGAAGTTGAAGCAAAGAAGAGAGCATTGCTAGATTTACTAGCAAAAAAGGCAGGTAATTCTAGCGGTACGAATGATGATATTGAAAGAAAAAAGGCAGTCTTTAGACATCTTAATAAGAGAGTAAAAGAAGTAGTTGAAAGAAAAAAATCAAGAAATAACGGATAAGAATGATAGAAGAATATCGGATAATTTCCAGGCAAATATTAAAATGTTCTGGAAACTTGTTAGAACTGCCAGGGGACATTCAAAACAGCCTATGATGAATGCTATAAGAGACGAGAATGGCTATATTCTGAATGATGAACTTTTGAGTTTAAAGAGATGGAAGGAATATTTTGAAAGCGTGTTTATGAGTGAGGAGACAACATGTGTACTAAGTGAAATAGAAACTCCGAAAGAAGAGGAAAGAGGTAGCGAGATTAGTATAGATGAAATAATGAAAGCAATGAAAAGCATGAAAGCGGGTAAGGCGCCCGGATATGATAGAGTTTCACTCGAAATGCTAAGGGCTGGAGAGGAAGTGGTGGCAAGCCTGCTGCACATCTTGTTTAATTTATGCTGGGAACTGAGGCGGGTACCGGTAGACTGGTGCAAAGCCGTGATAGTTCCAGTATATAAACGAAAAGGGTCGCAGCAGGACTGTAAAAACTACCGTGGCATCAGCCTTCTTAGCATTGTGGGAAAACTGTACGCTAAGGTACTGATTGAAAGGGTAATGAAAGAAACTGATGGAAAAATTTGGGATGTGCAAGCGGGATTTAGAAAGGGAATGGAATGTACAGATCAAGTCTTTTCCATGCGCATGATCGCGGAGAAGTTTCTGGCCAAAAACCAAAAGGTTTTTTGTGCGTTCATGGACTTGAAAAAGGCCTATGACAGAGTGGATAGGGATTTGCTATAGCAAATACTGAACTCATTTGGGTTGAGCGCTGGCTTGATACAGGTATTGGAGTCTCTTCATAGGGACTCTAGTGCTTGTGTTAGGATCTACGGGGTCTACTCGGACAGGTTTGACATCCATAAAGGTGTCAGAGAGGGCTGTGTGGCTTCCCCGTGGCTGTTCAACCTATTAATGGACAGTTGTTTGCAAAATTTGAAAGTTGAAGAATGTGAATTAAGAGTGGGTCAGTTAACCGTCAAATGCCTTTTGTACGCCGATGATCAAGTCATCCTTGCGTCGTTGGCGGTCAAGTTGCAAATGATGGTTACATTAATGAACGGATCATTAAAAGACAGGGGTATGAAAGTGAACGCAAGTAAGACGAATGTTATGGTTTTTGAAAGAGAAGAAAGTAAAACGATTTGTGAAATAAGAATAGAAGGGGAGTTGATCGAGCAAGTAGATGAGTTTGTATATTTGGGCTGCGTATTTAGCAGGGATGGGAGATACGATAAGAATATAGAACGACGAGTGAATGCGGGAAATAGAGTAAATCGGGCCACTCTATTGTGAAGAGTCAAAATGTGTCGAAAAAGGCACTTATGGCAATTCACAATGCTGTGTTGGTCCCTACTTTAACGTATGGTAGTGAAAGTTGGGTGTGGCAGAAGAAGCACGAGAGTAGAATAAACGCATTAGAAATGCGGTCGTTAAGGAGTATATTAGGGCTGAATCTGAATGACAGGGTAAGAAATTGTGTAATAAGAGAAGAATGTGGTTTGCAAGATGATGTTGTGACCAGGATTAAGAAAGGAATGCTTCGGTAGTTTTGTCATGTGGAAAGAATGAATGAGGAAAGAGTGATATCAGAAGACTCATATAAATATTATGTTATTTATATGAAAGTTCAGAATATAATACTTTTGAGATCGGTTTTTAAATTATCTCTATTGAAAAACCAACTACGACAATCCTTATTAAGCCAAATTTTCTGAGCTTAGGAAATGACAAGATTGGCCGTTTGACTATTTGTGCAAGAACGTATTTAGATATAATTGGGTATAACGTTGTTTGCACTTCCGATTACGAATTATTCCTTTGGCTTTGACGTCGTCAGTTAAAAATAGATTCGCTAAAGAAAAATTTAGTAGCAGTATGTAATGGTTTTTAATAATTAAATGCACTGAAACATGAAGTTTACTGTGTAGGTAGGTATTTACATATAATGGTTCTCTTAAATAAATAGTGTTACAATTTTGCTACAATTTGGAAGCATTGTATTAGATAATCTTTGAGGAGGGCTAAGTTCAACAGTGAACTTTCACGGGCTGTTATGATGATGGTCAGTACTTTGATGAGATGACTAGATTATACGCAATTTTTGAATTTCGTACGAATCTTACCTAATTAAATTTTATATATTTAACATTACAAAGACATAAAAAGAATGAATTTTTATAAGGTAAATTAAAAGCTTTACAGATAAAAGAAAACACGTTATCAGTTTGAAAATTAATCAAAGTTTTGTCATTGTTTGCTTTTAGAAAATTACTAATAAAAAGCATATTGTCGCCAAAACGCTATCGAGTTTCTAGAAGCAATTAAGATAAAGGCCACAAAAACCTTTGAGGGCCTGGTGAACGCTGTTTTAAGAGTTATGAGTTACTTGTTTATTCATATAAAAATACATATTGATGCTTTAAAAGGCAATATTCACCAAGCGACATAGTGGCAAGTTTACACCAGAGCTTATTAAAGTTCGATTCCAACGAATTTTCGATGCAGGAATTTTCTCAATATTTTATGAAATAGTTTCGGTTAGTTGTAATTTCATCAAAATCAATAACAGGTAAAATTTTATTAAAAACAAGTAAAATTAACTAAACCCCTCTATTTTATAACCGTGTTCGAAGAAAAATTACGCATCCAGAATTAACGAATGTTTGACGTATTATAGGTAATATGACTATAGAAACCAAATAACTTTTCTGCCAGCCAATTTTGATCATTCTACAAATTAAATAAAGTTAGTGTAGGATATTTTTGAACAAGTCACAATTAATTAATATTTTATATATCAAGGACTTTAGGACAAAGGTTTTCGTCGGACATCGTAATCATCAATCATCATTACAGCCCTTGTAGTCTACAATCACCCACGACTGAGATTGGGCCTCTATCTTATGAGTGATGAATTAAACATAATGCACCACGCTGCTCTAGTGCGGGCTCATGAAGTTTTTAGGCCAGTGACTAACCCTTTGTTAATGTCATTTATATGGACAAAGACCAAATTAATACTTCTGTACAATTTGCAATCGCTGTAGTTTTTGTGGAAAAAAATGGTCATCAACAATGTTGGTTGTTAGTTAATTAATCACATTGATAAAATAAATTAAACTTTGTAGGTCTGTTAAAACGCACGGGAGTGATTATTCATGTTTTTTAAATTTTAATAATTCTGGTTTTAGTATGATGAGCACCATGTATTCTTCCTACTTTTTTCTTTTGCATTGTGTATACTTGCAATTAGGAACCAAATACATTGGAATAAGGAATTTTATATTGGAACAAGGTGCCTGCAATTTATTTTCGTATTAATTAATGAAGAATGTAAATCAAGATAAAAGTACAAAACAAAGTACAATGAAATTCCGAATTGCAAGGGTAAAGTCCTGGATCTAGTGTTTTTGGAGCAATCACGTTTATTAGTTCAAGTAGACCGTGCAACTGATGTTTTGTCTGCAATCGATGTGCTGCATCCTCCCTTAGAAATACTTTTAAAATAAAAAAAGTATTACAACTTAGCACAAAACTATAACTTCACTAGTCGAAACTTTTTTAGGGCTGACTATGAAATGATTAACCGAAAAGTGGTGGAAACCGACTGGTCCCAAGTTTTTTTTTGGAATAGAAAAGGTAGACGACATGGTAACAATATTCTATGATAAATTTATTAAAATCATTAAAGAGTACGTCCCAATGGTAAAAAAACGAAACAAAAAAATTTGGAAATGGTTTAGCTCTTGTTTGATCAAGGCATTGCATGAAAAAATAAAATAAGACTTAAATACAAATAACATAAAAATCCGTTAGATAAAATAGAATTGAATATTTGTAGAAAAATATGTGAAAAACTATCGTTGGAAGCCTACAATTCCTATATAAAACGCACCGAAGAAAATATTTCCATTAATTCCAAATTCTTTTGGTCGTTTATCAAATCGAAACGTGGCAGTCTGAATTCATATCCGGCGAAGATGACAAATGGTTCTGTAACAACGTCTGATGGTCAACATATTTGTGATCTATTTGCATCGCGCTTCTCCTCTGTCTACAGTGAACAGTCTAATCAACCTGGTCAACAGTCACAACCGATCACGTATTGCAATGATTTTTTCAGTTCCATTAACCTGACGGAAGAAATGATTAACCAAAGTTTGACAAAGCTGGATAAGTTGAAGGGAGCGGGATATGACGAGATTCCAGCCATTTTTTTGATTAATTGTGCATCAAATTTAGTCACTCCCCTACATTACATATTTAATTTTTCTGGAAGTCTGGAAGGTGGCTAAAGTTGTGCCAATTTATAAATCTGGCAGTGAAAATAGAATAGGAAACTACCGACCAATTTCAATCTTCCCTCAAATGGGTAAAGTAATGGAGTCATTGATTACTACCCTAATTCAAAATTATTTAAAACAATTTTTAACAGACCAACAATACGGATATACGCGAGGTAGATCGACATCGACAAACTTAGTGTGCTACACCGAAGAGCTGATTAAGTCTATGGACAAGAACAAACAGATTGATGTTATTTACACGGATTTTAGCAAGGCGTTTGATAAAGTATCTCATTGCCTCCTTCTTTGTAAGCTTTCAGCCTTTGGTGTGCATGGTTCCTTATTGAAATGGTTCAGTTCTTACCTAACTCACAGATCTTTTTTCATTGTAGTTAATGGTTATTTATCTAAAACCCATAAAATATCATCAGGTACCACAAGGCTCGCACCTCGGTCCTGTTTTGCTTAACATCTTCGTCAATGATGTCTCCGTTAATTTTAATAATGTTAAGTCTTTTTATATGCTGACGACCTTAAACTTTTGCGTGAAATTGATTCCATGGATGATGTGAATCTCTTGCAAGCAGACTTAGATAAGTTGACAAGGTGGTGTCACGAAAACACTATGGTCCTCAACGCGAAAAAGTGTACACATATAAAATTTACACGCAAACAAAATATTACAAATTCGTCATATCAAATCAATGGTATCAAATTACGAGAAGTTGACAGTGTTCGTGATTCGGGCGTGCTGCTAGATAACAAGCTTACATTTATAACACATTTTGACCATATTATAAAAAAAGCTTCCGGAATGCTCGGTTTCATTATACGCAATACAAAGATTTTCAAAACCGTTAAGACCAAGATGATTCTTTATAACAGTTTTGTGCGTAGCATTATGGAATACTGCAGTGTTGTTTGGAGGCCCCATTTCGCAACACATACGTAACGCTTGGAAAGGGTTCAGAAAAGGTTTCTATGGCACGTAGCGTTCTCTGTAGATAAAGCTCGATCGTTTAAATCGTACAAAAGTAGGCTTCTCACTTTTAAGTTATTGCCACTTGAAGCAAGAAGTGACATTTAGGATTTGATGTTTGTATACAAGCTTTTCCATAATAAGATAGACTGTCCTCATTTGCTAAATTCCTTTTCCTTCAGAATACCTTATCGGCTTCCGAGAAAGCCTATTCAGCCTATGAACCCACCAATGCGTAGGAGTAAACTTGGTCACTTCTCTCCTGTTCCTAGATTGAGTAGACTTTACAGTGAATGCAGCACATTGGTAGATATTAATTTTGATTCTTCTGAACATTTTCGTAAGCAGATCAGGGACTTTGTGACAAAAATATCTTCTGTAATTTATTAAAAAATAACTTAAAATAGGTTTAATGATTTTTCTTTTACATAGAGGTAACTTACCATTATTAAACGCACGATGTGTTCCCCTATAAGTAGTTATGCACTTAGCTTAAGACATGTTGGAACTTGTATTTTTTAATTCAAATGTATTGTGTTATAACTATTGGAGAACCTAATAAAAAAAATAAATAAAAGATCTAAAAGCAAAACCTATTGTCTATTTCAAACAATTATTTATTATTATGGTCCCGATTAAAATAGCTGAACTTTCAAAAGGGTACAATAAATACTTAATTTTCGAACTCCTTTCGAGTCAAAGTAAAAATACCGCGGAACATTTACCTTTGGTAGGTGAGACGCAATTCAAAATCCGAAGAAAATTGCTATCAAGTTTTTAAAGTAGATAAAAATTTGGGATTACAAAATTATAAAAAGTTTTACGATAAAAACAACATGAGCGGAAATATTTTGGTAAACTATCAATTAAACAACATAACTAAGATCAAGCCCTAACAATTTAGATCTTTAGGTACTACTTATTAGGTTTATTTGGCATATTAACGCCTAATATTGCCTATGCGACAGTTCAGTGAATATTAATCAATATTTTCTTACCAACAGCCAAATAAAAGGCAATAAAATATTGTTTTTACCCTAAATGAATCCAATAAAAATAAAAGTCAAATAAATTATACACAGTCAAATATTTACTACTTCTTTATGCGGTCAACTTAAGCTGATTATTTGTGTATTTTTTATTTAACACACGAGTAGACATAACAAAATGATAACAAAATATGGAAACATAGTTTATAGATATTGAAGAAAATAGTCTTATCTCATATTTATTATTGAAAATGATCTTCTGATTCCTAACCATATAAAAATGTACATGTTTTAGGTGTTAATGGTATTTGAAATGTAAATTACTTACCTATTATTAAATACATACATTAACATGAACATAACCCCCTCACGCTTTTTATATTGCAATAAGTATAGGAAAAATAATAAATTGGTAAGATTTTTTATAGACAGTCTTTATAATATTCATTTTTTTGGAACTACTAAAACGATTTCCCATCTATATTAAGTATTAAGTACAAATGGTGAACGTACCTACAACTTGGTTGTATTCCATTCATTATTGAACAGTACACTATGTTTACTTATAATACCGATGAAAATTACTAGACAGTCGCTTATAGTTTTTGTTTAGGTTGTTGTTATATTCATATTTTAATTGTTAATTTCTCAGTATTTACGTAAGATGTGGTAAATCTAATATTACCATTATAATCTATTATAGAATATAAGAAACAAAACGAAATGCATTTCATTAAGTTACGCCACAATTTGCTGTGGGCTCATTCTACATATAAAAATAAAGTTTCTCCTTTGTAGATGTACTTTTTAATTTCTTTGAAGTTTGTTTTTTTTTTAACTTTTATTTTCGGACATCAATTTTTTTATACTTTTTAAATCATCCATGGCTTTTCAAATTTAAATGCATTGTATTTGGATTCCATCGCTGCCTTTCCATCGTTGTTTAAATTTTAAGCTTAACAATTTAGAACAAAATTTATGTTTCAGGTCTTAACTTCAACTTGGGGAGGAGGAGAGGGGTTTGAGGGCAGTGCCATTTCATCATTATCATCATACATTTCACTTACAGGTTCTAGTACCTTTCTTAATGTCTTCTTGATGTCTTCGCCAACATTTTAGTTGTTACCTCGAGCTTATGATATATTTCAGTAGAAAATACTGAGATATATCACAACCTCGAGGTATATAGTATGGCCAAAAAATAACATTTTAAATAAAAAGTAAAAATCGACTTCATAACTAAAAGAAATGTAATAATTTCCACAAAATAACTTTTTTTAATTTTGTTATGTCGATTTATCCTCTGTTTTAGTTTTTTTTTGATTTTTAAAAGTTTGCAATAAATTTAAGCCCAAGAATAAAATTAAAGCATATAATAAAAAATAAAAAGCACAATTTTAAAAATCCTAATATTTCAAAATTTTTAATGGATATTTAGGATTAAGTACAACTTTTATTTAGTGAAACGATACGGCTGATAACGAAGAAGTAGAAGAATTCTTTAGGCGGTAGATGGTGACTCCATGTTAATTTTACCGTAAAGCGTACATTACGCGCTCATGCAGGCGTCAATCACTGCAATACACGGTAGGTTATTCGTCAATCTCAACCATGATTGTTGTAAAACTGACAGCCTGCATGAGCGTGTACGTTCCACGCCCAAAATAAGGGGACTACAGGAACTAAACGCAAGTTTTATAATGCCCCAAAGTATATGATCCACTGCAGTAAATAAAACCAGAAAATATGTGATATTTTTCTGGATACATTCTAGTTAGGTGTTGTAAAAAATTCTGTTGACAAGTGAAAAACATGCAATCATTTAGATTTTTGTCAGATTATTATACAAGCGACATATTAACTTATTGTTGTTTTAATTTTTAGTCCAATTAATAACTGTTTTTTTTTTATCACAAATTCTTATTTCTAAAATAATACGTACTAATGTGTGCGTAAACACCTGTGTACAGACATTGCGGCCCGAGGCCTGTTGTTATATAGACGTGTCGCACTGTTTACCGCAGTATTTACGTAAGTATTATTTAATGTATTTGTATAATTTTTTTAATTCATTGATTGATAAATATTTTTCTTTCTATAAATATTCTTCTTTCGTGTATATTATGTCGATACAAAATATTTAAAGTTAAAATAGCATAATAAGGTTATTTTTATATTTTGTTACAACTATATTTTGTTTTTGGACATAAAGTAAAACCCGTTACGACGAGTAAAAAACTTTCGTATTATAAATCACATGCGCAACATATGAACGGCATTAAAACATTTAATTATTACTAAATATTTATTTTTATAAAAATAAACCTATGAATTTTGGCAACGTAGTTTATTACATTACGGTAATTTAGAAGCGGTATACATTTTAGTTCGCACATGAAAGTGCCTGTGGTTTGATTCCAGGAATACCAAGTCAAATTATCTTTTTTGTCTTTTATATATTTAAATAAATATATTAAATACTCGTATTAATAAAAATTTAAATGTAATAATTTTTTTTAACTTTTGAAACCTATAAATTTTAGATACGTAGTTTATTACAGTAGTGTCTTTGAGTATTCAACCAACGTGGTACCTATTTGGTGGAGGTATGGATGTGTAATTTGCACTCGAGGGTGCCCGGGTTCAATTTCAGTCAAAATTTCATTATTGTTTTTTTGTAATTTAGGTAAATTTATCAAACACTTATAAATAAACAAAAAGTTTGAAATGCAATTATTTTTTACAGGAGCAAGAAAATTGAAAATATCAACACGTATGTTATTTCTAAGGCATAAGTAACTACAACTTTTCTAAGCTGTTATAACAATAAAAAAACTATGAATACCTAATGCTTTTGTGAAAAGACCGCGGCTTAAATATAATAAACATGACGAAATAACAGAATCATCCGAAAATTGCGATCTGACTTAACACAAAGAAGAATTTATTTTTGCAGATGTATGAATGTTAGTTATTCTTTTATTTGTAGCTTAACAATTTTTCAAAGTCAAATACAACAAATAAGCGAAATGCTAAATAACCTATCTTGTGAAACATGGAATTAGAATAATTAGAATTGATATTTATACGTAATTTAAAATCTATATCTTTTATAGATTGGAAACATCGTAATCTCAAGAAAGCATGTACTGGAAGAAGCTTTTAGTACACAGGTCTCATCTCATAACGATTCATGAGGAGGAGCGCGCGTAGGCGTAGTAGTTTCCCATAAAGCACATTATATATATATATATATATATATATATATATATATATATATATATATATATATATATATATATATATATATATATTGTTGTAAATGTAAAAAAAACCCTTAACTAAATCATAAAGATGTATAAACGGCGCAAATTCGACATTTCTTAAACAGAGATCTTAAATAAAAATGTTTTTTTTTAAGTTTGTTCTTTAGTTCGAATCAGTTTTGTTTCAAAATCACACACATTCTTAAATTTTCAAGTAACACTCAAATCAAATAACAAAAAAGTAACACTCAAAATAATTTCACTGTTCCATCTATTTGTTTATGAGATCTACTATATCTTACTTGTTATCTTAAATATTAAAACACTCGGGCTAACCTCTCTAATCTGTTAATTGAACCTCACTATTGTTAGATGGCGTTCACTTGGTTGTGTAAATGTGTGCGTGCATCATTCGAGGTCACTTGGCTCTTGTAGTCCCCTTAAGTAAAGTAAACAACCTATATACATCCCTTAGATGGGCCCAGGATTTCTCACATTTATGGGAAGCTTTTCTTGGCTTGGCAAGAAAATGTCGGCCGCACTGTCTCAACGCGTGCTCATAGACTTCACATGTCTTCGAAATATTTATTTTTTATTTTCTCAGATATGCAGTTTCCCTCATAATGTTTTACCAGCCTACACGTGGTAAATCGGCACTTAAAATGGAAATTTACCAACTTTTGTTATCGTATTGTGAAATTCGTAGTGATTGCTTACTTCTTGAACTACCACGTTTATGTCTCTTTAATTCTTACGATATGAATATACTTTTTTTACTATTCCAAGCTAGCTCTTAACTACAATCCCACATAATGGTAATAGGTGATGTAACCGAAAATGATAAAGCGCATTGACTCAACAAAAGCCTTTTCAATCTTGCCTTGATTACACCCACATTGTAATCGGATGGAAAGACAGATGCTGGCAAATTATTAGACTCCTCCGCTGTACGCATGACGAACAATGTAGCAAGAACTTAATTTTCAATAAATAATTAATCTGAAACATTTACAAATATATATGTATAATGTAAGAAAATTTTAACACCCAAACGTTTGAATTACATTTATAACTCGTAATTTACTGAAATTTCTTTCATTCGTATTACTACGGTTGAACGAACACGTATATTTCAGTCTCCTGGGTAGATTTATATGGGCGTATAGGGTCCGAACGTGTTTTACAGTGCAAGATGATTTCTGGACGTGTATCGAATTCCTACATGCTGACTAAACATTAAAGTAAATTGTTTTTTGATGAAAAATGGCCTTTTTATGTCACAAAAATATCTAATGTATAATGTGATTTACGTAAGATGTTAAAAAATAACTTAAGAAACAAGGACAGATAATGTCTTGTTACCAAATGCAAATTATTTTGCATAAACTGATAATGAATGTAGAAGTTTTAATTGTGCTTATTGCTAAATGAATAATTTTTTTAATAAACTTAAATTCCTCGTATGTATTTGTAATTCAATCCAATATTACAGTCCTTCTCAAGTCCACTGTTAAACATAGGCCTTCCAACATTGAATACCACAAAAGACGGTACTGAACCACTTGCATCCATCAACTTCCTGTATTACTTACCATGTAGTTACTTCATTTATAATATTATAGTCGGTACATTTCTCTGCTCATAACGTTAATACACCATCGGTTATCAATTACTTAAGCTCCCGACCTGGTCATACAGGTTATTATATGTTAAATGTGTATCTTAGTATTTAGGTGTATCGCAATTCATCTTCGTTGGAGTATTCATATTCTTTTTGTTCTCCACTGCGTCCTATTTAATGTGTAAGGTTCTCCCTGTATATAAAAAACGTATTAAATTGCTCAGCCCCCGTTATAATTTCTCCTTACGGTTCAAATTAGTGTTGCCCAAAATCGGTCATGGTCTTGTTCTTGCATTTTTGCAAGACCAAGTCCAAGACAAAGATAGCCTAATTTTAGCAAGACCCAGATCAAGACTGACCGTGCCAGGTTTGAGTAAGAACAAGACTAAGCCTGTGAGACTCCTGCGTCTTGCAGTTAGGAGTGAGTGTCATTTCAGGGGCAATAGGTAGTATAGTAATATAATGTTTAGGGAGTCTATGAGACGCAAAAATAAACAAAAAATTTAAACATTAGACTTGTGTGCATTACGAACAATACCATAAATATACATAGGGACTGAAAATATCCATTAAAAGAAAAAAGAGTGCATCCCTAGTTTTGACCATCGGCACTTTGACAGTGCGCTCCGTCTTGTTATCACCAGCATCAAGGGTCGGATACTGACCTGTTAAAGAAATTTTGCAGTTATTAGAAATTACAAGGTCAAGATACAGGCGCCCGCGGTTTCTATTGATATCGCATACAATCGTCGCCGCGCTTTGCACCACAACATTTGACACTGTTTAATTGCCGCCACAGAATGCATATTTCTAAAAATAAAATAAGTTAAGCCTCGAATTGATACAAATACATTATGCTGATCTTGCAAGGAATATTGTAATTAGATGATGGTAAGGTTAATATTATAATAATTTCTCACTAGTATAAATTATTACGATATCTACTTAACTACATATATAGACTTGTAATAATTACTTACTATAATAATTATTACTATTATTACCTAATAGATAAGCATGTGTCAATAAGTTTATATCTCGATTCTTGGAAGTGTGTGTTTTTAAAACACAAAGATTATGTCGTGTATGTGAAATAAGTATTGTAGACACTTTTAACACAATTGAATTGTGTAAAATTTTCACAGTGCTAATCCAATAATATAAAAAGTGTGCATATAAAGTAAAAAGCATGCAATAAGATATATGTACTGCTTAAGAGCGCGAGTATCTCTTATTTTATAGAAGAAGGAGTGAACGAGCCGCCAATGCACAACTGCAACACCAGGGGCATTGCAGGCACGTTGCGGGCTTTTAGAAAAGCGTAAACTTTTTTCATGAAGGTCCCTATGTCGTATTGGTCTGGAAAAATTGCCTGTGGTAAACTATTACACAGAGAGGTTGCACGCGGAAGAAAACTCTTAGTGAAACGTACAGTGGTGGAACGCCAAGCATAAAAATTGTGTGGGTGGTATCGGGAGGTTTGCCGCGTAGTGCATTTATGTAATTTGGCGACTGGGATTATTCCAAACAATTCCTCAGAGCACTCCCCGTGGTAAATACTAAAGAAAATGCAAAGAGGTGCAACATGTCTTCGTAGCGCCAGTGAATAGAGCCAATCGGAAAGCACTCGGTCGTCGACAATTCGATCCGATCTAAATTGCATGCATTCAAGTGGAAGGAGCTGGCACTGGAGAGCCCCAGCCCAGAGATGGGAACAGTATTCCATGTGCGTCCGAACCTGCACCGATGATGAAGATGGTCGTCGCTGTCCACACTTAGCTAAATGATGGACAGTTCCAAACCTTCAAGGCTGCCGAAGCTTCGAGAACAGATGTCCTCTCTGAATTATACGCAAACTCCAGTCTGAGGTTAAAGGAGTGTTCCAGATGGTATCTGGGGTAGGGTATACGAAGCATCAGCCGGAGAAAGCACCTGCGTCTCGGTTAGAAAAAGCATAGCCGGCTTCCCCGTCTCGAGATGGTACTGGACGGCGTTTAGGTTCGAGTGAGGTCCCCTGATATTGCAGAAATTCACGGATAGCATGGCATGGGTCGCCTTGGTCTTGTTGCTCAGCTTACCGCGAGCAGTTATTGTCTTGAGCGGAATTTTGACCCCTCCCCCTAACCCTAGAATACGCGGGGCGGCCTGACAGCTCAGAAGTGGAGTAGCTTGGTCGTGAAAACTCAGCGATAGATTCTTCAGGGGTGCCTGTACCCTTCTGGGGTAGTCTTACATTTAATTCCTTTTTTTCCAAACCATTTTGATGTTGAATAGCGCCTCTGGCCACCTGCACTCACTAGACGAAATGCGGAAGCTGAGCTTTCTCTTCACGCAGGGATTCTGTGAAGTTGTGGTAAAGCTCCGGTTTGAGCTGGCCCGTACATGCAACAGCAAAGCTGCCACGTGACTCTAACACTGTTAAGGGAGAACTGTTTATAGAAATTGATGTCTTGACTGTTGCATCACAATATATTTTTGCTAAAATCATGTATGTAAGAACAAATATTCACTTTCATGTAAAGAATAGTGATTTGTACAATTTTAATGGTAGAAATAAAAAAAAGACGTGTGGCACTCGGGGACTGCCGCGGTAAAGCTATTGCATAGCATTTTGTATCAACTTATGCAATTATAATTATTTATTTATTTTATTTATGCAGTATTTCTTTTTCTTTGATATTAATTCAAATTACACTTTTTGAGCGTGGAGACCGACAAGAAAACAATTTTTTTTTCTTTTATTAAATAAATAAATAATAAATGCAGTTTGTTCATTCATATTCAAAACACTTTATACACAAATTTTACAAGTACAGCTATTCACTGTTGTACATAAATACCTATACACCTTTACACTTTCTCATAAACAGCTGCTTATGTATTCGTCCGATTTCGGAGCAGCTCGTCCCGATTCGTGCGAGCTTCGTAGAGTCCTACAATACGTCTAGTTGCACGCACACAAACACCGTGTCGAACACTGCCGAAAAGAAATGACGTTAGACAATGCACGGCCTTCAAGTCACACCTCCGTGCTAGATATGTGTAGATCACTCATTTCTAGCGACCGAATCATTCTAGTACATTTCGTCACGCGTACCGGTACATTCGGATCGATTATTCAAATGGATCCTTTCTGGCTCCAGTACTCTGTGTCTGTAAGATCCATTGGGAACAAATGGGAAAAAAATATTTATGACTTTGTAATGCTATCATCGCCATCTACTGCCTGTTATAGGTAATAAAGCATTTTATCGAACAAAAATTTATGGATTTTCAAGGTGGTAAGTCCAAAAGATGCTAGATGGCATAAACACAAAAACTTCAATTGATTTGATTTAATTGATAACTTTATTCAAGATTATTATTATATATTTTATTCATTTAATACATTTCTTTAATTTTAAATTTCATTCATAACTATACTTAATTTTATCGATTCTTATAAATTTACTTTGCATTTAGGCCATCTAGCATCTATTGATATCAGTATTTCATGCCGGCACACCACCTGCAACTTTACAAGGCGCAGGTTCGGCCGCACATGGAATACTGTTCCCATCTCTGGGCTGGGGCTCCCCAGTACCAGCTCCTTCCACTTGACCGCATCCAGCGCAGAGCGGCTCGAATCGTCGACGACCGAGTGCTTTCCGATCGGCTCGATTCACTGGCGCTGCGCTATTTTATCGCATCTATCACGGGGAGTGCTCTGAGGAATTGTTCGGATTAATCCCAGCCGCCAAATTTCGTGAACGCACTACACGGCAAACGTCCCGATACCATCCACACCATCTGGATGCTTGGCGGTCCACCACAGTACGTTTCACAAGGAGTTTTCTTCCACGTACAACCTCTCTGTGGAATAGTTTACCACCGGCGATTTTTCCGGACCGATACGACCTGGGGACCTTCAAGAAAAGAGCTTACTCCTTTCTAAAGGGCTGGCAACGCACCCGCAATTCTCCTGGTATTGCGGTTGATCATGAGCGGCGGTAATCACTTAACATCAGGTGAGCCGCATGCTCGTTTGCCCCCTCTTCTATAAAAAAAAAAAAAAAAATTGAGCGTCTCGAGTCTCATCCATTTTGGTTTGATTTCGATAAAATGAGAAATGACTTTAACTATAGATCGAATAAGATGGCGCTATTTATTACAAAGCAAAGCATTGAAAGCAATTTGAGTAAAAAGAAAATATTGTTTTCATCTAATATTATAAAATTTAGGCTTCACATGTCTAAAAATAAGAATTGTAATGTTTATTTGCTACAAAGTACTTAATATGATGATTTTCTTATAAGATAAACTTTTATCTTATAAGAAAATCATCATATTAAATAAATAATTTGCCTTGAAATCTTTTGAAGTGTTATTTTTAGTAAACCCCACGAAACTTAGGTGTTTTTAAAGTCCTTTTTTATACGCCTTTGCCACGAAATGATATTTTAACTCATAGATGCAACAATCAAATGTAATAAATAATTAAATGTAAAATATTTTTTTTATTTTACTTAAATAATAATAAAAAAACCCTTATATAATAAATACTCTACAATATTTTTATTACCAGTGCGGGTGTAGCTACTTGATAAAAATAAAGTGCTTCCTTAAGACACATAAAGAACTTTCCACGTTTGCACTTTGCAGCTTCTCTGAACTGAGCTACTTCAATCTTGCACAATTATAAAAGAACGTTAAATTAATCCTATCCTCCATCTACTAGTACACTTCATCGTCAGATCGTCACAGAGACCAGACCGGGGAATACAGAATCCAGATTCCAGAGATCTAACTTTGATTCCGATTTAATTTGTTTGACGTATCGTATTTCATTGTTCATTTCATCTTTAAACCTCTCGCGTCTCGCCAGAGATTAGTTAGTATTTAATAATAGTACCTATGTTCCGTTTCCTTGCTCTGTACGAATAGTGCAGTGTTACCTATTCTAGCCGAATCCAAGTCGCCAAAAAGTTGACGCAGAGTAAATGTTGAAAGTCTTAAAAAGTCACCCAATTTTATAAGAAATATTTTAAGAAAATGCTTTAATTTAAACTTATGTTAGGTAGCTTTAGTGTTGTATTATTCATCAGAAGTAATAAGGATTGTAAGCGTAGAAGTAGACTACAAAGGTATTAAAAAATACTTAAGAAGTCAGTTGCAATATCTACATTTTATTATTTTCTAATAAAAGGGTTTTAGAATAAATAATATCCTTTACAATCGCCTTCTTTCTGAGATAGCCTACTCGGAGACTAGTAGAAAATCACAATTTTGGTCGCTCCGATTACTTTAAAACTAGCCTAAATTGCTAAAAATTGCCTAACTTGGCAACATTTCCGAATGCATGCACTGATTACACTGCACTGGTATACCTTACATTAAAAACAATTCATTCAGATCTTTCGGGATTCGGTCGGTTTGCGGCTCATTCTCAATTCAAACAAATCACGGGTTTAAAAGGTACCGTCAATTGTTTGTGATTGGTTGTACTAGTACATTCAAAAACAAATGAATGAACCATCAATACTTTTAAGTGTACCAGCTCAAACGAACGAATCATGCATGATTGACACATGTCTACTCCGTGCCCGACGGAGTAGGGAGCGTGAGGTTTTTTCGTTACGGAATTTCTGGATTCGGTCCCCGCGCCCAAGGCCCGCGATAGAAGCTATGCAATAGCTTAATAAAATCACATTATCTGCTTTCCGTTTACACAAAGTATACAGTTAGTTATTGGGTAGCTATATACGCTAATAATAATAATAATATTTTGAAAAGAGCAACTACTGAGTTTCTTTCTTTCTTCCATGATTCTTGTTATTAAAATCAGCACCTCTGATGTAATGGAAAGAAATTGGATAAGACAGTGATTATATGACTATTCAAAAAAGTATTTTTAATGCCTTTTTGTATAAAAAATGTTTTTAATTTTGAATGACTGAAGTCATATTCACGCATTTTGTGTTTTAAAATTACATTTACTTCAAAAATTGATTAGCAGTGTCGGTTTTTTAATTTCTATCTTAATGTAGTAGTTAGTAAGTACCTAGATAAATATAGCAAGTAACGTACGAAGGAAAATTTAATTTAATTAACGTAAATCAATTGCATCACAGGAAGAATGTAATATACAAAATTATATTTACAAATTTACATTTCATTGTTACGTCATTATAATTATCAAAGAATGCCAAACTTACCTTTGTCGGTCTTTCAGCGTGCACTGGTGCGTGGACAAATAGTAGTATTTATTTTAATTCCAGATATTCGCAATTGAGGTTTTCTTAGAGTCTTATGTATTAATTATTGCTACTCTAATACTTATTATCTGCCGTGTAGTGGCGGTTGAGAATATCCACTACACCATATCTTCCCATGGGTGTCGTAAGAGGCGACAGAGGGATACAGAAAGGAGATGGGCAGCAGCATCTTCCTAATAACAACAATAACATAATAAAAAACTGCGGTTACCAACCCGCTCGCCAAGGGTGGCAACTATGGCAAATATCCCCCCTTGAGCAATGACGCAAACAAACGGCCCCCAGTCCTCGGCGGCCCCGCTATTCCGGGCTACGGTGGCGACCATGGTAACGGCGGGGCAGGGGGTGCTAAGAATCTCCGGTGGAAGTTCGGTTGCCACCTACGACGACTCGACCTGGCAACGTATAACGCAGGCACCATGAGGACTGACGAGAAGATACTGGAGCTGGAAGAGGAGATAGACAAGTTGCGTTGGCATATTATTGGATTATCTGAGGTCCGAAGAGAGGGGGAGGACATGGTAATCCTCGAGTCCGGCAACTTGTTCTATCACCGTGAGGGCGACCATCTGTCCCAAGGAGGTGTCGGATTTATCGTCCACAAGTCTCTCGTCAACAACGTTGTAAAGATTGGGAGCGTGTCGACGAAGGTCGCGTACCTTCGACGAATTACCAAACGGTATTCGCTGAAGGTCATACAGGTCTACGCACCAACCTCGACACATCCCGATGAGGAGGTGGAGGAAATGTATGAGGATATTTCCATAGCCATGCATTCCTCCAAAACCCACTACACGGTGTTGATGGGAGACTTCAATGCAAAACTAGACACAAGAGAAGACGGAGAGCTGACGTTAGGGAAATTTGGAGTAGGGCAACGGAACCGTAGGAGCCAGCAGCTGGCTGACTTTATGGAGAAAGAGGGGCTCTTTATGATGAACTCATTCTTCCAAAAGCGGCCCCCCTCGAAAGGGACCCGGTCGAGCCCCGACGGTTCAATAAAAAATAAGATTGACTTCATTGCTGTCAGATGTCTCAGTGATCGCAAGGGTGAAAACCGGCAGCGATCACCGAATGGTTAGAGGCACACTGAACCTAAACATTAAGTTAGAGAGGTCTCATCTAATAAAGTCAACGCTCCGTCCCCCTCGTGTTCTAATCCAGAATTCCGAAACCTTTCAGTTCAAGTTACGTAACCGCTTTCAGTGCCTAGAAGATTGCAATGCAGTGGACGATATGAATGACAAGCTCGTGGAAACTGTCCGTGCAGTAAGAGCTAAATTAAGTAAGAGCTAAGAGGTTCTATGGGCAGCTGTACACATCATCGTTGGAGCCCCACGCAAGTGTGAGTAACGATCCAAGAGCAAGTCTTAACAGACACTATTCCGATGATATCCCGGACATCAGTCTGAACGAGATTAGAATGGCTCTCCAGCACCTTAAAAACGGCAGGGCCCCAAGCGAGGATGGAATTACAGCGGAGCTTCTGAAAGCGGGAGGAACACCGGTACTTGAAGTCCTTCAGAGGCTCTACAATTCCGTCCTCCATGGTGTCACTATTCCAGAGGCGTGGAGCAGAAGTGTGGTAGTCTTGTTCTTTAAGAAAGGCAACAACGCTCTCTTGAAGAACTACAGACCGATTTCCCTTCTGAGCCGCGTCTACGTGCTGTTTTCGAGATTCATTACGAATCGTCTCGTATGGAGACTCGACGACTTCCGGCCTCCCGAACAAGCCGGTTTCCGGAAAGGCTTCAGTACCGTATACCACATACATACCCTGCGGCAGATTGTACAGAAAACCGAAGAGTACAATCTGCCACTTTGCCTGGCGTATGTGGACTATGAGAAAGCCTTTGATTTCGTCGAAATTTGGGCGGTACTACAGTCCCTTCAGCGGTGCCAAGTTGACTGTCGGTATATCGAAGTGCTGAAGTGTTTGTACAGTACCAGTACCGAGTACAGAACCAGAGTTCGAAACCTATCCAACTGCAGAGAGGTGTAAGACAGGGTGACGTTATATCCCCGAAACTCTTCACCGCTGCGTGGGAAGACGTTTTCAAGCTACTGGACTGGAAAGGATACGGTATTAACATCAATGGCGAGTACATTACTCACCTTCGATTTGCCGACGATATAGTCCTTGTGGCAGAATCGCTGTAGGACCTTAGCTTTATGCTCAATGACCTCAATGGTGTCTCCCAACGGATAGGTCTTAAGATGAACATGGACAAAACAAAGATCATGTTTAATGTCCATGTCACACCTATGCCGGTAGTTGTTGGGAGCACTATCCTTGAAGTTGTTGACGAGTACGTATACCTGGAACAAATAGTCCGACAAGGTAAGTCCAACTACGACTGAGAGATCAATCGACGGAATCAACTCGGCTGGGCAGCGTTCGGGAAATTACGACACATCTTCTCGTCAGGTATACCTCAATCTCTGAAAACTAAAGTGTACAACCAGTGCGTGTTGCCAGTGATGACTTACGGATCTGAGATGTGGTCCTTCACTGCTGGCCGTATGAGGACGCTCAAGGTCGCTCAGCGAGCTATGGAGAGGGCTATGCTCGGAGTTTCTCTTCGTGATAGACTCAGAAATAGAATAACGATATCCGCAGTAAAACCGAGTGGCCGACATAGCCCAACGGAGTAGTAAGCTGAAGTGGCAATGGGCCGGCCATATAGCTAGAAGAACCGATAATCAATGGGGATGAAAGGTTCTCGAGTGGCAGCCTCGTACCGCTAGGCGTAGTGTAGGGCGACCCCCCACTAGATGGAGTGACGACCTGGTAACACATGCAGGAAGTCGATGGATGCAGGTGGCTCAGGACCGTGCTTTGTTGCATTACTTGGGGGAGGCCTATGTTCAGCAGTGGACTTGTGAAGGGCTGTAATGATGGTGATGATAATACTTATTGTTCTCAGAGTGATAA
Organism: Parnassius smintheus behrii; assembly: GCA_036936625.1. Classification (NCBI taxonomy): domain Eukaryota; kingdom Metazoa; phylum Arthropoda; class Insecta; order Lepidoptera; family Papilionidae; genus Parnassius; species Parnassius smintheus. Next base: position 49,072,061 of record JAUPFT010000003.1, read on the forward strand.
ATTGACAGTTTGACATGCTTGACGAAGAGTTTAATAGTTGGAGTAGTGAGAGTTGGACTTATCGATCTAAAAGACACAAAAAGCAAATTTAATGAGTTTTTGGAAATAATTAATTCATCACAAATTGCTTTGTGTAAATTATGCCAACATAAAAGAGTTTAAATAAAAAACGAAAAACAGAATCACTTCAGGCTTAAGTCAGCATCTAATATCTTTCCACAAAAAGGAATCACAAATATTTCTTCCTGAGAAACAAAAACTAAGTGGAGATATCACAAGCTTATTAATAACCGCTGAAAAAGTGGACAGGTAAGAAAAAATATACTTATCACACAATTACATAACACATATATTATACATACATTTATTAAGGGAAGCCCTAGGCGAGAATTTATCGACCCAATTAGCGATTTATTAAAAACGGGCCAAATTAGGAGTACCCTTAACCAACGAGCATGTATGCGTAGGTCGTAATCGTGCCAAATGGAAGTCTGTAATCTCTGCCTACCCCTCTGGGTGACATGCGTGAGTGTTTATATGTACGTTTTATGTATGTTACATAATACATGTATGTTTATTATGTAACTAACGGCTGCCCGCGACTTCATCTGATTACACTATCTGATTTCCTATGAGACTGAAATTATCCCGCCGCACAAGGGCTACCTAAGTATATATAGGCTATGTAGGTAAAGCTCAACTTTGTAAGTATTTATTATTTGAAACCAATTACCTAAATGTCGATCATAATATCGACACTATAAAAATATAGGACTTGGATGTTACCTTTTTACCTCAATTTTACCCCTATAGGGTAAAGGTTTTCACAAAATAACTTGTTAAGGATTTACTTATTGATTATTTAATGATCTGAAAAATGAAACTTTAATTCTTATTTTTGTATCTCTCACCCCAAAAATGTAGAACTTTTGTGTAACTTTCCAATCCGAATTCACCTTATTTGGAGTGAGTTTCCGTAAAATTGCTTATAGAGGTTATTTTTACATAAATTTAATAACCTGAGTGCCGATTATCTAGTCTCTACCTTCAAAACTGTTGCCCGGAGTAGACACGCAGCGTGTGGAGTAGGAACACGCAGCGTCTGGAGTAGGTACACGCAGCGTCTGGAGCAGGTACACGCAGTGCTTAAAGTAGGCACACACAGCGCCCGGAGTAAACACACACAACTCCCGGAGTAGACACACACAGCGCCCGGAGTAGACACACACAACGGCCAAAGATAGCGCGGGCACTAGTAGGTGGAGGCGTAGGCGTGGCTAGGCGACGACTTCAGGAGAAGGCAGAGGCTTGCAGGATCCCGAGGCAGTGCGGATAAGGCCTTTACGAGGTGCTTCTCGTATGAAAGCTGAAGTGAGACTCCATTTATTGGCCGATTGTTCGGCTTTTATACTTTTTGACGGATCTGTGATAAGAACGGGAAATTATTTAAATTAAATTTGAAATTATTTAAATTAAAAGCAAATTTTTGTAAATGGCCAAGAGGAAAAGAGTATTTCTGTAAAAGTATTGAGGTAAAAACATCAGACCGGTAACGAATTTGAATAAAAATTGCCATGACAACCAGATAAACAACGATGTCAAAATATGTCAAATTTTGGTTTTAGGCTCGTAATAGAGAAACAACAAGATTTAAGTGAAAAATGAGATATTATTGATATAGGAAAAAAGGTAGCGCAACAGCACGCACGAAGCCCTAAATTGCAGAGTTACGGAGAACTAAATAAAAGACCGAAAAAGACAGACTCCATTGACACCGATTTAAAAAGTGCTGATAACGTGAAAATACGAAGTGAAAATGATTTGTTATTGTGTTCTTATGGTTGAAAAATGTTACAGGATCCTATGGAAATAAAGGTGATGCAAAATATACAGTTTTGAGGTGAATGCAGAAAATCAAAAACAGAATGGAAAAATAAATTTAAAATAGTGTAAAATGATATGTAAGTAGCATAACACTACACTGTACGACTTTCATACTAATTTTAATTCCACTTTTCACCCCCTTTTGGGTGATTTTTTGGAAATTTGCTTAATAGAAGTTATTATTACATAGAATTTATAAATTACTACTTTTATTTAAACTTCCAAATACCATTTATCTCCCTTAGGTGTGGATTTTCGTAACATTTCTTATACAGGTCCTTATTATATTTATGAATAATAACTTAGCTGCCAATTTGTCTTGTCATGTCTCTAAATTCAAAAACATGGGACTTGTATACAAACTTTTAACCCCCATTTCAACCCCTTAGGGGTGGATTCTCTGTAAACTGTTCCTTAAAGAAACCTACCTTACAAGCGCCTAGTTTGTATGTAATTCCTGATATATCGTGATAATCAATTAGTGAGTAGTATCTCGCTTGGAAATATATATATATATATATATATATATATATATATATATATATATATATATATATATATATATATATATATATATATATATATCTTCCCTTCTCATTTTTCAACTATATTTTCGACGAAATATGTATGGTGTTTCCTGAAAGGACCACACTTAGAAGGATGTTATAAGTGCAGTTTGAAGAGCTTCAATTGAATCTTACGAAACGACTGCAAGAATTTTCATCTAAAATGTCATTTACTATTGATGGATGGACGTCAGTTGCTGGTAGCAGACACTACGGGGTCTCTATTCATGATATAGGCAACGCATGGAAGTATCAATCTGTAGTCCTTAATTTTATACCATTATACGGTTAACATACTGGCGAAGATATTACAACGATTTTACATGTTTACCTGAATATGACTAATTGATAAAATACAGGGTATCACGGTTTCCATCGCAACTGCAATTACAGAATTTATGTATGAACTATACAAAAGGCTACTACACTATGATTCAAAGAATTAGCATTTCCGGTGCTTTGCTCACATTTCATAACTTGGTGTACAATACGTATTAAAGACCTTAGCATTACACAGATAAACTGACAATAACGGACAAGAACAGCAGTATGAAGACTACAAAAAGGAAACAGGAATATGAAGAATATGCGCAAATTTTGCTGACTCTACCTTAAATAACCTCTAACAAAATTACGCAGTATTTCCAGAAAATAAAAGGAAGTGAGATATTGACCAGGACGTTTCATTCTGCTTGTAAATCAGCTCGCGTGCCATCAAATCTGAAGCAGTATTTTCAGTAAAATAAAAGGAAGTGAGATATTGACCAGGACGTTTCATTCTGCTTGTAAATCAGCTCGCGTGCCATCAAATCTGAATCCCATTCATGTATATTCAACGAGATGGAATACCACACATGATATGGATTTGTTGTAAAAGTGAGAACTAGCATAGGTATATATTGTGCACTTTCGTCTCCGAGTTCAATGTTTTCAAATCACAGATAGTAAATAATAAACTTTAAAATTTTATGAACGAAACTTGGTGGAGAAAAATATAGTCTATTCATTGCATCTTTCAATATCTAGCTCGATTAAATTGAATCCGTGGAAAAACATATAGATGAGAAATATAATCGATCCCAAGTGAATGAAATTTGAGTTTCCAAACAGCTTGATACAAAATGTTTAAACATTATAAGATACTCTTCTTATTATTATTGTTGCGTGAATATGTCAACTAACGCCATCTAGTGTCAGGAACGAGAGCGAGGGGAGCTTTGCAGAAAATGACATCACAAATCTCTCAACCAACAGCGCCATCCGAAGAACTAAGTTTCTAGAAAATCTGTACTCGCACACTCGTCCCTTTGCGCGCATTTACTTGAATATTCGGGATGCTTCTTTGCTAATTTAAATAAATAGGCGCTGCAAGATGCGATCGGGGCAGAGTTGAACTCGGCGACACAAGCGAAGCTTCGGAGCGGAATTAAGTGAATTAGTGTGTTTAACTATTAGTGTTTTAAGTTTCAATTTGTGTAAAGTAAATTAAAGTGTTAATTTAGGTAATTTTATCGGCAATTTTTATTGTCCCGAACCTCAAGCTCGTAACATTATTTACTGGATTTTTGGATTCTATTTACTGGATTTATTGTATATCTTTAATTTTAGATCTAAGAACATTAAGATCTAAGAAAATTACAAAGTATATATTATTTATAAAGTTCATTAAATAAAATTCTACACTCAGTGAATAAATCGACTAACTGCATGCCTTACCAGATCGTCAATCCATCTGGTGAGGAACGCCCTACTCTTCACGTGGCTAGTACGAGGCTATCATTTGAGAACCTTTTTTCCCATCGGTTTTCGGTTCTTCGAGCTATATGGCTGGTCCTTTGCCATTTCAGCTTACTAATCTGTTACGGTATGTCAGTTACTCTGGTTCAATTGCGGATGTCCTAATTTTTAGTCAACTTGTAGAGAAACCCCGAGCATAGCGCTCTCCGTAGCTCAAACTTGAGCTTTCTGATATGACCAGCAGTTAAGGACCACGTCTCAGATCCATAGGTCGTAATTGGAAAGACGCACTAGTAGTAAAATCTTGTTTTTAAGCTTTGAGGTATGCGTGGCGAGAATATGTGTCGTAATCTCCCGAAAACTTCCCAGCCGAGTTGAATACGATGATTGATCGATCGTAAATAGACATACCTAGTTCCTAGTAAACACACTCGTTACCAACTTTGTGCTTAGTATTCCCAACAACTACAGGCATAGGTGTGACATGGACGTCCCACTTTTGTATCGTATATATTTATCTTGAGATGTATCCGTTGGGAGACACTTTTGAGCTCATTAAGCACAGTGTTTAGTTGATCCAGAGGTTCCGCCATAAGGACTAGTTTCAATTCCCCCTGCATGAAGAGTTTTAAGCATATTGTAATGTCACCTGTCTTCTTCCTCTCTGTAGTTGTATAGGTTTCATAATCTGGTTCTGTGTTCTGATAGCTGTCGTAGCGCTACTGTAAATACCCTTCAGCACTTCGATATATTGAATTGTTTCGGAGAGGACTCGCTCCAAAGATGACGTGTTCAGCTGTCTATTCAACTTCTCAATGTCAATTTGTACCTTGGATGTCCCGAAAACGATGCTGCCACACTTGCTCTTCAGCTTTGGTAGTTGGTTCTTTCTGGCAGACAGATCTCTGTAATAGATTTTAGAGCCCTGGTTCCGTCCTATCGCTTCTTTAATATGAACTGTATTGAAGATGCGTAAGTTCCGCCGCCTGCATTTGGAGATCTGTTTGTTCAGTTTTCCGTATGCTGTCAAATCTGCTAAAGACAACAGCTTGATTTCCCATATAAAGACCAAGAGATTAAGAGTGTAATCAAAGAGATGTTGTGTTCTTCTGCTACGGGTTTTGAAAAACTTAGCTCTGATCGCATCGACAGTTTACACGAGCTTGTCATTTATGCTGTCCACTATATTGCAGTCTTCTAGGTACTAGAAATGATTTTGTAACTCCAGCTAAAGTTTTCTGGGCTTTGGGTTAGAGCACTAGGTAGACGGAGCGTTGATTTCATTAGATGTGACCTCCCTAACTTTACGTTTAGGTTCAGTGTGCCTCTAACCATTCGGTGATTATTGCTAGTTTTTAGCCTCGTGATTACTGCAACACCACTGACCAGTTGTCGTTTAGTCGTCCTAATGAAGTCAATCTCATTACAATTTTATATAATAACTTCGAAGACTTAGATTATGTAATAAAACAAGTATGTAGGTATAAATAGTAATATTTTAGTAATAATAGAAAAGTAACAATTATAATTTTTATTTTAAGAATAAAATACCATTGCCATAGATAACAATTCTACGTTAATTAACATTGATAAAAAATCATTTAACATTAATTTTTTAATTTATAAAGTAAATTTTAAGCTCACTAGCCATAAAACAAAATTAATAAAAACACAGAGATCAATACAAGTATTTAGTATCACTCTTTAAAGACTACAATAATAAAATATTTAAAATGAACTGACATGAATTGATTGGGCTATAATTATTATTTATTCTTACAAGTAAGGCTCTTGTGACATTTTGATTTTCACATGAGGTTTGACTTTTTACATTTACACCTATTAGAAACGCATTATCCGGCACAGTTACAATGCAGAAATCCTTGTCCGCCAAAATGTAACTTTTTTTTTCACATTCTCTGATAGTAACTTCACGTTGGGGAACGATATAAACTGTAATAAACGTTTATTTGCAGACAGTTAACTGATTCCTTGCTTAAAGTTGATTTAGAATCCCATGCTTAGTGCCTAACTTATACATTCCTTCTGTCTCTTGAGAAATTATAACAGCCATAAAGTTTCTATCGTCGGCTTTGGCGCGGTCTACGTCAGGAAGAATTTTTACCACTGCATTATCGCCTGTATTAGCACCAGAATATTTTACCGAAGATAAAGCTAGCATTTTATCTGCTTGCTTTTTCAGAGATTGTCCAACCAATTTTCTGATGTTTCCTATATCTTGTTTCTTTATATCGAGAGCAATTACTATTTCTTGGTCACTTTGCATTATTTTTGACGGATCTGTAGTATTACTTTGGTTTTACGGTCTCAGATTTTCCTGTCAGGTTACTTGAAATTTCATTTTGCAAATCAGTGTTTAAAATTCTAGTATCGCTTTCTATTTCTTCATCTTCATTAATCACAGTGTCGGTAATACTGGGTTCGGTTTCCCTCTCCTCATTCAACTGGATTTCATCTTCATTCAGTATAGACTCTAGCTCTTCTTCTGTAGACAGTTCAACTAGCGCGTCTTTAGGAAGACTATTTAATCCGACTTTAGCTTTACAAGCCAAATATTGCTTCGTAAGGGCTACGATCTATCCCTGCGTGATAAGCTCTGTTCTTAATAAAATGAAGAAAGCGTCATCCTTCAGACCATTTCGTCGTCGTTCGTTGTCAGTTGAATTTATTTATTATATTCCTTTATAATTATTTCACTTAGACAGAGTATAATTTGTAAATATTTATTGGAAACTTACCTGTTTTTCAAATATGGGTAATTTAGAATTAGATTTACCACCCAATTCCTCTTCACCATCAATAATATTATTAATTAACTTTCTTCGGCAACGTTTCGACATCTCATTATATCGTTGCGGGCGCAACGTTCAAAGTTTTGCACAACACTAACCGCGTAAAGCTAGCGTAGGGTGCGGTACGAGGTGTGCGGGGGTACTAGGTGTTCGAAACCATGTAACACACTTTATTAAACTTTTATTTATTCAGTGCGGTACGAGGCCTAAAAAATCCAGTATTAAGGTAGGTATACTAAAACACTCGGCATCAGTAGCACATCTCAGATATATAGTTATCTCTTTCCTAGACTGAACCAGACGGAAGTTACGCCTCTCGTACGACAGAGAAGTTTAAGTTTTTCCTTACCGCTATAAATACGAGACACGGACGAGGTGTTTCAGGCCTCGTTTCACACTCGTCGTGTTAATATATGTAACTTGAAATTATTTAGGTATGTAAAAAGATAAATTGTATTCACGCTGGAGACGCCAGTAACTTAAGGTATTTTCGATAAAGATTTAGTGGACTGTAATTTTGGTGCATACGGCAAAGGGGAAAATAAATAGGTGGGATAGCACGCACTGACCTGATGAGGGCTGCCTTGCCTTCCTCCTGGAGTGTCTGCTATACAGCAAGCTCGCCACGTGGTTCGGCGCACACGCACTCTCGGTTAACAGTTTCGTGAAGTCCCACACTCTCGACCTTTGCCCTTACGAGGGCGTCTCACACTTTTATGAGTTACAAAGACACAATGTCTGATGCGGTGAATATTAAACATAAACAGGAGAACTCAATGTTCGTCCTGCGCGGTTTGCGGTTAATGTACATAAGACGCGACGGGTGGCCGTGCGCTGCGGATGGCGTAATATCACTTAGTATAATGACGCGCGCCGAGATCCTCTTTTTCACCTCGGCGGCAGCGCGTGCGGTGGGAAAGGGAAGGAAGGAAGGAAACAAAAAATATGCACTAGTCATGTTGATAAAGTAGATATAACTTAGGACGAACTCAATGCGATATGTAATGTAATGTTGATAAAGCAGATTGTTAACTGGCGTTACCATTTCTTCCCGCCCTTAAAGGGTCAACTTTAAAAGACAACCGTAATATAAAAGTAAAAGGAAAACAAATAAATAAGCAGTATATAAAGTGAGAGGATGCGCTCAATGCGCATGTCTCATCTACTAACCTTACTTGGTAAGCGAGAAAATGTATACATAAATATAATATTGCGGTTTAATACTTTTTTAATATATATAAATATAAACTTAATTCCTAATTTAGATAAATAATTATAATCAAAATAATCGTGGTTTATTGTCTTGGGAGAGGGCAAATACGAGCAACAGGACGGAGATATGTTCCCTTAGTAGTTCTCACGGTCACTACTCGAACTACGCCATCCTTCGAAGGATGAACAGACTCGACAATCGCTAATGGCCAAGCAAGGGGCGGTTCATTATCATTTATCACAATTACAACCATGCCTGGTACGATAGCCGTAGACGGGGTGTTCCACTTCTGACGAACTTGTAATCCGTGAAGGTATTCCGTCCTCCACCGGTCCCAAAACGACTGAACTAATTTATCCAGTAAAGAATGCCTGTATAACAGACTGGTAGAGTCAGATTTGACTTTGGGTGCGGGTAATGACAATAAAGGTGCGGTATTCAAAAAATGACTCGGAGTAAGAGCTGAAGGCTCTGCAGGATCAGAACTTAATACTGTCAAGGGCCGCGAGTTTAGCAAGCACTCAATTTGCGCAAGAACAGTATTAAGCTCTTCGTATGAAAGTAACTGATGTCCGATAACTCGGAACAGATGCGTTTTTACGACTTTGATCATACTCTCCCAGGCGCCTCCAAAATGAGGAGAGTTGGGACAGATGAACTTCCATGTTATACGATTCTCAGCACACTCTTGCTCAAGCTTTGGGCGGTATTCAACGTTTAAAAATTTATAGAGATCGCGAAGATACGAAGCGGCACCTTTAAAATTCGTTCCATTATCCGAATATAAAAACTGAATCGGCCCTCGTCTAGAGAGGAAACGTTTAAGCGCAGCGAGGAAACTAGAACTACTAAGATCTGTAGCGATTTCTATATGTACAGCTCGAGTCGTGAGGCATGTGAAAACACATAAGTACGCCTTCTCGCTGCGTACACCACGACGACGTACAGGAGTGTATGCGATAGGACCGGCATAATCGCAGCCCGTGTGTGTAAATGCCTTAATAGCTTGTCTTACACGACTATGGGGAAGATCAGCCATCAAAGGGTAAGTTGGACGGGGTCTAAGCCGGAAACATATATTACACTTGTAGACTCTGCTTCTCACAGTGCGGCGTGCGGAAAGTATCCAAAATTTTTGACAGAGCAATGACAATAACAATTCAGGCCCAGCGTGTAAATTTTTAATATGATAATAGTCAGGGGGATAGGGGGATAAGTCGCTCGCGTCCGTAGGCTTTGAGGGGGATAAGTCGCTCGCGTCCGTAGGCTTTGACCACCTAATCCTAGGCCCACCCTACACGTGTCCCCCGGGTGGTGCTAAATGAGCGACAAGCCGATAGCACAGACTCGGCTCCTCGCCGTGGTGGCGGCGTTAAATATACCACCCTATTCGCACCATGAGGAATGAAATTAAAGAAATGGCCCCGAGTTCCCGGCGCCCCTTTAATGGGGCAGGGGTGCGAAGAATCTCCGGGAGGAAAACCGGCGACGAGGCTCGCCACCCGTCACGTTCTGTCTCCCGGAGGGGCGAAAAGTGGATTGCAGAGGCCCGTCTGGCTACGTTGAATGTATGTGGAGCAATGAATGATAAAATGGATGAAGTATGCGAGGTGATGTATGATAGAGGAATAGATTTGTTATGTGTAAATGAGACGAAACGGAAGGGGAAGGATGTCACTACACATGGCATGTATACCGCATACTGGTCTGGTGTAGACGAGCTCGAGCGGGCATGCCAGGGAGTAGGTATCATCCTATCAGAAAGAATGGCGCAATGTGTGAAAGAGTATGAATGTGTAAGCCCAAGACTGCTATGGATACGATTGAAAGTGGGCTTAAAGAAGTTGTTTGTGCTAGGGGTCTACGCCCCAGACATGTCTAAGCCCACTCATATCCGAGAGCAGTTTTGGGAAATGGTAAGGATGGTATTAATGAAATGTAAGGGAAATGAAAATGTTGTTATGCTAGGAGATTTTAATGGAAGAGTTGGGGTGAGGAGGCTTGGTTATGAAAGGATATTGGGAACGTTTGGTGATGAAAGTATAAATGAGAATGGTGAAAGCCTCCTCACTGTATGTATGGAAAAGAATCTTTTTGTGACGAACACTTTCTTTCGCCACAAGAGGATTCACATGTACACTTGGGAAAGAGGTGATGATAGAAGCATGATAGATTTCATAATTGTGGATGAAAGATTGAGGGGCGCAGTGGTGGATACAAGGGTTTACCGGGGGTCAAACGTAGGAACGGATCATTTTTTGGTTTTATGCCGAATTAATGGTCTATTCAGGCGGTAGCGCCATCGGTCATCTGTGTCTACCACTGCGTTACAGCGTATTAGAACAGAAAGATTACAAGATGAAGGTGAGAAAAACAAGTTTAAATGTAGACTGAAAGAAAACGTAAGTGGTTTGGATGAATTATGTACGAATGAGTTAGACTTGGAGAATGTATGGCAAAATGTTAAGAAAGGTTTAGTAGATGCAGCTACCGAAGTATGTGGTGTTAGTAAAAGAAAGAATGAAAGGAAAAATAATACGTTATGGTGGGATGATGAGATACGTACGGAAGTTGAAGCAAAGAAGAGAGCATGGCTAGATTTACTAGCAACTAAGGCTGGTAATTCTAGCGGTACGAATGATGATTTTGAAAGAAAAAAGGCAGTCTTTAGACATCTAAATAAAAGAGTAAAAGAATTAGTTGAAAGGAAAAAGCAAGAAAGAACGGATAAAAATGATAGAAGAATATCGGATAACTTCCAGGCAAATATTAAAATGTTCTGGAAACTCATAAGATCTGCCAGGGGATGTTCAAAACAGCCTAAAATGAATGCTATAAGAGATGAGAATGGCTATATTCTGAATGATGAAGTTTTGAGTTTAAAGAGATGGAAGGAATATTTTGAAAGCATGTTTATGAGTGAGGAGACAACGTATGAACTGAATGAAATAGGAACTCCGAAAGAAGAAAAAGGAGGTAGCGAGATAAGTATAGATGAAATAATGAAAGCAATGAAAGCAGGTAAGGCTGCCGGATATGATAGAGTTTCACTCGAAATGCTGAGGGCTGGAGAGGAAGTGGTGGCAGGCCTGCTGCACTCCTTATTTAATTTATGCTGGGAACTGAAACGGGTACCGGAAGACTGGTGCAAAGCCGTGATAGTCCCAGTATATAAGGGAAAAGGGTCGCAGCAGGACTGTAGAAACTACCGCGGTATCAGCCTTCTTAGCATAGTGGGAAAACTGTATGCCAAGGTACTAATTGAAAGGGTCATGAAAGAAACCGATGGAAAAATTTGGGATGTGCAAGCGGGATTTAGAAAGGGAATGGGATGTACAGATCAAGTCTTCTCCATGCGCATGATCGCGGAGAAGTTTTTGGCCAAAAACCAAAAGGTTTTTTGTGCGTTCATGGACTTGGAGAAGGCCTATGACAGAGTGGATAGGAATGTGCTATGGCAAACACTGAACTCATTTGGGTTGAGCGCTGGCTTGATACAGGCATTGGAGTCTCTTTATAGGGACTCTAGTGCTTGTGTTAGGATCAACGGGGTCTACTCGGACTGGTTCGGCATCCATAAAGGTGTCAGACAGGGCTGTGTGGCTTCCCCGTGGTTGTTCAACCTATTTATGGACAGTTGTTTGCAAAATTTGAAAGTTGAAGAATGCGGATTAAGAATGGGTGAGTTAACCATCAAATGCCTTTTGTACGCCGATGATCAAGTTATTCTTGCGTCGTCGGCGGCTGAGTTGCAAATGATGGTTACATTAATGAACAGATCATTAAAAGAAAGGGGTATGAAAGTGAACGCAAGTAAGACGAAAATTATGGTTTTTGAAAGAGATGAAAGTAAAACGATATGTGAAATAAGAATAGAAGGGGAGTTGATCGAGCAAGTAGATGAGTTTGTATATTTGGGGTGCGTATTTAGCAGGGATGGGAGATATGATAAGGATATGGAACGACGAGTGAACGCAGGAAACAGAGTAAATGGGGCCTTGCATCTATTGTGAAGAGTCAAAATGTGTCAAAAAAGGCACGTATGGCAATTCACAATGCTGTGTTGGTCCCTACTTTAACGTATGGTAGTGAAAGTTGGGTATGGCAGAAGAAGCACGAGAGTAAAATAAATGCAGTAGAAATGCGGTGGTTAAGGAGTATGTTAGGGCTGAATCTGAATGACAGGGTGAAAAATTGTGTGATAAGAGAAGAGTGTGGTTTGCAAGATGATGTTGTGACCAGGATTAAGAAAGGAATGCTTCGGTGGTTTGGTCATGTGGAAAGAATGGACGAGGAAAGAGTGACAAAGAAAATTTATGTTGCAGAAGTGAATGGCAGAGTCGGAAAGGGACGTCCTAGGCGAAAATTTATCGACCAAATTGGCGATTTATTGAAAACGGGCCAAATTAGGAGTACCCTTAACCGACGAGCATGCATGCGTAGGTGTATGGATGTGAAGGAGGCGAGAGAGGTGTGTCAGGATCGTGCCAAATGGAAGTCTGTAGTCTCTGCCTACCCCTCTGGGTGACAGGCGTGAGTGTTTATGTTTATGATAATAGTCAATGATCATGTTCACTACATGATCACTGCGCGGGAGTATAATTGGATGTTTTTGCGTGTAATCTAATGCGGAGTTCGAAAGACGACCACCAATGCGGATTAAACCATTCTCAATAAAAGGCCTTAAACGATTGAAAGCGGGCGAGCAAGGTTTGTTACCTTCAATATTTAAATATTCCACTGCAAAATGCTGTTTTTGCAGGGCGCGGAGGATTATAACCTCAGAGAAACTGAGATCATCAGCAGTCACTACAGTAGTGTTGCGGCGGGGCAATAATTTAGCAAACTTACACACGTACGCAATTATACGTAGAAGTTTACTCCAAGAAGAGATGCGGAGTGCGAGCTCATAAATCGCAGAATTACAGACGGATGTGCACACAGTGTGCGACAAAATCTTCTTCTCAGGCATATTTGCAATAACCTCATTGTCTAAAGTACGAAGAGGCCATTGAGATGGATCTAACGAAGTCCACTGAGGCCCATGGAGCCACAGGGGGTTGAAACTAATTTATTTGGCGTAACGCCACGTGAAAGTATGTCAGCGGGATTCTCAGTACCTGCGACATGATAAAAGTTATCAGCGCGAATATTTTCGGTAATCTGAACAACGCGGTTTGCAACAAAGGTCTGCCACTTGTGTGGCGAACTCTTTATCCAGTACAGAGCTACTTTTGAATCTACAAAGGCATAGACTGATATTGCAAGGTCAAGAGAATAATTGTCGAGTACTCTGCGAAGCAATTTTGAGAGTAAAACCGCTCCACAAAGCTCAAGGCGTGCAATAGATAGTGGTTTCGTCGGTGCGACTTTAGTCTTTGCACAAATCAACTGGACGGTGTTACCATTGACGCTCTTTACATGTATGTAGACTACGGCACCGTATGCGTGCTCGCTGGCGTCGGAAAACCCCAGGAGTGACGCAGTACAGTTTTTGGATACACCAACATGTCGCGGGATACGTAAATCATTAAGAGCTGGTAATTCAGCACAGAATTGCCTCCACATCTTAATAATTGGCGGTGGTGGTATGTCGTCCCAATCTAAATTAAGTTGCCAAAGCTGCTTTATTAACAATTTGGCGTACGCGACTGTGGGAGCAACGAAACCCATTATGTCCCACAGGCGAGCGACAGTAGATAAGATGGCGCGCTTAGTGCACGTCACATCAGCGGGAACAGATATCTTAAAATAAAAGGCGTCACTATCGGTAGACCAATGCAAGCCTAGTATTTTATGTGGCATTGATTTATCGAACTCTACTTCTCCTGTAATTTTATGGGAAGTAGGGAGGTCATCTAAAACAGATCGACGGTTACTATGCCATTTTATCAGGTCCCATTGGGCACCCTTGAATAAGTCTATCAGCTGCCGAGAGGTCTCACTGGCCTCGGATTCACTGGGCATAGAGAACGCGATGTCGTCCATATATAGCGAAGTAAATGCGATACGACTCGCAAGTGGATACTTTGCGCCGTCGTCATCAATGAGCTGTCTTACCGTGCGCAATGCATGGTATGGACTCGAAGTTAAACCGAAGCACACGCGATTGAAGTGGTATAACACAAGTGGGTCTTGTGGACGGAAGCGATATAGGAAGCATTGGTAACGACGATCAGAATCGCGAACAACTATTTGCAGAAATTGTTGGCGACAGTCGGCTGTCATAGCGATTGGATGTAAGCGGAAAGTTAAAATTATATTGACCAAGTCACCTTGCAAATTTGGTCCTGAATGCAGAATATCATTTAATGATCGCTCAGTGCTAGTCTTACTGCTAGCGTCCAGGACGATGCGCAGACGCGTTGACTTCTTATCTTCGCGTAAGACTCCATGATGCGGTATGACATATATTGGAGCGGGTTCATGAGAGTCATACGGCGGTGCGGGGGATATATAATTTTTAGCTAAGTATTCCTTTATGACGTCATCATATGCTAACCTTAATGTAGGCGAGGCTTGAAGTTTCCTCTCCAAGCACATGAATCGTCGTCGAGAGGTTTCATAAGAATCTCCGAGAGAGTAAACGTCATCTTTAAATGGCAGGCCAACAATATATCTACCAGTAAAAGGATCGCGGGATGTCGTAGATTTATAAAACTCTTCACATTCAATGTCTGAAGGACACTGAATGGGCGGTGCGGAGGGTGGCTGTTCAAGCTCCCAAAATCGTTGCACTAATTTGTCAACGATAGGAGACTCTAGAACTGAACAGCACGTTAAAGAATGATTTATCTGAAGTGTCGGCACTGAGCCCATAATAACGTAACCAAATACCGTACTCAAAGCTGAGGGCCCGGACAAGTCGTTAGACGAATAAATTACGTCTGGACACAGTAAGTGCGGGAAAAGGGATGCGCCTATCAAAACATCAATTTTATTAGGCATGCTATAACATTCATCAGCGAGTCTTATGCCATGGAAGTGTGATAAGACAGATGTGTCCACCACAGCGGTGGGCAAAAGGTCGGTGATTTGATCAACAACTAGCGTTGAAATATTGAAGTTAATATTCGAGTCGAATCGTGAGAAAATTATAATATCAATCGATTTCGATTTTACAATTTTTTCAACTCCACCGAATCCCTTTACTACAGTACATTCGGTATCGTGTTGTTGAACGCCTAAACGATGACAGCACTCTTTAGTCATAAAATGGCTTTGAGCCGCGGAGTCTAATAATATACGAATAATTTGTTTCTCTCCCTTAGCATCGTAAGCAAATACTTGAGCGGTTGATAATAAAACAGTTCTCTGCGAACGACTTGCGCGCGCGGGAGGCGGTGAACGTTGAGAAACATTCTTGAACGAAGTACACAGCGCGACGTCTGAACGCGCACCTGCGGTGAGGGGTGGCGAGTGTGCGGGCGCGGGGGTTGTAGACTTCAGTGTAACTGGCTGAAGCGGTGGAGAACGCGCCAGCGCAGGGGAAGCATTATCGCTTCTGCGGTGGAAGTGCAACAATGTGTGATGTTTAAATTTACAAACTCGACAACTATAATTTGAAGAGCAACTAGACACTCGATGACTTAAACTGAGACAATTCACACATGCATTGTTACTCTTTACGCATTTAAATCGTTCCTGCGGCGTCATTTTATTAAAGTCTGCACACTTAAATAGGTGTTGATGCACAATATTATCCCACAGACACTTTGAGCAACTAGTCGTCGTGCTTACGTACGCCTGATACTTCGGCGACGAAGTATTATTACAGCGACGATTATTACCGTTACCTCGTCGATTGTTTGGTGCGCTATTAGAATTTGTACTAGAATCGGTGCGTTGCAAAACTTTGGAGCGGGTCTTAATAAAATTTACTAAATCATCAAAGGTAGGTACCATCGAGTTATGACTATATTCGAAAGAGCGAATGGTATCCGGGTCCAGCTTCTTAAGCGCGATATGAAGAACAATTAAGTCCGCGAGATTATCTAACTTTAAGTTTTGTAAAGCGCGCACTGCACTTATAAAGTTATCAGTAAATAAATCAAAATTATTTGCGGTGGCCGATTGCAATGGCTTAAATTCGAACATATGATTAGTATATGTAGATGCTAGCATACGCCGGTCTTCATATTTGTCAACGAGTGCTTGCAATAAAATTTTATAATTTTCAGCGCAAGGAGTTATACCTGAGCATACAGATAGGGCTTTGCCCGTTAGTTTACCTAGCAAATAGTATAACTTTTCAGCGTCGGTAAGCGATGTATTGTCATGGACGGTTGATTTAAAGCTAGCATAAAATAAAGGCCATGAGCGAATGTCACCCGAAAATGGCATAAGTTCGATAGGCGGAAGTGTGAATCTGGCTTTAGACGGTGTACTAGTACTTTGTGAATTAGATTGCGAATATTGTAAATAAAGCCTATTTATTCTACCGCAAAGAGACTCAAACGCAATGAGGCTGTTATAATCAGGTTTAGCAATAGGGTTTATTTTTAATAAATGTGAATTATAATTATCTAAGACCTGTTTAAACTCAATACGTAAAGCATTAATATTAGAACTTCCATCAAGAAAACGCTCCATCGTGGAAGTGTTTATGTGGATGTCCGAGGACATATCATATATTTTTTGCACTATTTGAAATAAAGCATCTCGTTTAGCTAACAATAAAACCAACTCAGCATCAGGTGTGCCCTCATTATCCGAGGAATCGCTATTATTCGATGCTATTTGTTTTTTAGGCGGCATTACAACTTAAGTTATGCGGCAAAAATATTATAATTATAAGCGGGTAGTCTGTAAGCGACCTCGCTACGCGGTTGAATTATTAAATATTAGTTTTGTTAACGATGAACTTTAATTGTTAACTTTTATAATAATTATGAAGTTATTTATAACGAATATAATGCTTAAATATATGTGCAAATAATAAATGTAATTTAACAGTATAATCTATAGATGTAGTTAAAAGTTGATGACGTGATGTGAACATACAACAAATAATTTATATAGATTATTATATGCTTATTCATTCTATGAATATAGTTTTAAAATTACTATGAATGTCACCTATTAGGACCTATTCTAGTGTTCTAATAAGGGCGGGGTTAATCCGAAGTCGGATTAAAATATAAATAATTAATTATATAAACGCTTATTACGATAACGATCTAATAAGGGCGGAAAGTCAAGGTCAATCCAGCGAGAAGTGACCATTAAAAATGGAGACGCCAGTAACTTAAGGTATTTTCGATAAAGATTTAGTGGACTGTAATTTTGGTGCATACGGCAAAGGGGAAAATAAATAGGTGGGATAGCACGCACTGACCTGATGAGGGCTGCCTTGCCTTCCTGCTGGAGTGTCTGCTATACAGCAAGCTCGCCACGTGGTTCGGCGCACACGCACTCTCGGTTAACAGTTTCGTGAAGTCCCACACTCTCGACCTTTGCCCTTACGGGGGCGTCTCACACTTTTATGAGTTACAAAGACACAATGTCTGATGCGGTGAATATTAAACATAAACAGGAGAACTCAATGTTCGTCCTGCGCGGTTTGCGGTTAATGTACATAAGACGCGACGGGTGGCCGTGCGCTGCGGATGGCGTAATATCACTTAGTATAATGACGCGCGCCGAGATCCTCTTTTTCACCTCGGCGGCAGCGCGTGCGGTAGGAAAGGGAAGGAAGGAAGGAAACAAAAAATATGCACTAGTCATGTTGATAAAGTAGATATAACTTAGGACGAACTCAATGCGATATGTAATGTAATGTTGATAAAGTAGATTGTTAACTGGCGTTACCACACGCAAATACTTTTATTATAATTTAATAATAAAATATTATACTAAAACACCTATAAAACACTAGAAAAATCAAAAACTCTATACAATAAAATTCACGCAAAAATGGCGTATGAAATGAACGCAGATTATAAATAAATATCCATAGGAGAACCTTACTTTTTATTAAACTAGAGGATAGAAATTTTATATTGATTCTATTATTCCAAACTTCTTCATAGAAAAGTAGTCTCTAAATATAAGTTTTAATGGTCTAAAGTGCTGTGGGTGTGCGCGGTCGAATCCGACCGCTTGAATTTTGACGGAATAGTGCCACGGTCGAATTCGACCACTTAGAGATTGAAGGGTTAATACCAGAACATTTAAGAAAATAAGCAAATTTTTGAACTGTAAAGAGAAGTGTTACTAATAAAGGGTTAACTGTAAAAGGAAGAAGTTTATATAAAATTTGAACTTTTAAACGAATTAAGCCATTCTTTGGCTCTTCGAGACTAACATTCTTTCGAAGCCACTTGCGATAACTTTGTTACCAATTTTAAATTGGTGTTCCTCTGAACAACGACAAGAGGTTACTAAGTTATCTATGGAATTAAATAGGAGTCTATTATTTTCTTTCGTAAATTTGTATGTTAATTGTCTGTTTAGGGATTAAAGTTTAAAATTTTAGTAAGTTTAGTGCCTCCTTAGAATCTAAAACACAAAATTTAGTGAATTTATTTAAATATTTAGTAGTGCCGATAGAAATTTATTATTACGAAAAAACTTATGTTATTGGATTGAGAAAATGACAATAAAGCATTGGAGTTATTTCTATCTAATGCAGTGTGGCACAAGCATAAGAAAATTTACCACCTTTTTGTCCCCTGAGATCCGTAAGATGCGTTTTAGGAAAATTTATCAAAGAACTTAGGGCCTTTGATAGATTGCTGTATATCATATTACTGTAAAATAATTAGACTATAAAAGAGCACCAGCGTATAAGGTCCACAACATCTGCTAATGTGATCGCCAATCAATTTATCGAACGTTACGGCAGTGGACCATTGTCAGTGCCCAGCAGTGGAAAGTTACGGGCAAGTAAAGTTTTTTTTATATAGAAAAAGAAAGAGTGACCAACACTTACACAATTTACCTTATGAAAAGTGGATGCCACCTTATTAGGGAACCGGATTCATTCTCTACATTCACCGTAGCTAACGTAGCAGAATTGAGTTGCTAATTTAAGCTGATATTCTGTAAGGGCCTTCGTGATCTAACAATAATATAGCTGCACCATGGCTCTACGATGTAAAAATACATCTAATAAAGAAATGGCCTTGCAGATACATTCATATAATTTAGGAAACAATTTTAATCTAGTGCACCTCGCGAATACAGTGTGTGTTATGAAATTTCAAAAGATATACTCGAATAATATTACAATTGAAGGAGCGAACTGCTGAACACGACATTAAAGTTCAAATTAACAAATTTAGCAATATCAGGTCGAAACATGAAACGAAAATTGAATTCTGATACTTGTAGATCAAAGTTCTTAATTTAATTGTACGCGCTTAAGTTGACTTATTTCAGAGACAAACAATTTTAAACATTAATTTTAACGCTACTCTCTTACTCTCTCTACTTGGCTTTCCATTTAATCTACGATTTATTTTGTGAATACGGGAAGTGTATATTATTTTCTAAATAAATTGCTTTCTGAATACAGACAAAAAGTGACGTTAGTCCTTAGGCTTTAACAACGCATTGTTACTTTTCTTATCAATCCAAAATAAGAAATCCGGCCGATCGAAGGCCTTCGCAATGTCCAAACTAACGGCCAATGCCTCCCCCTTGAACTCTACTGCCTCCGCCCATCTGTGAGTGAGGTAGACCAGAAGATCACCAGCTGACCGACCACGGCGAAAACCGTATTGGCGGTCACTAATCAGCTGGTGATCCTCAAGGTACCTCATGAGCTGGCAGTTTACAATGGACTCCATTGTTTTGGAGAACAAGGAGGTGATGGCGATTGGCCGGTAGTTGGACGGGTCTGAGCGGTCGCCTTTTTTAGGGATCGGGTGGACGAAAGCCGTCTTCCATGATTTTGGGACTACGCCTAGGGAGTAGGAGTACCGGAAAAGACGCGTTAAAACCGGTGCCAACTCTGGAGCACACGTCCTCAGCACAATTGGGGGGATTCCGTCAGGCCCACTCGACTTGTGGATGTCCAGGGAGAGGAGTGCTTTGCGAACCGAGCGCTGTGTAAAATGCACTTCCGGCATGGAGCACTCACACCACGGGATGGTCGGCGGTGTACTCCCCCCGTCATCGAGAGTCGAGTTAGACGCTAAGAAAGAGCCCTGAAGATCGGCTTTCTCCTTTGCAGTATGGGCCAGTGAGTCGTCCTCCCTGTGCAGAGATGGAAGAGATGGCTGACAGAAATTCCCCTGGACAGCCTTGGCGAGAGACCAGAATGCACGGGTTCCAGAAGGAAGGCGAACTGGTTTCTCGCCAATTCTGCCTATGTGCTCTGACTTTGCCTTGGCAATGACTCTTTTGAAGGACCTAGAGGTGGAATTATACTTCTTTTTTAGAGCGCTGGTGTTTACATCCCGGGACGCTGATGCATCAACCCAGGCTTGGTAGCACTCCTGCTTATAGCATGATGCTATTTTACAGGAGCGACCAAACCATGGCTGAGACTTGCCTCCAATGGGCACCACAGAGGATGGAATAAAAAGTTCCATACCCTGAAGTACCACATCAGTAACAGAATCCGCAACAACGTTGGGATCATCCGGCGAGAAGCAAACCCGCCCCCAAGGGTAGGATGCAAAGAAAGACCGCATCCCATCCCAATCGGCTGACCTATAGTGCCAAACACGGCGGCAGCCTGCAGAATGCAACCGCGATTTTAGCGTGAGTGGCACAACACTCTGGACCAGACAATGGTCCGAGGAGCCTAAAGGGGCGTCGACGGAAATCTGATATCCGTCCGGGTGAGAGGTCAGCAGAAGGTCCAACAGGGAAGGTGCATGATCCTCCACATCTTGAATCCGCGTAGGCGAAGTAACCAGTTGTGTCAGACCATATGCCAAGGCAAAATCATGAACAGATCTCCCCGCATGATCGGTTAAACGTGATCCAAGCCATTCGGCGTGATGGGCGTTAAAGTCGCCGAGGATCACGATCTCTGCGGAGGGGATCTGCTGTAGCAACGAATCTGCAGCCATTTGGACGTGGTCGAAGAGTCGGCCTGTTTCGGCATTACCGCTATGGGACCTATAGAGGCACCCGTAGACGCGCGGATGGTCGTCGCTGTCTACGCGTAGCCAAAGGATGGACAGGTCCGAACCTTCAAGTCTGCCGAGGCGTCGAGAACAGATGTCCTCTCTGACGTAAACGCAAACTCCAGCTCGAGGCACAAAGGAGTGTTCCAGTTTGCACCCCGGGTAGGAGAGATACGAGACATCAGCCGAAGAGGACACCTGCGTCTCGGTAAGAAAGAGCAGAGCCAGCCTCGCCGTCTCGAGATGGTAGTGGACGACGTTTAGGTTAGAGTGAAGTCCCCTGATATTGCAGAAATTCACGGACAGCGTGGCAGGGGTCGCCTTGGTCTTGTTGCTCCGTTTGCCCCGAGCAGTTGTAGTCTTGAGCGGAATTTTGCCCCCCCCCCCCCCCAGAATACGCGGGGCAGCCTGAGCACACACGTTCAGAAGTGGAGAAACATGGTCGTGGATGCTCAGCGAGGGATTCTCCAGGGGTGCTGGTACCCTCCTGGGGTAGTCTATCATTATTTAATTCCGCTACCATGTTGATGGGGGGGGGGGGATTTGGGCCTCCGGCCACCTGCACTCACCAGACGAAACGCGGAAGCAGAGCTTCCACTTCACGCCGGTATGTCATATATACTGAAACCTGTTTGTAAGAGTATATATTATATGTAGGTATATATAGAAAACAAATTTACGTCATCATGCGTTTCTTTCTACTTTTGAGGGATGTAATTGATAAAGTTCGCATAGATGATTTAGTGCGAATTGCAAATCCCTATATTAATGAATTATTTATTTCTCAGACCTGCCTAAAACTTATTTCGCCAAGATGTCATTCTTTTACCATTGAGCTATTGAGATATCAGATTTCGCCGCGTCCATTTTCGGACGCTTGGAAATTGAGAGGTTAAAATTGCTCTTGACATTTTATAACAATCTGCTGTTCTCGTATGAGTCTCATGCTGGCATACTTTAAATTAAAGTACGCACCCATCTCCTATTTTGCCTCAGCTTTCTACCCTCACTCTATTACTTTAAATAATGCTAATTTCACATAGTTTAATTGTATATTTATTGCCAATTATTGTTAAATACATGGGTATTTGAGTTTTTTTTTTCATTTGATCTGCTCTATTTGGACAAAATTCCTTTCGGTTTCAGGGGGAAGAAAATGCGATGCATATAAACCATTATTTAGTTTTATATAGGTACTAAATTAAAGTAAATTTATAAATAAAACCTATTTTCGCTGTGGTAACCAACGCTAGAAAGTAATAAAATGTGTCTCATGAGCGGTATCACTACAAAGTAGTGGAGAGTAAAACTCTGCCTACGAGTAACTGGCGTCCGCATAGCGCTGGAACTGTTTGAGGATTGACTCCGCAGAAATTTTAATTTTAGTCTAGGCCCCTTGTAACCTAGCTTGTTGTAAGTTTAAATTGGCATATCTAAGAGTAATAGTCAAAAGCTGTAAAGCAAGTTCTATTGAGTTGCTTCATTATAGCGTAAAAGGGTCATTGTAGTAAAAATAAATGAAGTTAGTTTAAGCCAACTAAAAAATATCTTAGTCTATATTTTGTAGGAATTGTAGTGGTAAAAGACTAAAAATAATAAATATCCTCTTCCCCCCGGACCTCTGAGGTGTTCAGACGTGTACAAAAACCACTACCGTATTACTTACTATTATTTTAAATAAGGATTAATTAAAGTTATCTGCCAAAATTCGCGACATAAAAATAAGAGTACAGGAAATTGAAGAGCTATCAGTGACCGGCCGCTCCTAGTCCTACGCTGCAGTGACACACTCTCGCAGCCCTGACAGCTACTCGTCGCCGCGAATCACCGCCCATCGCCGCCTATGCATTGACTACGGGGGCGGTGCGACGTACGGTGAATCAGCTGTGCATGTATTGGTCACCCTACGCTACGTCTTCGTGGGAGGTACGTAGCAGTGCTCCTAGTACATTACCTTAACAAGCAATCGGTGTAACTTCACAGCTACGTACACACTTAAAGTGCTGGTTCGTGTTCTCCTGGTACTTTGCTATACGCACATTTATAACCTATTGTTATTTAATAATATTTTAATAAAATGCCTTTGAAACGCACCCCACCACAAAACGTACATGCATCGGAGACTGATTCAGAGAGCGTAGGTGGAAGTGTATCTGATCTACAGAAAACAGAAAGCAACATCAATGTGAGCATTGGTCGCATGAAGAGAAAGCGGGAAAATGAATTACATAGTTTTATGGAAGAGGTGCGTAGTATGATCTCCAAGTTTGTCACCGATCAAACAAATAAATTACAAGTCTTAGAGTCATCATTAAGTGAAATAAAGTCGCAAAACAGTACATTACAGTTATCATTGGAAACATTATCTTACAAATATGATGAATTTCAAAAAGAAATAGAAAATTTAAGAAAAGAAAGGAGGGAGCACATCTCTTATATAAAACAGCTCGAAATTAAAATTGTAAATCTAGAAAGATACACATGTTCAACAAAGCTTGAGATTAGAAATGTACCAAAATTGCAAAATGAAAACAAACAGGAACTTACAAATGCTGTTAAAAAAATTGGAAATATATTAAATTTGCAAATACAGACCGGGGATATTAAAGATATATATCGAGCATCTGCAAAACCCAATGCCTTAAAACCAATAGTAGTCGACTTTAACACCGTACTGATGAAGGAAAATATTACAAAAACCCTTAAAAAACTTACCCTAAAAGAGAAGAATGAAAAATTAAATACAAAAATATTTGGTTTAGACAGTTCTCCTAAACAGATATATATCTCGGAGGCTCTTACCCCGAAAGGAAGGCGTCTATTTTTCTTGGCGAGGGACTTCGCTAAAACCAATGGATTTTTTTACTGTTGGACATCTTACGGTAAAATTTATTTACGTAAGAAAGAAGGACTGCCATCAATTCGTATCGAAGAAGAAGGAGACTTCACAAAAATAAAAGAGAAAACTGCCTTGTGACTACCTACTAGATTTTGTTATATACTTTTAAGTAATTATTTTAAACGTTTTAAATATAATATAAATCATATCTGCATGCTCCTTCATGATCCATTACTCCATATTTTATTTAGGCATAGTGTATCAAAATTACGAATAATTAATCATAATCATGTAAACACTTCACACATAACTCTTTATACTTCAGAAATTCAAAACTTTACTTATATATTACTATATTTTTATGAACTATTTTATTATGAGACTTTATCTATCCTGTTTGTATCGATTATACACTTGTCATTTAAACACTATGATAACATAATTTATTACATAACACACACAATCAATTATAATCATGGTTTCACTTGTAATATACGTGTAATCAAGCGCACTCTTTTGAATGAAAGCAAAAACCTACAATGCCATATGCAAAAAACCTACAATTTATGTAGATGGTTAACTTACCTGAAGTACTATTCTTACATATATACTAGACTAAATTATTTTATTTACCACTTGTATCATCGAACACAACGTGCAATATTTATAAACATAAAAAATACACTTTTCTTTGGTATTAATTTTAGTAAATTAATTGTAAGACAGAATTTTTATTATGAGTTGTACTTGTTTTCGATGAACAAAAGACGATACTCTTCAATAGTTTATTGTTGCGTTTACATACATGGGTCTTATTTTGTAAATGTATATTTTCGCATACTAACTAAAAAAGCAATTACATCTTATGAAATCCTAATACTTACAAGAAGGAACGTTAAAGTAATATTTTGTAATAATATATATCTATAATGGTTACTTTATTAAAAGATAATATTCTGCAAGAACTAGACCAAACTGGAATAATAAATTGTTATAGATCTGATAATCCGTCGAAATGTTTGGAGACATTGTCCGTTGCTTGTCCAGAACAAAACAACCGGTCCATATGTATTGTTTCCATCAACATACGCAGTGTAAATTGCAACTTGGAGATGTTTGCAGTATACCTAAGCCAATTTGATATAAATATAGATTTGATTGTGCTAACGGAATGCTGGTCACACGAGGACTATGAGCCGCCAACACTGGCAGGATACAATGTTTACTGTACTAAGAGACATCTGAATAAAAATGATGGTGTAGTAGTATACACAAAGAATAACTTATTGGTGTCTGCCATTGAACCCGATTTTCAGGATGGTAACTGCCTTGTAATTAAAATCCAGAGTAATGTCACAGTGCTATGTATATATAGGCCACCTAGTTTTACAAACGCTACAAACTTTTTAGAATCATTGGATACAACATTACATAACTATAAAAGCAGTACTGTTGTTTTAACAGGAGATATCAACTTAGATATTCTTAATGAAAGCGCAAATGCATACACAACGCAGTATCTTAATTTAATGGCGACTCATGGATTAGTGCCTGGTATTAATAAGCCTACACGACAAACTACCTGCTTGGATCATTTTATGATCAAAACAAATGGTCAGGCCCAAACTATAGTTTTTAATGAGTTTACTGATCACTCACCCATATTACTCTATATTTCGTTATCATTAGTACAATGGTACTACCTCAGATGCGAGAAAGTTGACATAAACCTAGAAGAAATTAAAAACGAGATCAAAGACATCTCCTGGGAAAATTACTATGAGTTAAGAGATTGTAATCTTGCAGCGGAGTTTATAGTAAGCAAAATACATAATATAATATCGAAAAACACTTTGATAAGGACAGTACCCAAGAAAAAGCAACCACTTAAACCATGGATAACCGTAGGATTATTAAATTGTATGCGAAAAAGGGACAAAATGCACAGAAAACTTAAGCGATTTCCTCATGATGAGAGTATATTGCTTGTATTCAAGCAATATAGAAACATGTGCAATAATATTATAAAAACTCAAAAAAGACACTATTTAAGAAATTTGTTAGAAAAAAGACGTGGGGACATCAAAGGTAGATGGGAAGTTATTCAAAATATTAATAAATTAAAAAAGGTTAGCAGTACACCCTTTGATTTAATCTGCTCTTGTGATGAGTCACCTAAAGAATCACTTAATAAAGTGAATACATACTTTGCGTCTATTGGCAAAACACTAGCTGAAGATACATTAAAGCTACTTGGTGAGACGGAAAAGAGGTTAGCAAGTAGGAGTGTGCACAGTAAAAGCTGTGTCGACTCAATAATGTTCTTACCCACCGACCCATTAGAGATTAAGAAAATTATACAACAGATGAAAGACGCAAAAACACCGGGATGGGATAAAATTAGTACAAAGATCATAAAACAATCGATAGATATTCTCGTTGATCCACTATGTTATTTATATAACCTGAGCCTGGAAACAGGGGTTTTCCCAGTTGCTTTCAAAAAAGCCATTATAACCCCAATATTCAAAAGCGGAGAAAAACAATTAGCAAGCAATTATAGACCAATTGCACTTATAAGCACGCTTTCTAAAATTCTGGAAAAAATAGTTAATATTAGACTTACAAAATTTCTTGACCAAAAAAACCTCATCTCGTCTAATCAGTATGGCTTTAGGAAGAATAAATCTACAGAAGATGCTGTTTTAAGACTTACTACACTAGTGACAAACTATTTAGATAACAATTATCACTGTGTTGGTGTCTTTTTAGACTTACGAAAGGCTTTCTATACTGTGTCACCGAGGATACTTCTGAAACGAATGGAGCGAATGGGTATACGTGGGATCCCCTATGACTGGTTTGCAGACTACTTAAAAAATCGAAGCCAGCAGATCAAAGTTGGCACACACATTAGTGACGAAACAAATTGTGATTACGGAGTCCCACAAGGAAGCACTCTTGGACCAACTCTTTTCCTGCTCTACGTTAACCATCTCTGCAACATAGAATTAGAAGGAGCTGATTTATTAATGTACGCAGATGACACTGTCCTGATATTTCATGATCAGACTTGGGACGGTGTGCAAAAACTTACAGAGAGAGGATTGTGTGAAGTTTCGAAAGCTCTGGAAAATAGTCTGCTATCGTTAAACATAGAAAAGACGAAATATCTATGTTTCAGGATAACAGAGGCTACTAAACCCTCCAGCAGCTTTAAAGTCAAGATGCACACTTTCCCATGCAATACAATGCCCTTAATTCCTGGCAGACAATGTGGTTGTAAAGAACTAGAAATGGTTAAACACGTGCGATATCTAGGAGTGACAATTGACGAGAAGCTAACTTGGAACCGTCAAATTTCAAATGTCACGAGTAGAGTAAGAAAGCTCATTTATATTTTTAAGAACCTAAGAGAAATTGCAGATAGCGACCTCCTCCTATATGTGTACAAGGCTCTTTGCCAATCTGTCATAACGTATTGTATTGCGGTGTGGGGAGGTGCAGCGAAAACTCATATGCTGGGACTGGAAAGGGCTCAAAGAGCCATTCTAAAAGTGCTATGTCTTCTCCCTTTCAAATATCCCTCACATGCTTTGTATCAACACTGTAGGGTCCTCACTGTGAGACAACTATACTACAAATCTATAGTTCTCAGGTACCATAGGGAAGTTGTGCCGTCTTTGCCAACGACTCAGAGAAGGAGAGAGGTATGTCCCATGGTACGGACTCGTACGTAGTTTGCCAAGCGCCAATATTATGCGTTGACTTCACGGGTGTATAACAAATTAGGTAATATTCAACATTTACGAAAATTTAATACCTATAAATTAAAGAAATATGTAGAGGACTTTATGTATAAATTAAATTACAAAGATACAGAACACATGATGGAAAATATAAAGTGAAACGCACACAAGTACACATACACTCTCACACACACGCACACACACACACACACACACACACACACACACACACACACACACACACACACACACACACACACACACACACCCACACGACCTAAGAGTACACACAACATAGGAGTACATATACAATTTTTGTACACTGTAAGTAATACATTATGTACAATATAGAAAAGAGACATGAAGAGCATTGACTCCTGTAACACAGGCTTTCCTAGCACAGGAGTCAAAGATCACTGTTTGCACATTTCTTATTTTGTACCAAATGTAATAAGATTGTAAAATTGTTAATTGTGTAACTTTTCCTTACGTGTGTGTCAATAAATTATTATTATTATTATTAATTAGTCCAGGAGGAATGAGTAAAATGCATGAGTACCGAAAACGAATTCACCTAAATTCTTTTTATGAAATTTTCTTCAAATTGTGTTACTGGTGATACAAATGCATGTTACCATGGGGCAACTTGGTGCCATATTATTTAAACGGAAATTGTTGCAATTGCAAGTAATTGCTATATTCAAATGGAATATTTTTTAATATTTTTTGATGACATACAAATAAGAAATGTCCTTCAAATTTTTACGATAAAGTTAAATATTTTCGGCATTATGACTATTAAAAGGTTATGAACTCCGAAATTTGGATACTTTTTACTCATAAAAATATAAAAAGAAAAAGAATAAAATATTGCAGATCTTTTTGCACGCCTCATAAGCGAAGCGTTGAGGTTGTGCTCCACTCTAACCTGAAGGAAATCCAGTAATTTTCTAAACTTTTTGTCTTTATTTTCTTACTGTTGCACTTTTAGAATAATAAAAATACACATATATCGAGAAAAATCACTCGTTTTCATGTTTCTATTATTTTTAAAAGTAATTTTCTGTATTTAGTGTAGAAACAAACGGATTGAAAAAAAATTCGAGTATGTCCGGGTATCTGTATGCGCACGATTACGGTCGCTAGAATTAATATTATTTTTATTTTTATCAAAATATGTAATTCTTCTTTTATAAGGTTTAGAATCTCAAGGCACAGGGCACTGAGTAATTTGGTATCGTTTAATTATAATTAATGAAAATGTAAAAAAAACAACTGGTACTTTTCTACAAAAAAATATTCTCATGGGTCTCTTATTTCGTCTCAAATAAGGGAAAAGGAGATATTTTTCTTTTTATATAATTAAATGAGATTATGAAGCGTGCACTTCTTTCTTTTTTATACTTTGATGAAATGTAAATAAAGAAATTTTTATGACTTTTAAAATATAGCCAATATTTTTGGTGTTATGAATTTGTAAAGGTTTGAAAAGTCCCAAATTTGGATACTTTCAACTCATTCAAATATATAAAGATAAATAATAAAATATAGAAAATCTTTTTTTTTTTTGATCAAAAATCAATAAAAAGTCCTATGACTTTTTCGATAAAGTTTACATTTTCATAGTTGTGAATTTTTAAATGTTTTAAAAACACCAAATGTATGATTGAATTTGATGACAGCCTGTACCCAGTCACAGGCACAGCCCTTCTCCCGTTTTAAGTGAGACTTAGGGTAAGAAATTATCTCCCGCGCTGCTCCAATACGTATTGGCGGACTTCGTTTTTCTTAATTCGTAAGCTGTCGTCTCTGTCACTGTGTAAGAATTATTTCATACAAAACATGACTAAAAGCAGTTTAATTTCTCAAACATACAGGTTTGCTCTTCATTTAAAATTGCAATTCACAATTTTATTAATGGAGGCAGTTGTGTACTATGAAAATTATAGCGAGCGCTTAGCCTCTGAGCTACCACGGCTCTAAGAGTTTTATTAAAATCAGTAAAAAAAAAGAAAAATAAGTAAAAAAAAATCCCGTTTGAGTTATGTCATAGAAGTCAACTATGAAACAGAATTGATGGACCTCACGGTCTCCGATAAATACTATTTCGTACAATTTCAAGGTTATTATATATATATATATATATATATATATATATATATATATATATATATATATATATATATATATATATATATATATATATATATATATATATATATATATATTTCGGATGTATCAAAGGTACATCCGTTATTATGAACGTTGATGCGCCTGGAAAGTAAAACGACTGCGACTTATCTCCTTTGGATGTGAGATATCCAAATTCATTCGTCGCCTTTCCAAGTAAAATGCAAGGGTCTGATGCTACGATGTTTTCCAATCTTTAGCACGTACAGCAAATCCTACATAAAATAGAAAAGGTTGCTAGAGAAAAAGTAAGAAGAAGTAATTTACGAACAATATGCAAGAAACATATTGCTAGGTTTGATAGGCCGTCTGTTATTAGTTCTACTCTCTTACCTATTTAAGCCACCAAGGAATAGTACTCCTATCAATGTTCCGGATCAAATTCTAGGTTAGAAAGTCATTATAATTAAATATTATGTAGTATGATTCTCCTTTGAGATGATATGTGGGAAATGTCTATGTTCAGCAGAATGAATGAATGATGAAGTATGTGGCTCTTTATTTCTCAAAAGTGGCAATGTATTTTGACGCCATTTTTTTGAAGTTGACCACAGGTGTTGGAGCACTGTAGCAGTAACTTACGATCAAGTAGATCATAAGCTCGTTTTTCACAGTAATATAAAATTCGTAATTTCAAATTGTGTTAATTTCTTAAGATAAAAGGCATTTAAAGACATATTATGCTATGAATACGATACATTATACTTAATGTGAACACGCCGTGGGCAGAAAAATGAGATCAGTTAATAGAACATGTTTTTTTTGCAAAATTTTGAGATTTATCATAAAACTTTCTTTCTCTTGAAGTTAAGTTTAATATTATTGAATGCTTCATTTTTATATTATATCGCATATAAATGTTTTACGCTCATTTTGTTTTACGATTACTCACTTTAATTGACAATTAACTGAAAATAGTAACATTTAACAAAATTTTACATTTCATTTTTAGCTATATGTCTTGACTAAGAATACGATAATATTTTCCCGTATCGTAAGAGGCGTAAAAGGGGATACAGGCAAGAGATGGGTAGCAGCATCTTTCTAATAACAGCAATAGTACAATAAAAATTGCGGTTTCCAACCCACTCAACAAGCGCGGCAACCATTAGAAAACATCCACCATGAGCAACGACACAAATTAACGGCTCTATTCCCCGGCGGCTCTACTATTCCTGGCTTCGGTGCTAATAATAGTAACTACGGGGCAGGGGGTGTTAAAAATCTTCGGTGGAGGTTTGGTTGCCACCTAAGACGGCTCGACCTGGCAAAATTTAACATACGCACCATGAAAACTGACGCTGGAGCTACATCCAGGAGCTGGAAGCAGAGATAGGCAATTTGCGTTGGCAAATTACAGGATTATCAAGAGTCCGAAGGAAGGGGAGGATACGGTTATTCGCAAATCCGGCAACTTGTTCTGTAACCGGAAGGCGACAAGACTTCGACGTCAAACTAGGCAGAAACAATGAGCTGAAGTTAAGGAAATTCGCTTAATTCGGAATAGGGTAACAGGACTAAAGGGGCCAGCAGATGGTCGACTTCATGAAGAAAGAGAAACTCTTTATGATGAACTCTTTCGCCCCAAAGTGATGCCACAGGAATTTGACCTGGTCGAGCCCCGACGGTTCCACAAAAAATGAGATTAACTTTATTGTAACGACAAGACGGCAAATGTTCACTGAAGCCCATAGCAGCACATAGCTCTTTATTGCTGGCTGTATGAGGAAGCTAAAGGTCGCTCGGAGTTTCTCAACATGAAACAATTGGAAATGAGGATATTCTCATTAGAATCAGAGTAACCGACACAGCCTAAAGGATTATTAGTAAACTAAAGTGGCGATGAGTGGATCATATAGCTCGAATAACCGACAATAGACGGAGAAAGAAGAAAGTGAAGTGCATGGTAACCCTCAACTAGAGACGGTGATGACCAGGTAAGACAACCAGGAAGTCAATAGATGCAGGTAGCTTAAGACCGTGCTTTGCGAAATTACTTGGTGTAGGCCTATGTTCAGCAGAGAACTTGTGAAATGTTGTAATGATGAACATTAAAAATTTTAAGACCCTCTCAGAAATTAGAAAAGGACTCTGTCGAGTATTGGGACGTAAATAGGCTGTAACTTTAACTTTTAACTTAAAATTTAGTTGAATGATAGCGCTATCTCTCTAACAAGGCGATATTTGGTTCCTACTTTATCCCACACTCTTATCTCAGTGTGTCTAGACACCAGTGTCGAATACCTCATAAATTTTTTGGTTATTTGAAACAAATTATTTTCTAACTTATAATTTTTTAATAAGTTTCGCAAAAAGTTAAAATCGAACTAACTATCCAACTGATTGTAAGTGGTTACTGCAGTTCATGGAAAACTGCACCTAACATCAAGCAAAGAAGGCTACAAAATCGTCGTCATCTCTGAGAATTAAGAGAAAACTACGTAGTTTAAGAATTCTGGCTGTAGAGGATCGAATCCAGGCTGCTCGCATACTGTAAAATTTACGGCCAGTACTTACTCCCTCAGCTACCACTGCTCTAAAAAAATAAAAATATTACTATATGCAAAATATATACGCACAAAAATAAAATAACCCCGTGCCTATTTAATACATATTTGAAAAAAAATCGTAGAGTTTTCCTCAAATCTATAAGTGCATGGACGGATTGAGATTATTCATTGGTAAAGTTTAAAGTGGTTGATTACTAACATATCTGATAGTTTGTAAACCGCTGATGTTTGGCAGCCGCATAATCACACGGTGACTATAAATTGGTAATAAGCCTCAGGTCATAAATTTTAATCCTAAAACTTATACAGATGATGGTTTTCACACTAGTTATAGATTGCTTATTCCCGTGTCTTATACACTACATCCTTGACTACATCAGATCTTATCACATTAGCGGCTACGTTAGGATCAGGTAAGATAGAATGTGTTAGTAAAGATATAATTAGAGGAAAATAAAATATTACCCTGGGCAGTTAAGAGTTCCTGATTATTCATGAGTTGTCGCTGTGATTGAAGATCATTATTTTGTAAAATTTCAATTAATCACAAAGTATGGACATGATGCATTTTCATCAATCGACCACCGCGATCATATTCTGCTAGTTATCTTGCACTTTTATTATTGGATCCTTACATATGAAATTAGCGTTTGGTCGTACTGACCACCTTCATCTGAAATATCTCCTCTTTGGTTAAAAATTCCAAACTTAAATTTATAACTTCACTTAGCTTACCTACGTTTTTAAATTCATTTGTTTTTTCCTCATTATTTCTTTCTTTGGAGTCGCTTATTACCGCACAAAGGAAAACATGAAATATCGGTATATTTACGAGTGCGAGTGCTACTGTGGCACCAGTGCTGCAGAAAGGGCTCGAAGGATTAATTATGTGACGGCGCTGGTGTCGCAAAAGAAAGCACGTTAAGTTTTTGGTTTCAATGTTTTCGTTCTGGAAATTTTGACCTTCAGCACCAACTCCGTGGACGACCGGATACCAAAATGAAAAATGAAGAATTAAAGGCTATTTTGGAAGCATATCCATCACAAAACACTTCAGAGATAGCTGCAGGCTTCGGAGTAAGTAATTAAACTGTATTAATCCACTTGAAGCGAATCGGGAAAGTAAAAAAAATTTGAACGATGGGTACCTCATAAATTGAGTGAATTGAACTTGCAAACACTCGTCGACTGCTATGTTACTTTGCTCAACACAAAAATGAAGAGATTTTAAATCAAATCATTATTTTTGATCAAAAGTGGGTACTGTACGATAATCGGAAGCGCTCGTCGCAATGGCTTAACCCTGGAGACCCAGCCAAATTATGTCCTTAATTAAAATTGACTCAGAAAAAGTTACTTGTGAGTGTTTTGTGGACGAGCGCCGGTGTCGTTTACTACAGTTTTCTAAAATCTGGCCAAAGGCTTACGGCAGATATATATTGTCAGCAACTGCAAACCATGAAGGAAGAACTAGCTGCTAAACAACCGAGATTGGTCAATCGCTCTAGGCCACTGCCGCTTTACGACAGCGCAAGTTGCACACACTGCACAAAAAATAACCACTAAGTTAGATGAGCTACAATTGGAATGTCTGCGACATCCACCATACTCCCCGGAACTTGCTTCAATAGATTACCATTTTTCCAGAATTTTGACAACTTCATACAAGGAAAAAAATTGAACTCCGTTGCGGCAGTCCAAACCGCCTTCAAAGAGTTTATTAATTTTCGCCCCCATGGTTTTTCTTAGTACAGGGGTCAATGAACTGCCTATGAGATGGCAAAAGTGCATAGATAACAACGGTGCATACTTTGATTAATTAAACATATTTTACAAAAAAATGACTTTATATTCCTCCCGTACAAAACGCCAATTTCATATTGTTACGCCGCGCTCAAATCAGCGCACTAGCGCCATCCAGTGTCAGGAACGAGAGCGAAGGGAGCTTTGCAGTAAATGACATCACAAATCTTTCGACCGACAGCGCCACCCGAAGAACTAAGTTTCTGGAAAATCTACACTCGAATAATCGTTGCCTGGCGCGCATTTACCTGAATGTTCGGGACGCTTCTTTGCTAATTATATAAATAGGCGCTGCAAGATGCGATCGAAACAGAGTTGAACTCGGCGACACAAGCGAAGCTTCGGAGCGGAATTAAGTGAATTAGTGTGTTTAATTATTAGTGTTTTAACTTTAATTTGTGTAAAGTAAATTAAAGTGTTAATTTAGGTAATTTTATCGGCAATTTTTATTGTCACGAACCTCAAGCTCGTAACAATTGGTGTTAGAAGTGGGATAAAATAATGCCGATTTTACCCAAGGAGGAAACGGAGGGTGTCCGTACCCGAAGTCAACGCCGGCAGGAGACGGACCAGAGGAGATTTGGTGGTGCAACGCCGCAGATGTCTGAGGGCCAGCCACCGGCCACGGAAGCTTCCGGTCCGTCAGCAGCTTCTACGTCTGTGGCACCTGACTTAGGTGCTCTGATGGCCATGCTACAGGAGCAGCTGCGGCGCGAACGAGAGGAACAGGCCCGTCTGTTGAAAGAGCAGCAAGAGGAACAGGCTCGCCGACAGGAGGAACGGGCTCGCCGACAGGAGGAACAGGTCCGTCGGTTGGAAGAGCAGCTGCGGGGTGGACAGGATGAACAGGCCCGCCGACAAGAGGAACAGGCCCGTCGGTTGGAAGAGCAGATGCTTCTCATGAAGGACCTTCACGCTACCTTCAGAAAAGAGATAAGGGAGGTGAAGGATAAGGTTGCTCAACATGATAAACGCCTGTCGGAAGCTGAGACCCAAATCAACCAAGTTAAGAAAACGCTGGATGAACTCAAACTTGGGGATGGAACTACAGCTCCCGTAGTAGCTTCAGCACCTTCGCTACGTGGGTTCAAGGTGCCACCATTCGACGGGACTTCTTCCTGGTCAGCCTACAAAATCCAGTTCGAGGCTGTTATGAAAGCGAACGGCTGGAATAAAAGTCAGGCCATGACTGCTCTCACACTAGGCCTGCGCGACCAGGCCTTAACAGTTCTGGAAGCTCTCGGGGAGGAAGTGACTTATGAGCAACTCCTTGAGGCATTGGAGGCGAGATATGGCGATGCTCACCTGGAACATGTCTTTCGTGCGCAGCTTAAAGATCTCGTGCAGCGCATCAACGAAAACCTGCAGCAGTGGGCTCTAGATGTGGAGAAGCTGGTGCGAAAAGCATACCGGTCTGTACCTGCGCTCATTGAAGGGAACCTGGTGCAGATATTCATCGACGGCATCCGTGACCTGGAAGTCAGAGCTGCTGTGAGGCTCGGGCACCACGAGACGCTTAAGGACGCCTTGACCCATGCACTGGAGGTAGAAGCCGTGCGGCAGGATCATCGTTCCCATCGCGTCAGGGAGGTTGCAGCAGCTACAGTTCGCGACCGCAACAAAGGATACAGCCCTAGGTGCTATGGCTGTGGGGAAAAGGGCCATCTTCGATCCAGCTGCCCTAAGCGAACCGTGGAAAGAAGAGTTGATCGATCTCGAGAGGGTAGTGCAGCTAACGGCACTGCCTGGCGGTGACAGGATCATCGTTCACCTCACGCTAGGGAGGTTACAGCAGTTACGGTTCACGACCACAATAAAAGATACAGCCCTAGGTGCTATGGCTGTGGGGAAAGGGGCCATCTTCGGTCCAGCTGCCCTAAGCACACCCTAGGAAGGGAAGCTGAACGGTCTCAAAAAGGAAGTGCGGCTAACAGCACCGCCCAGCAGCAGCAGGAATACGACTTTACTATCAGAAACTGCAGCGGAAAATCTCACGGCAACGCAGATGCATTGTCAAGAAGACCTTGTCCTGAAGATTGCAACCATTGTAGTAAGCAAGGTAAGGAAGTGGCATCCGTGAGGATGCTCAGGACAGACCACCTCAGCTACGGGTGGAAGGACAGCCTACGACATGCACAGCAGGAGGATCCGGACATCAAGCCGATTCTGGGATGGATGAAGGCCCGTGCTACCAAGCCTAAGTGGAGGGACGTCTCAGCGATGAGTTCAACCACGAAAAGCTATTGGGCCCAATGGGACAGCTTGCTGCTTCAGGATGGAGTCCTGTGCCGTAAATGGGACAATGGTCGAGGAGGCAGCTGTCGTTTGCAAATGGTTGTCCCTAAAGCTAAAGTGCCGAATGTTCTACAGATGTGGCATAATGGTCGTTCAAGAGTCCATTTGGGAGTTAAACGAACTCTACTGAAGGTCCGAGAACAGTTTTACTGGGTCCATTATCGTGACGATGTCGAAGATTGGTGTCGTACATGTACAAGTTGTGCGGATGTGAGGGGACCTCAGACACAGAGTAGAGGAGCATCGACATTGTACAATGTTGGTGCACCACGGGATAGGACATCCCTTGACATTGTGCAGCCGTTACAGAAAGGCGCAAAGCGGACTCCTAAGATCGTCCATGTGGATCGCCTAGCGCGTTATTATGGGGCCGATAATGCTCGGGATGAGCATGTCTTAAGAGGGGGCAGTGTTACGCCGCGCTCAAATCAGCGCACTAGCGCCATCCTGTGTCAGGAACGAGAGCGAAGGGAGCTTTGCAGTAAATGACATCACAAATCTTTCGACCGACAGCGCCACCCGAAGAACTAAGTTTCTGGAAAATCTACACTCGAATACTCGTTGCCTGGCGCGCATTTACCTGAATGTTCGGGACGCTTCTTTGCTAATTATATAAATAGGCGCTGCAAGATGCGATCGAGACAGAGTTGAACTCGGCGACACAAGCGAAGCTTCGGAGCGGAATTAAGTGAATTAGTGTGTTTAATTATTAGTGTTTTAACTTTAATTTGTGTAAAGTAAATTAAAGTGTTAATTTAGGTAATTTTATCGGCAATTTTTATTGTCACGAACCTCAAGCTCGTAACAATATGTAAGGACCTATTATTTCTTCCCACCGTTGTACCGAAAATGATGAGTAAAGGAACACTACCACCACAAAATTTATTATTTATAATCAAAAATACTAAGAGGTTTTTTGATTATAATTAGTCACAGTGATCAAAAATTATGAAGTAGTAATAAATATTCACTTACCAAAATTTTTATTATTGAAAGTGTTATTTATCTATAGTATTTGGACAGAGTTACGATTAAATAAATGAAAAGTTTAATATTTTATAAAAAAAATATAATTATTTACAAAAATTTAAAACTATGCAATATAACAGCAGAACATTTTTATTTTATTGTTATTTTCATTTTTTATAAAACTGAAGTGAATTTAGCGACCAAATTAGCGATTCGTAGGTATAAGGATGTGAAGGAGGCGAGAGAAGTGTGTCAGGATCGTGTCAAATGGAAGTCTGTAGTCTCTGCCTACCCCTCTGGGTGACAGGCGTGAGTGTTTATGTTATGTTTAAGAAGCGACGAACGAACTAACAGTCCACCTGATGTTAAGTCTTCAAACAAATAAGTCTATAGAAATGCGTTATTACCTCCAAAAATAAGATGGAATACCTGACAGCCTGTAATTATACTGGTTTTCTATTCCTTTCAGACTGGGACATAGCGGCTTTGGCACTGCATTATGCCGACTAAAATAGGTAAAAGGTTGGTTATTACCTAAACTGATTGACTACTTTTCTTGGCAAAAGGAGTGATAAACGTTTAAAGGATTGTAAGGTAGGTATATATTTGTATAGGTAACACATTTATACAATTCTTTAAACTTTTAGACCGTATTTAAAAAAAATAACATAGGTCTCCCCAGAGATTGACAGAAAATGGGCTTTTTGGTAAGCCACCTTAAAGCTTATTTCAAACTATAGCCAACTAGTCCGTTGAGCGATTTTAGTAAATCTGGTTTAAGTGTGGATAAAATGTATATTTAGTCGTAATTAAAATATGCAAAGTTTAAATTTATTAACTAGTAATATTTTGTAATGTATTGAGTATTACTATTGATAAACATTGTTTAAAATCAAAATCGTTTCAGCATTTAACTCACGAGTTATACTAAATATCGTGATCAATCAAGCGGTTGGCACCCTCATGAACAATACCTATCCTGTTGAGAAAATATCACAAAAGATTTATGTTCTTTCTTCAAGAATTGCGGTAGGAAAATACAGCAAAGATTGATTGATAACGTACAAATATTAAATAATGCTGTCATAACATCATTTTGTAAATTTACACCCTTATTTCAAAGCCAATTATAATTTTTAATGAAATTGTTATAAAGCACAGGCCTCGCCCATAAACTTCACAGAGCTCGTCCCTGAGCTATCTGTATTCATTGATTTTCTGCATGCATCATCCTTTCCTTACTTCATCCTGTGGATCCCCAATAGTTGCAATTACAGAACGCGGTTGCCGCTTGCGAAATTTTATTTTCTGTCACTTTTAGATAACTCAAGCTGTAAATAAATTATTATCACTTCAGCTTACCGATACGTTAATTGTTAACATAACGTTGACAAATGAGAACACAGTCCACCTTATGGTAAATGATTGCTGTGGCCTATGGACATCTACATCTATCCTCTAAAATGCAGACGCATTGTCACCTTTCTTCCCCATCGGTTATCGGTTGTTCGAGCTCTATGGCCAAGCCCATTGCCACTTACTAATCCGTTGGACTTTGTTGGTCACTCTAGTTTTATTGCGGATATCCTCATTTCTAAGTCTATCACGCTGAGAAACTCCGAGCATAGCCCTCTCCATAGCTCGCTGAGCGACTTTGAGCGTCCTCATTCGGACAGCAGTGAAGGACCACGTCTCAGATGCGTAAGTCATAACTGGCAACACGAACTGGTTGTACAGTCTCGTCTTTAGAGTTTGAGATATAACTGACGAGAAGATGTGCCGTAATATCCCGAACGCTGCTCGGCCTAGTTGAATCCGTCGATTGACCTCTCCTTTGAAGTAGGTCTTATTTAGTCGGACTATTTGTCCCAAGTAAACGTACTCGTCAAGAACTTCGATCATAGTACTCCCAACAACTACCGGCATAGGTGTGACATGGGCATTAAACATTATCTTTGTTTTGTCCATGTTCATCTTAAGACCTATCCGTTGGGAGACACCATTGAGGTCATTGAGCATAGTGCTTAGGTCCTCCAGTGATTCCGCCATAAGCACTATATCGTTGGTAAATCGATAGTGAGTGGTGTACTCGCCATTGATGTTAATACCGTATCTCTACCAGTCCAGTAGCTTGGAATCGTCTTTCAATGCAGCGGTGAAGAATTTCGGGGATATAACGTCACCCTGTTTTACACCTCTCTGCAGTTGGGTAGGTTTTGAACTCTGGTTCTGTACTCGGATAGCCATCGTACCCTACTGTACAAATGATATGTACAGCTACCAATAGAATCTCTCAATATCACTCAGACTTTCAGGTGTCCCGGAAACGATGCTGCCACACTCAGTCTACAGCTTTGACTATTGGTTCTTTCTGGCAGACGGATCTCTGGCAGAGACTTTGGAGCCCTGGTTCCGCTCGATCGCTTCTTCAATACGCGCAGTATTAAAGTTGCGTAAGTCCCGCCGCATGCAATTTGAGACCTGTCTGTTCAGTTGCCTGTATGCTGTCAAATCTGATGACGTTTGCAGCCTCATCTCATCTCCTTAGAACAGATGGTCGCCTTCCCGGTGATAGAACAAGTTGCCGGATTCGAGAATCACCGCGTCCTCCTCCTCTCTTCGAACCTCGGATAATCCCATAATATTCCTGAACAACTTGTCTATCTCTTCTTTCAGCTCCAGGATCATCTCGTCAGTCTTCAGGGTGCGTGCGTTATTTGTTGGCAGCTCGAGTTTTCGTAGGTGGCAACCGAACCTCCACCGGAGATTCTAAGCACCCCCTGCCCCGCCTTTACAATTATCGCCACCGTAGCCAGGAATGGCGGAGTCTCTGGGGACTGGAAGCCATCTATTTGTGTAATTGTTCATGGGGAGTACATTGCCATAGTTGTCACGCTTGGCGAGCGGGTTGGCAACATTACAGTTTTTTTTTGTACAGTTGCTGTTATCGGGAAGATGCTATTGCCCATCTGCTGCCTGTTTCCTTCTGTCGTCTTTTACGACATCCACGGGAAGATATGTGGTACTGGATTTTCTTAACCGCCACTAAACGGTAGTGTGTCATCTGCAAAGAGGGCGAGTTTGACACCATTCGACGGGATGGGAATGTCGTTCGTGAATAGTATGTGTAAGAGGGGCAAGCACAGGGTCTTGAGGGACATCGGCTTTTATATGAAGAGGAGAGGATACCGTGTTTTAGTGTCTGAAATGAATGGTATGATCCTTCAAATAGGAGGCCACAAGATGGACAAGGTGATCAAGGAGGCCTAAGTCGTATAATTTATAGATAAGTCCTTCGTGCCATACTTTGTCAAATGCGAGTGTCTTAGCTCTAGGCAATGCCGAAAAAAAAACTTCCGATGGTGAAGATAAAAACAGCTGAGGATATATTCGATTATACGATGAGCTTGTTGGGGGCACGAGTGTTTGATTCGGAACCCAAATTGGTGAGGGATGACAAGAGGGTCGCCGTCTGTTGGAAACAGATGGCACCTCATGCACGTGAGGATAACTCGTTCGATAAGTTTGCCTATGGCCTTGAGGAGGCTCATAAGATAGTGAATGAAGGGGAGGTGGTTAGATCTGACTTGTCAGGAATGCCAATGACAGTTGCCTTTTTCCAAAAGTTGAGGAAGTAGCTGAAGTCGAAGCAGGCGTTGAAGATTATGGCCAATAAGGTGATCACCTGCTTCGCAAAATGTTTAAGCGCTTGGTTGGAGATGTCATACGGCTCAGTGACTTTTTTGGCTTCATCAGTCCTTTGGTGATTGATGAAATCTCATCTTTGTACACAGTGATAGGGTCAGAGGCGGTAGGGGATGAGTTCCGGCAGCAGACCTCGTCCTCCTCTTCCTGGATATAAAAGGGGTCGGTGAGCTGTGAGCCGGAAGAGCAATGTGCAACGACGCTGTCTGCTAAGCACTCAGCCTTTTCATCGTCCTCGAAGGCGTAGAGCCGTCGAGACGTGATAAAGGGAGAGTATGAGTGATAGCGTATATCCGGAGGGATCCTGCCATATGGTAGTACGTTTTATGAGATGAGGAGACATTCTCCATAAGATTGCTCTTTTTGAGGTCTCTAAGTTTGGAGAGGCGTGAGCGGAGTTTTTTTGGAGACGGTGGGCGGCACATATATATTCGGGAGTGGGAAAGCGTGCAGATCTACGGAAAGCAGCTCTTTTGGCTTTGATCAGATTGCTAATATTTACTGGAAGACTGTTTTTAGCAACCGCGACAACCCTTTCATTCTCCTTAACCAGATTTTAGCCAGATATAAGGCAAATTAAGCAAATTAAACGCGATAAAATCCTTTAAGAAAGATTTATTCAAGGTGTTGTATTTGTCTAAATATAGGAAAACATAATATGTATTTGACGGCATGACTGCGACACAGTCGTATGTCGGTACAGCAAAATTATAAAGAGCACGTGCACTGATTGCGCCACCCGGCGCGTCGCTCAGTTTCACCCACCGCCCCACTACTCGGCTTGCTTTGCAACAACGGGCATAAAACGACCGCACAGCGGTTGCGCCCTCCTTTCTGCCAAGGAGGGTCGCGTTCGTATACGGCTTAGAGATCTCTCGTCAGATCGGTAAACCAATGCATAAAGGCGGTGTTTAGTGGGTAAAAGTCTCCACATAACCACGCAGCCGGCTGCGTGGTATGCTATCAGCATTCACTGCCTACCTCCCCGTGGCGCGCCTTTTTTTTTAGTTTTTTGCGCATTTGCGCTTTCCGGTGGGTTGCCCATATTTGCTTCGGGAGCAAAAAAAAATGGAGCAGGGAGTCATGGCTCTGGCGTGGCACGGTGCACTTGCTGTAGCAACTATCCCGCTACTAGCTCATCCTAGACCATTCGGATAATTAATTCGTGGAAACGAATTAATTATTATTATCAGCTATTAAATTAGTCATCGACATTTCATCAATACTATTTTCATATCTGTGGCCATCTCATGAAATAAATTATTTACAGATGTCATCCATGAATGAAGTTCATGAATTTTACTGCGACAAAGCTTGAGATTTGAGCTTAGATGTACCAGAAGGACCACAAGAAAGACCCCAGCATATTGTGTTGCCCAATATAAGAATTTCCGCTTTTACGCAGTATATACACGAGAGGTATCCCGAGAGAGAACAGATGAATAAAATTAATGTGGATTTATGCTAAAATTAAGTCCCGCCATTTTTCCGCTAAAACTTTGTATTTGCGGAAACAAACATGATTGGGCGGGACGCAATCAGAAGTCATTGCTGTAACTGCATTGTAGGTTTAAGAGCAGTGGGATGCTACTCACATGTTATGAGTATTATTTGGTACCTAAGCTATGCTCACCATGAGAGTATTACCCTGCCTGCCCCCTTCTTAGATGAAGTTTTATTAAGAATTCATTAATTATAAGTACAACGAAATAAATAAACTTCAAAAACAAAATACTTTTTATTTACTCCAAACCCCATCAGAACTTCATCATTATCAAAATGTTGCAGTCCGCTGCTGAATATAGGTATCTCCTAATTCACAATACTGAGTAGATATGGATCCTCATCTCAATCTACATACTTAATGGTAGAACCACGATGTAGCTATAATATAGCTGTAGCAAGAATGACTCTGCTCGACCGGGGAAGAAGCACGCTCTCACAGAATACCAGTGTAAAATAGCAGCTTAATACTGCTGTGTTTCGTATGGTGAGTATAGAGACCCGGAGACCCTTTTTGACTGGAAACGAGGCATTCGATCCTAGTACTCAAAGGTGACAACGCAACATCTGAATTTTGATTCTAAATCGAGGATAAATATAGATGTCCAAGGGCGCAGCATCCACTAAACATCAGGTGGACTGTCAGCTTGATTGTCACCATTTTTCTATAAAAAATAGTTAGTAAAACAAAAGGGGGATGAGTTTATCGCGTCCGTAGGCTTCGATCACCAAACCTTAGGCCCACCCTACACGTGTCCCCCGGGTGGTGCTAAACGAGCGACAAAGCCGAAAAAATAGACTTGGCTTCCCGCCGTGTGACGGCGGCGTAAAACTTACCACAACCCCTTGTTCGCACCATGAGTCAGGAGATGAAAGAAATGGCCCCGAGTTCCCGGCGCCGCTTTAATGGGGCAGGGGTGCGAACAATCTCCGGGAGAAAAACTGGCGACGAGGTTCGCCACCCGTCACGTTCTGTGTCCCGGAGGGGCGAAAAGTGGATTGCGGAAGCCCTTACTTCTACTCCGAATGTATGTGGAGCAATGAATAGATGGATGAAGTATGCGAAATGATGAATGACAGAGGAATAGATGTGTTATGTGTAAATGAGACGAAACGAAAGGGAAAGGATGCCACTGCACATGTCTAAGCCCACTTACATCCGAGAGCAGTTT
Source organism: Parnassius smintheus behrii (assembly GCA_036936625.1). Lineage (NCBI taxonomy): Eukaryota > Metazoa > Arthropoda > Insecta > Lepidoptera > Papilionidae > Parnassius > Parnassius smintheus. The sequence continues at coordinate 49,116,091 of JAUPFT010000003.1, forward strand.
TGGGACATGGTAAGGATGTTGTTGACAAAATGTAAGGAAAATGAAAAGATTATTATGATAGGAGACTTTAATGGAAGGGTTGGGGTGAGGAGGTCTGGTTATGAAAGGATATTGGGAACGTTTGGTAATGAAAGTATAATAGTGAAGACCTCCTCACCGTATGTGTGAAAAAGAATCTCTTTGTGACGAGTACTTTTTTCGTCATAAGAAGATTCACATGTATACATGGGAAAGAGGTGGTGAAAGAAGCATGATAGATTTCGTAATTGTGGATGAAAGAATGAGGAGCGCAGTCGTAGATACAAGGGTTTACCGGGGGTCCAACGTAGGGACGGATCATTACTCGGTCTTATGTCGAATTAATGGTCTTTTCAAGCATTGGCGGCATCGGACATCTGTGTCTACTACTGCGTTACAGCGTATAAGAATAGAGAAGTTACGAGATGAAGATGTGAAAGAGAAGTATAAATGCAGGCTGAGAGAAAATATTAGGTGTTTGAATGAGTTGTGTATGAAATATTTAGACTTGAATACTGTATGGGATAATATTAAGAAGAAGGTTTGGTGGATGCAGTCACCGAAGTATGTGGTGTAAGTAAGAGAATAAATGAAAGGAAAAGGAATATGTTGTGGTGGGATGATGAGGTACGGGTTGAAGTTGAATCAAAGAAGAAAGCATGAATGAATTTACTAGCAACTAAATCTGGTAATTCTGGTGGTATAAATGATGAGATAGAAAGAAGAAAGGCAGAATTTAGACGTCTAAATAAGAGAGTAAAAGAAGTAGTTGAAAGTAAAAAGAAAGAAAGAGCGGATAAGAATGATAGAACTCGTAACTCGAACTCGAACTGCCAGGGGAAATACAAAACAGCCTATAATTAATGCTGTAATAGACGAGAATGGATGTATTCTGAATAATGAGGTTTCGAATTTAAACAGATGGAAGGAATACTTTGAAAGCGTGTTTATGAGTGAAGAGTCATTTGAATTAAATGAACAAGAAATTCCAAAGGAAGTGGAAAGGGGTATGGAGATATGTGTAGATGAAATAATGAAAGTAATGAAAAGTATGAAAGCAGGTAAGGCAGCTGGATATGATAGAGTATCACTCGAGATGCTAAGGGCTGGAGAGGGAGTGGTGGCAGGCCTGCTGTATACCTTGTTTAATTTGTGTTGGGAATCAAAACGGGTACCGGATGACTGGTGTAAAGCAGTTATAGTACCAATATATAAAGGAAAAGGGTCACAACAGGACTGCAAAAACTAGCGTGGTATCAACTTGCTTAGTATTGTGGGTAAACTGTATGCTAAGGTGTTAATTGAAAGAGTTATGAAAGAAACTGATGGAAAAATTTGGGATGTGCAAGCGGGTTTTCGAAAGGGAATGGGGTGTACAGATCAAGTCTTTTCCATGCGCATGATTGCGGAGAAGTTTTTGGCTAAAAACCAGAAAGTTTTTTGTGCGTTCATGGACTTAGAAAAGGCTTATGAGAGTGGACAGGAATGTGTTATGCAAACACTGAACTCATATGGGTTGAGCGCTGGTTTGATACAGGCATTGTGGTCTGTTTATAGGGATTATAGTGCTTGTGTCAGGATCAATGGGGTCTACTCGGACTGGTTTGGCATCCGAAAAGTTATCAGGGCTGTGCGGCTTCCCCTTGGCTGTTCAACCTATTTATGGACAGGTGTTTGCAAACTTTGAAAGATGAAGAATGTGGCTTAAGAATGGGCGAGTTAACCGTCAAATTCCTTTTGTATGCCGATGATCAAGTCATATTTGCTTCACCGGTGGCTGAATTGCAAATGATGGTTACATTAATGAACTGGGTATTAAAAGAAAGGGGAATGAAAGTGAACGCAAGTAAGACGAAAGTGATGGTTTTTGAAAGAGAGGAAAGCAAAACGGTATGTAAAATAAGAATAGAAGGAGAGTTAATTCAGCAAGTGGATGAGTTTGTGTATTTGAGAAGGGATGGTAGATATGATTAGGATACAGAACGACGAGTAAATGCAGGGAATAGAGTGAATGGGGCACTACGCTTTATTTTGAAGAACCAGAATGTATCAAAAAGGCACGTATGGTAATTCATAATGCTGTGTTACTCCATACTTTAATGTATGGTAGTAAAAGCTGGGTGTGGCAGAAGAAGCACGAAAGTAGAATAAATGCTGTAGAAATGTGGTCTTTAAGGAGTATGCTAGGGTTGAATCTGAATGACAGGGTGAGGAATTGCGTGATAAGAGATAAATGTGGTATGCAAGATGATGTTGTGACCAGGATTAAGAAAGGAATGCTTCGGTGGTTTGGTCACGTAGAAAGAATGAATGAGGAAAGAGTGACAAAGCAAATTTATATGGCAGATGTGAACGGCAGAGTCGGGAAGGGACGCCCTAGAAAAAAGTTTATCGACCAAATTGGCGATATTTTGAAAAAGGGGCCACGTTAAAAGTACCCTTAACCGACGAGCATGTATGCGTAGATATATGGATGTAAAGGAGGCGAAAGAGGTATGTCAGGACCGTGTCAAATGGAAGTCTGTAGTCTCTGCCTACCCCTCTGGGTGACAGGCGTGAGTGTTTATATGTACGTTTTATGTATATTATGTTAGTAAAACACTTTAGAGCAGCGAAAAACATTATAGAATAGTGTTTTTTCTAAAAGTTCAAAGTCCAAGTTCTAAAAATCTAAGAATTTATAAGGGGTTTGTCTATCCTACTAACTACCAATTAAATAAAAAATATCCCAAAACATTAAAATTACTAGCGGTACGTAACTCCCATACAAACCTGCCGTTCCGCTTGAATATTATGCTTGTAGGATTTATCAATTAAAACTCTCTTGATTTTTTTATAGATCTAGATAAATTAAACATAACGGTTTCCAGTATCTACTGCACTACAAAGAGGCAGATAATGACGTTATAAATTAATTAATAATAATTGTATAAGGATTTGTAGGAACATAAAAAAATTATTATTAGCTTTTTATTTGATTTTTTTTTGCTACAATCATAAATCGACTTGACCGGGTAAGGACCATACTAGTTCAGATGCCAACGCGAAACAGTCGTATAATGATGCAGTTCTTCATATGCAGTTCCGTAAGAATCGGAAACCTTTTTTTGAATTGTCGAGGATTATGAGCAATATATTTGCATGAATAGTAGTAAACTTTTTGTTTTATATTTCGTGCTGTTTATTCCTACCACTCCCCTTTACCTGAACAAACACTTACAGTTATATACGGCCGCTGAGTTATTACCGATTTGACAGATTATTCTTAAATTAATCGATATAACCTTGCACGAGCGACACATTTCCCGAATGATTTAGAATACCTCTTTAATATAAAACTTTATGTCAAAATGTCAGAATCAAGTAATTTTCCAATAAACTCTGTTTCAAAACTTAAAATAGTTTGTAAATAACATGAAAACATTTATTTTATGTTCTTTGGCGCGCTTGTACAAAGTTACATCGTGCGTTTAGTTTTCATAGTGATGTGCTTGATAGTATTCGGTCCGAATTCATTGGATTAGATATGATATTTATTTTATTTGGATATTTTTATTTTACTTATTCCTTCGAGCAACTGGACTATAATGCTACCATTTTTTTGCGTCTTCTAATTGCACTGTGTTGCCAGAATCTCTATGATTTTTAAGATTTATGTGTGATCCAAAGACAGAAATACTGTTTTCTATGATTTTTAAATAAATACAATTAAAATGATTATGTATAATCTTTAACATTCATAATATATAAAACAACATTTAATAAATATAATTTTCTCCCTCAATTAAGCAATGTTATAGGTGTATTTTTTAAGTAATTGGCGGTACTATTCTGGCAACACCCTTACCACCGCAATTTTAATCTGTTTAGTCGTCGTCCGTACTCTCGTGCGCACAGACTACGTTCTCTTGTCCTGTCTCCTGTTGTTGTGTGTTGTTCTTTCTCCTGTTTATCGTTGCGCTTTATTGGACTAATTTTGCTTGTGTTTGGTAATTTTGTTGAAAATGCCGAAACGAGGGAAAACATTGAATAGTCAATGTCGTGAGCTTGTACTAAAGCTACAGGATTACTTTAATCGTGAGTCACAAAATGGCGGCCCTTTGATTTCTGTCACTCAAGTGAAAGATCGGGTTTCACAAGCTCTTGGAATTGGTGCAAAAACACTATATAATATAAATAAAGAAAAATTTGGTGCTTCTGGAAGTGAAGATAATGTTTTACGCACTCCTAAGAAAAAACGAAGACAAAAGCCCGTGACAGTTGTTGATGTTTTTGATGCAGATGCAATAAGAAACCACATATATGTTTATTATACTAGGAACGACTTTCCAACTAGACGTTTGTTTTTGGTCTCTTTAAAAGAAGCTGGCTTGTTTAAAGGCGGTAAAACGGCGTTGTCAAAACTATTGCACGAAATTCGGTTTGAATATAAAAAAACGAATAAAAGGAAAATATTAATGGAAAGATTTGATTTAATAATTAAAAGGAGCGAGTTTTTAAGAGAAGCCAGAAAAATCGAGTCTTGAGACGACGTCGTTTTTGTTGACGAAACATGGTTAAATGCGAACCACACTGTGTCACGCACTTGGACTGACGAAACAAAAGCATCAACCTCAAAGGTTCCAATTGGAAAAGGATCGCGATTGATAATTTGTCACGCCGGTTCTGCTGGAAGTGGTTTCTTTGAAAATGGACTGCTGGCTTTCGCGTCAAAAAGTACTTCCGATTACCGCGAGGAGATGGATACAGACATTTTACGAATTGGTTCGAAAATCAATTATTACCCAGCCTGCCAGAGCCTTCTATCATAATAATGGACAACGCTTCATATCACTCGAAACAAGTGAATAAAGCGCCTACTCAGGCCGACAAGAAAGCTAATCTCGTGGCATGGCTACACCAAAATGGAATTGAAACTACTGCCGAAATGCTAAAGTCTGACTTAGTAAAGTTGGTACGCGAAAATAAAACATCAAGAGTCCGTTATGAAGTAGATGAGATAGCTCTAGCACATGGACATCGGGTACTTCGAATTCCGCCTTATCACTGCCAGTACAATGCCATTGAGCTAATGTGGGCACAAATCAAAGGTATTGTTTTTTATCGCATAAGTTATGAATGTGAATAATTTGTACTATTATAACATCCAATATTCAGCATATAAGTAAAAAGATACATAACTAAGAAATAAATATCTCATGTCCCTTACATGTGGGTAATTGTGTAACATTTCGTTTATTTAATGTAATAAATTAACGTTATTTAATGTTTACATTACAGGTTACGCAGCTCGTAATAATACGACTTCGCCATTCAGTACTAATAAAATGATGGGTCTATTAAAAGATGCTTGCAGCAAAATAACGAAAGAAGATTGGGTCAAGGTCGTCAAAAAGACTCAAAAACTAATAACAGAAGATTATGAACGCGATATAAGGGTGGACACCATTATAGAGAATGAAATTGTCATACAAGTGACTGATAGTGATGACAGCTCTGGCGAATCTGGTTCAGAGTCTGAATAATATGATAATAAATGATAGGTAGTCATTTATTAAAACATCTTGTACCTACTCTATTCATTAAAATGTGTAACAGTGTTTACAAATTTGTTTTATTTTGATATGTCCTCGACCAATTGTCTACGCCCATCAAGGATACTCCACCTAATAAAGAACCTGTGTCTTTAACTATTATTGTTTTGATTTTATTTAATTACACACTATACTAGAATATTTAAAAACAAACTGTTCCCAAATGATATTAGGGTTACTGGTTCAGTCACTTCACTAGTATCGTCAATTCGTCATGTGTCAAATCGGTAATAACTCAGCGGCCGGAGTATAATTTCCTTCTCTCAACATCGCCATATTATATTCCACTGCCAAACTCTCTCTTATTATTCCTGTGCATTTAACATCCTTTATCAAAAAACCATTTTGTGTTACAGTTACGCTGTGTGGGTCTCTTTCCATTCACATTCGACTAGCTAAGGTCACCAAGTCCGTATTTCTTTCAGCATTACTCTCGCCTTATCTTTTTCCGATATCTTGTTTTTATTCTCCACTTAAAAGAGAAAAATTTTTTCTTTCCTTGATAACAGCTCTTTTTTATAAAAATCTGTTTGGAAAAATTATTTTCTAGACTGACTATTGTATCTACTTTATATATATATATATATATATATATATATATATATATATATATATATATATATATATATATATATATATATATATATATATATATATATATATATATATACATATATATATATATATAGAACATCCTTTTTATTTGTGTATTATGTATTATATGTGTATGTGTTTTATGTATTGCTTTTTTATAGGAGAGGGGCGAACGAGCATATGGCTCACCTGATGGTAAATGATTACCACCGCCCATGAACAGCTGCAACACAAGGGGGATTGCAGATGCGTTGCCGGCCTTTTAAAAAGGAATAGGCTCCTTTTTTTGATGGTTCCTAATTCGTATCGGTCCGGAAAAATCTCCGGTAGTACTTAATTCCACAAGGAAGTTGTTTGAGGAAGAAAACTTCTTTAAAATCGCTTAGTGGTGGACCGCCAGTCATTGAGATGGTATGGATGGTATCGCGAGTTTTGTCGCGATGTGCGATGGTGAAACCGTGCGGCTGGAATTAGTCCGCACCATTCCTCAGAGCACATCCCATGGTAGATGTGTGAAAATACGCAAAGAGATGCAACATCTCTTCGCAGTGCCAGTGAGTCAAGCCGATCGGAAAGAGCTCAGAAAAGGAGCTGGTACTGGGGAGCCCCGGCCCTGAGATGGAAACAGTATTCCAGTTGGGGGCAGTGAGCCGGAATGAAATACTATCCCACTCTGCTGAGCACGCCAAGCTTTTTAGAGCTCATCTGGCCTTATCTTCCCAGTGACCACGAAACTGCAAGCCATTCGAAATATCGACGCCGAGGATTCCGATAATGGCTGAGACAACAATGGGAGTGCATTGAAACTAAGAAGATACAACAAAGGGGTTGCTTTTTAGCGGTAAACGCGCAAAGTTGTGTCTTCTGGGGATTAAACTAGCCTAGATTTAGTCACCCCCAGTCCAAGATTTTATTCAACAAATTCTCGACTTCAGACACAAGTTTGTCCCGGTACTCGGCAAAGTTTTGCCGAGAAATATTTGCACAGCCGGTGTATAAAGCACCACCAGTACTATCGTCTACAAAGCATTGAATGCTACCGATTTGCAACATGTCATTGATATGCAGAAGAAACAGCGTTGGTGATAGCACGCAGCCTTGTGGAACACCAGCGTTAATGGGCTTGTAATCAGAGCGTGACCGTCTACTACGGTCCTGATGCTTCGATCAGTAAGAAAACTGGTGATGGAAGGAAGTTTCGTAAAAAGCATTTTGAGCTACCCGGTTTGAGTTAACACATACGTGCAACAGCAAAGGCTGCTGCGTATCTCTACCACTGTTAAAATATATTAATATTATAGCATAAAAGCTCCACATATTTTATAACATAAAAGTTATAAGTGAGCTAACTCTTCACTTCATGATAAGAGGCTACTGCAAATATTATCACTGTAACCCCCTGAGGTTCAAGATGAAATGCTTTAATTATCACTGGTGGTTGCTGCTTTTAACCATATTATACTTAGTTAGATCATAAGTTCTGTCAAAGCACTTTTTATAAAATTGATGATTCACTTTTTGATAATGAAATATAAATTATATACAAAATGAAAGATAATTTAATTTAAAATATAATTTTATTTACTTTAATCAAAATCGCCTTGCCTATTTGAGTACATGTCCTTCATCGTCGCGGACAAGGCGGCGGTTTTGGCGGTTACCACAGCAGTGCAAAGCGATAAACGCTATTCTATCTTCTTTCTTCGACCAATCAATTTTCGAAAATGAATGTTTTTTTTTTTCATTTTAGGCAAGCATAATCGTTGTATTTTTAAAATTGGTGAATTTAGTCAAGCCAGTATACAAAATTTTTAAATAATAAGGTTTTAACCGAACTTATGACTCGACTAAGACTAATAAATAATAAAAATAGAAGTCAGAAGGTCAAAGAGTACCAAATCTAGTAAATTATAAAAACTGTTTACGTAAATAATAAGATTACAGTTAAAACTTATTGTAACGAATACGCCGATAAGTAGATCGTCATACATTACTTACAACAAATCAAAATCGCTTTCAGCTTGGTATTAATATCTGAATGCATACTGCTTGCATACGTGAGAGCTTTTAATTATGTTCAAAATCTTAATTACATTTACCGAAATCTAGGTTAGCGTTGCAGGTGGACTGAAAACTGAATGTTTTGACTTAAAAGTTTACTCGTGCGTGCTTGACAATTGTAAAGCTTAAATTCTGCGTGAATAATATATACATTAGAAAATTTAATTGCAACAAAAATGTACATTTTAGTAAATATCTACTAATGCTACTTTCTGGTTAATAGTTCCTGTGTTAGTTCATATAAATGATTCACTATTGGACAGATTACTATTAACAGTTACAGTGTTTTCTTATATTTACACGACTGATGCTAATGGAATAAAAGTTTCAGGCACTACGTAGCACCCATGTTAACGGTAGGACTAAGGTGAAGTCATATTTACGTAAGGCTAACTTAACACAGTAGAAGCATCTTAATTTCAATAGCCACGCGAATCATAGGCTAATCTATATAAATGAAAAGACGTCCTTATTTCAATAGAAAAAAGCTGGATGCAACCATCTGCTTGAGACCCCATAATTAATAAAATAAATCAAAATCCGAGCGTACTACTGTAGGACTTTTTTAAATATAACTGTAAGCTGGTTCTTCGTAGATCTGAATAAAAATTTATATACAACTGAATAAAAAGGGAGAGTTATCTCTGGGAATTCACGCAGTATCTGGTAAAATTCGGTTTCTACGGTGACTGACTTCGCCGAAGAGATGTCCTCCGTTGATGTGCGAGCTACGGCGTTGACCGAGATAGTAGTGACATTGTCGACAAATCTTTGATTCCTACGGTCGACGAGTAAATTATAGTGGCTGAGGAAGTCAACTCCGATGATCGGTCGTGTCACATCGACTATTGTGAAATTCCATGTGAAATTCCGTCTCAATCCTAGATGGAGGTTTAGGGTTATCGGTCCGTATGAGTGTGTTGTTAGCAGCTATGAGTTCATACCTGGATTTAGAACAGGGCGTTTTGACTGCTGACCGGGGAAAAACACACAGGTCTGAACCAGTGTCCACGAGGAACTGCGTTTTTGGTGTCCGATCTGAGATGAATAAACGGCATGTTGAAGAAGGGTTGTCGTTGGCCGTTACTTGCGACCCCCTGTAAGTTTTCCGCCCTGTATTTGCAAAGCTACTTACACTTGTTTGCTGTGTGCCCATAAGTGTAATAGTAAAAGCAGTACGGGTGATCCGGTAGAAGTTTTTGGGTCTGAATTTCGCAATCTTGATTGTGAGTGGGAACGTTGTTGCCTGTTTAGTTGAGTAGTGAGAAGTGCTACTTGCTTCGTTAGGTCACTTATCTGCCTGGCCATAGTGACACAGTTTTCCGGCGGCCCAGTAAAGGTGTTGGCAACTTGAAAGTTCACCGGCACGATCTCGTACACCCTGTCTGCGTGTTTAGCTAGTTTCTCCAACGGTAAGTATGTTATCTGAGAAGCAATCACAGTTTGTACATTAATGGGTAAACAACTCGACCATAATGTTTTTATAACGTCTGATGCTGCGGATGCTCCTGCTAAATTCTGCAGGTGGCGTAAGAACTGCGATGGTTTCCGATCTTCAAGCTCTTCGTTGTTGAGAAATTGCTAGAGGCACTTCTCCTGCGATACTAAAAGACGACTTATTAGTTCCGTTTTCAATTTTAGGTACTTATCGTTTCTAGGTGGGTTAGTAATAATATCCTTAACTTCCCTACCGTACAACAACAAACAACTTTTGCTACAAATAAATTTACAGGGTGAAATTAACTACGAGTTACGAGTAGCGCGCGCGTCCTGTTGCTATGCCAGTTGCTGGCGGAATGAACGTCGCGCAGTCTCGCGCTCTGACGAAGGCGACGTCAATAAGATAATTACCGACGTCGTCCTTTTGTTCTCTGGTAGTGGTGTGATATAAGAGTGTGGCTTAATCCTCATGCGCGTAGCAGAATTATGTACGTCCAAGGTAAGCGAGTTACGCCACAGATTCATACAAGTCAATTTAGTTTTCAAAGGGTTCACTTGACAACCGATGATGGAACTGAGCTTATAAAACATATTTTTTGTGCATGGGAGAATTTAGAGGATACTTTGGGTATATTTTGTGACCTTTCCAAGACCTTCGACTGTGGTCACCATGAAACATTAATCAGAAAAATACAGTAATATGGTGTATAGAACATATCGCTTAACCCGGCGGTACTTGCTAGGTAATTACAGACACGAACAATCGCCACTGGGTAAAAAATGCCACAGAATTAGTTTGACATTATTTAAAGAAATTCGTAACATTTTTAATTTTGACCATGCGTTAACTTTATTTACACTATATTATATGAATAAAACAAAAATGCAAATTGTAGTCATATTTTATTTTAAATTAGGCCTAATTATTAATTAAAAACAAAAAAAATCTTTGTATTCTTAACAAAAACAACAAAAAAATACTTTTTTTCTTAGGAATCACGCAAAATAGAGATCTATATCCAATATAGACATACTGCTTTACTAAATGAATACAATTAATTATATACTTTTATAACAAGCGAATTTTGAGAAAATCATCATCAAATAGCTTGCTTCAAAATATCAGCGCCAATCAAAATTACTTTACTCTATCAAAACACTCGCCACTGATTGGAGTCGTATGCTCTTTGAAAATCTTTGTGTATCATAATTCACAGATTGTCTTCGTTTTCAGGTCCTTTTTCCATTCACATACTGCACAGCGAGAAGCTAAAATGAAAGCAGTGGAAGGTCGCGGATCGGCTAAACCGTCCGATGGAGTTTCTTCATTCGAGTTGGCAGCAAGGATAAACTTTATTTTTGATTTTATAAATGGTGACTAATTATTAACTGTGGTACTCCTTTTTAGTTGTGGCAAAAAAAAATTCCCAAAGCTCGGTCTTACAGGGCGATTCTTTTCTTAGACATCACAGCTCCATTATTTCTTTATTTGCTTTCACAATAACGCACGCATTTATGCCGATGTTCAAAAGCCCATAAAAAAACTACTAACGGCCATCTTCTGGTTGGCCGTGCAACTAACTAGATACCACATATCTCATCCACAACATCGAAACCATATTTGTTCGCGTTGTAATCTCCGGAATCTTTTATGCCGTCATGGTGCATAGTCGATACCAAGAGAACAACTTTTTTTTTAGACGTAAGACACCACAGGACTGTTTTCTTGAAACCCAAAAATTTAAATGTGAGCTTCCCGACCTTGAGTATTTTTAAAGACTGGCGGAATTTCAGCCTAATTCTATCTCAATTTTCCGAGCGCTGTTAACTCATAATCATTATACAAATCACGCAACAACGGGAAGCTAGTGAACCAGTTGTTCATCAGGATATTCCTATGGCTGTTTTTGTAGGTTCTACCAAACGTTTGATGATAACGCTTGGTGAATTGTTGTGATCGTATGGCCCTTCATTTTTTCCAACACAAACTTCTAAATTATTTGTATATAAACTTCGCGCGTCAGCCATCACAAAAATGTTTATATCTTATTTCTCAGATTAACTCTTCATCAATTGTTACGTTTTCGTCCACGACATAGTATTTTTTATGTTATCGTTGACCTCTTGGATAACCTCTCTTATCCTCTCCACTGCGGACGTCTAACCCTTGGATACGAAAATATCTCCGTTGACTGCGGGTGTCCAAGTACTGGACATTTTTCACCCGCTCTTTTAATGTCGAAATAAAGCATTTCCCACTATGTCGAACTCATTCTACCATATGTTGATGTGTACAGGATAAAAAAATTACCATATAAACCCCACAGCTTATACACTTTGGTAGGATTTTTATATATTTTTTTGATAATGAGAAAAAAAATGAAAAAAAAATTTTGATGGATTTTTTATATACATGAGGTACTGGGTTCGAATCCCTGGTCGGGCCAAAAAATTAATTATTGAGAGAGAGAGTGCACCTGTGCTTGCGCATCACTTGGGCACTATAATCCTGTCCTGCGCCGATGGCTAGCCTCCGTTGAAGCTGGCCGATGTGGACGAAATTCAGTCGGGAGGACATTAGAGTTAAAAGCATTTCTAAAGTGTTAAATATGCGAACGGGACAAGTGAAACTACGCTTAGTTGAATACGCAATGCCCTTTATTCGAATGTACCTATTATTATAAGATGGTCACAGCCATCACTATACCTACATATCAACGTATACATAACATCTCCTCCCTCTAATTCTACACATAAAATTTAATCATACCTCTATACAGAAAAAAAGGCTTATAATTGACTTTAGGTATTGGACGTAATACTCTTCGTGATGAATCTGACCTCGAAATCTGAACGTGGTCATTCCGAGGCCCTGACCTTTCCATACTCTCCTTATCTGCGCTGGCCTTTGAGTATTCTCCACCCTCCGACTGTTCCGGCGGTGGCACGCTTTCCGTCGATTGTAATTCACTGGATGATGGAGACTGATAACATCCTCTTTCCCCTTCCATATTTTGGGTCTTCTGGGCGTCTTTATCGTCAGAGGGCGCTGGTTGTGCGGACACGTTTGTAGGACTTGGGTCTGTGTGAGTAATATCTGGTGTAATGTCAGATATTTCGACAGAACTGGAGTTGTCGTAGTTGCTGTTAACTTTTGTTCCCATATAGGGCATTAATTGATAACTTAGCTATCACGGCAGATGAAGACTTACTATTCATTTTATATGCTTCGACCCATTTCGAATACGCATCTACGATTATTAAGTAAACTTGGTTATAAATGGGACCAAGAAAATCAATGTGTATCCTATAAATAGGTTGAGGTGGATGTGGCCACACAGCGAGTGGTGCCCGTACCGGTGATGGTCGGAGTTGTGTGCACACCACACAACTGCTGATCATCTCTTCGATAGCTTTATCTACACCAGGGAACCAAATCCTACTTCTAGCTTCAGCTTTACACTTCACAATACCTAAGTGTGATTTATGAAGTTTAGACATGACTTTTTTACGCATCCTACTTCTAGCTTCAGCTTTACACTTCACAATACCTAAATGTGATTTATGAAGTTTAGACATGACTTTTTTACGCAAAGTTATAGGTATCAACACTTTATGGCCTCGCATGACTATACCGTTTTCGTAAGAAAGTTGAGTTTTACATAAAAAGTATGGACGTATTTTTTCATCCGTTATTTTTTTTGGCCAACCCTCCATGATGTATCGAGCTACCTTATTTAACTCTAAACCGTTTTTTGTTTCCTCGCGTAAATTTTTTAACGTTACAGGTAAACTGGAGTCTATTACAAAATTAACATATGAGGCCCTATCCTCAAAAAAGTCCGCCGCCTTGCATATTTTATGGCCCTCCACGGCGCGTGACTCAACACTACTTACGCTCGCGCGGGACAGATAATCTGCGCAATTATCGGCACTACGAACGTACTCAATTTTAAAATTATATGCGCTTAAAAACATTGCATAACGCAGCAACCTATTAGCCGATACCTCTGGTATACCCCGGTAAGACCCAAAAATAGTTATTAACGGCTTGTGATCGGTTCGAAGTATAAACGGGACAGATCTTCCGTAAAGGTATTGGTGAAAGCGACGTACACCAAATATAATTGCTGTTGCTTCCCTTTGTATTTGCGAATATCTCCTTTCTGCTGTATTTAAGGTACGCAACGTGAACGATACCGGACGCTCCACTCCATTGTTACCAACTTGAGACAATATTGCGCCTAATCCACTCGGTGAAGCGTCAACCGTTAAAATAATTTTCGCATTGGTGTTAAAATGAGCTAGAACTTGATCGGAAACGAGAATATTTTTAATCATATTAAATGCATTGTCGTGTTCAGCGTTCCACTGCCATTTACTATTTTGTCTTAATAAATTATACAGAGGACGAAGAATTGAAGATGCATCGGGGACAAAATTCTTGTAATAATTAACGAGACCAAGAAATGATTGAAGTCCTTTAATATCCTTTGGGACCTGTGCATTTAAGATAGCATTTACTTTTTGAGGGGATTTTCTTAACCCGTTTTTATCAATCACGTAACCTAAATATTCCACCTCATCTTTAAAAAAGTCGCATTTCGTTTTTTGTAGAGTTAATCCTGCATCTTGCAGCCGTTGGAGAACAACGTGTAACCTATTTAAATGTTCTGATCTAGTAGATCCTGTTACCAAAACATCGTCTAGCAAGCACAACACTCCTTCCAACCCCGAAAGTACACATTCCATTACGCGCTGAAAAATAGCAGGTGCTGGAGCTAAACCGAAAACTAATGGAGTATATGTAAATAATCCTTTATGAGTATTAATGCAAGTTAGTTTTTGTGACTCTTCATCTAAAACACACTGTGCATATGCTTGAGAAAGATCTGGCTTACTAAACTGCTGCCCCTCGTGTAATTTTGTGAACAACTCCTGAGCTGTAGGCAATGGGTACTGATCAACTAATAATTGTTTGTTTATAGTTACCGAGTAATCTGCGCACAGCCGAATCGAACCGTCACGCTTTAACACTGGCACAATGGGTGACACATAATCGGAGTACTCGACCGGTTTCAAGATGCCTACGCGCACTAATCGTTCTAACTCCTTATCTCTCTTATCTCTTAGTGCAAAAGCTACAGGGCGCGGCTTAAAAATATAGGTTTCGCTTCTTTTTTTGTATTAAGTTTTATCTTATACTTATTAAATGTTCCTAGCTCGTCTGAAAAAACACTAGGGTATTGGGCTTGCAACTTTTCAATGAGGTTTAACGAATTATGGAAGTAGTTTACGGACAACAATTCTAATTTATATAAAGATAAAAAATCTCTGCCTAAAAGTGGTGGGCCGCCGTCGCGAATAACATATACATTTAATATGTACGTTTTATTTGTATAAGTAAATGGCAGTCCTGCTACACCTATACAGTGGATATTATTGCCAGTATACGTTAGTAATCGCTTATTGGCTTGTGTCAATGGCACATCCTTAAAGTAATTTAAATACGTTTGTTTGGAAATCGCAGTGACAGCCGATCCGCTATCAATTTGGAATTTCATCGGAATTTCTCTAACTTTAACTATTACAGTCATTGGCTCTCCCTTAAATGTGCGAATGTTATAAAACTCACCATCATCGCCGTTCTCATCAACACGCTCGCTGTTTATAAAATTTATTTTTTTACACATACGACGCAAATGTACTTTTACGTTGCACTTTTTGCATTTATAGTTAGCAAATCGACACTGTGCTGCTGTATGATTTTTGAAGCTACAGACAGTACACACCACTTTATCACTAGCACCGTTTTTGGATTTAATCTTGAACAGCTGCTCGGCTCGGAGCGGCCCCGGCAGGGGTTGGGTTTACAATTCGGTCGCCTGAATTTGAAGATTCTGTCACTGTGGGGGAGTCAAGGGGGTTTATCTGAAGCACCCCCACTCGATTTTTTCTGCCGGAGCAGCGTCGAAGTATTTTTAATTATTTTTTAAAAATATTGGTAAATGACTAATTTAATTACGTTTTTGACCTTTCATCTGTCAATATCATATTAATATATAGTTCTGAATCGATCTAAGGAATCGATATTTCACCCTAGAGAATCAAGATCGAATCTTTTCTGTTTTATTAAGATTTGTAAAATTATTTACAATTGATTGAATGTACCCCAACTCGTAAAGAATGACAGTTTTTAATTTAATTATTCAATGTTATCTGCATTTTATTGTATCTTTTGATATCGTACATATAAACTTTTAACACAAATAAAAAAAATCGATTTTTGCGAAATTGATTTTTAAGATTTCGATTTTTTGTGAATCGATTAATCTAATTTCGATTTGAATCGATTTAAAAATATGTAAAATTAAATCGCTATGACGGCCATTTTGTTGACAGCTTTTCCTCATGGCGTTGCTTCCGAGTTTCAGAATTTTGGTGAATAGTGAAAAATTTGTGGCGGCGGAATACTGCAAAATATCGCAAAGATCTTTTCTTACAAATGGTGGCAGCCATAAATTATGTTTATAAATTAAAGTAGTTACGAATGTTAATAATTTGGTGTTATATCGAGTGCAATAGCGAGCGAAGCGAGCCTGGGACGTGGAGCAACCCGACTCGGACAGGTTAGGTTAGAAGAGGATCGTGTGAGCGAGCGAAGCGAGCGAATAGACCCCGTCATCCTCTTCGTGGTTATTTTTTTGTAAACCACCCAGAAGTAGGAGCCCCGCAAAGCGGGGCTCCGTCGACTGGACTTCCCTCAACTGCACCACGTTAAGTGGCGTGGGGCTTCCATTCTCCAACTCTCTCTCCCCATAAATCAGGTTAAAATTGTCATAAAAATTACGAAACATACCTCACAATGAGAATCACCTCAAAATGAGATTTTTAAAAATTAATAAGAAAAAAACTAAGTGCGTCCTGCAGAAAGTGGAAGTAGGGGGTGACTCTACAACTCCTCCCCCTCCCCCCCACGCCACTCCTCCACCCCCAAATTCAGGCGACCGAATTGTAAACCTTACCCCCCGGCAGCTGTGCCGGCATCGCCACCGAACACTCCGCTGCTCCAGCGCGCGCACTCCGCACGCTCTCCGCTAACTCCACTGCTTTTGCCAGAGTCAAATCTTTTGGATCCTGAGCGAATAATTTTTCACGCTCCGCTCCCGGTAGCATTCCCATTACAAAATGGTCCCTTAATGCTTCCTCCACGTTTAGGAATCCACAGTGTGCTGTCATCCCACGCAGTCTAGCAGCCTATTGTGTGTATCTCTCGCCCTCTTCTTGCACTGCAGAATAGAATTTATACCTCTCGCCGAATCCACACTTTTTGGGCGTAAAGTGATTGTCCAAAAGCGTCAGTATATCTTCAAATGGTACTGACTGGAGGTCTTTTGGCAATACTAAATCTGTTGCTAGCTTACAAGTGTCTCGTAGTGTCGCTGAGTGCACTCAACAAGATTGCTCGTCGCTTAACACCAGATCAATCTGTAGTTCGCCGATATCGTTCGCAATAAACCATTGCATAAGCCGACCTTTGTACACTTGCCAGGTCTGTGAATTATGGTCAAAACTAGTTAATAGTCCAAAATGAGCCATTTTAGCAACTTTTATTTTTTCTTTAACGCGCGGGTAGAATCGTCGCCACTGTTAAATATGCGAACGGGACAAGTGAAACTACGCTTAGTTGAATACGCACTGCCCTTTATTCGAATGTACCTATTATTATAAGATGGTCGCAGCCATCACTATACCTACATATCTACGTATACATAACATAAAGTCAACCTTCAGAAAAATATCTGCATTCCGATTTTTTTAAGAAAGTACGTACTGAATGTACCGTCGGCTCACAACCACATTTGTTGCCAAAGCCTGGTTGAGTAGGTTTAAATTTGGTCTTAAGGTTTGAAATTATTTGCCTGCAAGCTAATTTTGAAGTTAAGCGTCGAAACGTGGAACCAACAGCAATAGGACAGATACCATTATCTAATAATAACGCTCATAAATCACTTTTTAATTTTCAATTTTTTCTCACAAAATACTTTATTCTGACTTATGTATAAGAAACAGGGATATGATATTGTTGCAAGACGTCAACTTAGGCGAGTTGCAACACGCCTAAGTTGACGTCTTGTACCCGGCACTAGCGCCATCTAGTGTCGGTGATCAAAGCGAGGAGGGCTTCCCACAATATGTCAATCTTTACTTTCGACCAACAGTGCCATCTAGAATCGAACAGAAGAATTAAGCTTTCTGGAAGCCCCACACTCGAACTTTCTGCGTCTGGTCAGTTGGCGCGTATTTACTTGAATATTCTGGAATATTCTGGATGTTTTCGTGGAAGAGCCCTACATAAAGCCAGTGAAAGCCGCGATCGGGGCAGTATTGAATTTGGCGAGACAAGCGAAGCTTCGGAGCGCAATAAAGTGAATTATTGTGACTAATTATTAGTGTTTTAAGTTTTAATTGGTGTAAAGAAAATTATAGTGTATATTTTGGTAATTCAATCGACAGTTTTTATTGTAGCGAACCTCAAGCTCGTAACAATATCAAAAACTTTCTTAAATTGAATAAAGATCTATATTTTTGTAGAAAATTTTATTAACGTATCACTTACCAACACGCCAACACATGCGGATAAATTGTTTCGGGAGCGCCATTTCTTCTGCTAATGCTAAATAGCTTTTACTAATCCTCATTCATTTATCTATAATAAACCATTTTTTTTTGCAAATTGGACTAGAACTTCCTGTGATTAGCGAGTTTAAACAAACAAAAAATTAAAAAAAAACGCTTACGTCTTATTATATTTGACGGTGCCTGCACCGTTGCACGTACAGCAGCGCCTTTGTAGCAAGTCGGAATTATTGTAAACAACACGTGCACCACACACCTGCGCGTTGGACGTACGATAGCGCTCTTGTGGCTTCTTGTTTTGCTTGTATAAAAGGAAAGCAGTGGCCACCGATAGGACGGTCTTGGATCTGGCGTGGCACGGTGCTTTTGTTTTATCCCACTACTATCTCATCTTTGACCCTTTGGATAGTGAGTTCGTGAAAACGAATTAACCACTGAATGTCCTAGCGGTCTCACGAGACCGTGGCCATATTCTGTCAAATCCCTAGCGTTCTCTTGAGACTGTACCCACCCACAGCACTGTAACCCATAAAACTTATATTAAAAGACTACCTTTCCGTGAAGAAGTTTGGCATTATAGAATCACTATGAAATTTTCTATCCTCTATTTGAATAAAACTTCAGTTATTCTATAAATATTAATTTATAATCTACATTCAAAGTGCGTCATTGTTGAGTGTTTGTTGTAGTACATTGTTGCATTGATTTTTAGATTTTTCTAAGTTAAGAACATTTTTTTATATTAAAAAATTGTTGTGATAGTTTTTGTGTGAATATAATTTATCTTTTTACGTAAAAAAATTCGAGTAATATTTAGAAATAATAGTAATTTTCACGCTACCGACATCCGCTTTGTACGTAGTTATCAAAATACAATAAAGTATTTTTGAAATGATTAATCCTCATTTTGCACTCACCGCAGCACTTTAAACTATTAAAACTTATATTTTTATAGACTACTTTTTCTTAAAAAGCTTTAGTATTATAGAATATATACAAAATTCTCTATTCTACAGTTTAAACAAATGTCAATTACTCCATGAATTTTTATTTTTAATCTACCACGCCATTTTCGTATGGTCGGAAAATGTCGTGAATTGACAGGAGAATAACTGACTTTTGTTTAGACCACAGGATAGAGAATTTTGTATAGATTCTATAATGCCAAACTTTTTTTATAGAAAAGTAGTCTATAATATAAAATGGTTTAAAGTGCTGTGGGTGGTGCGGTCGCATGCGACCGCTCGGGATTTGACGGACGCACGCGACTGCATGGGAATTTTAAGATGATTGAGGGATTAATTTTTATTATCAGCTATTAAATTAGTCTCAGGACTATTTATAGTTGATTATCTCAGATCTGTGTATTTTATAGTAGTATAAAGTAATAAATTGTTAATTAATTCTATTTAAAAGAAATGTACCGCTGGGTTTCTTGCTGGTTCCTCCCAGGATAGAGGTTTATTACAAACCAGTGGTCATAGTACTATATTGAATATTTTCTAAATAATTCTATTCGATTCCTAATGCTTTTTACGTAATAAGTCTACATTACACATTATTAATTAACTACCTTCCGACATATTTATATAGATGGAATAGTCAACTCTTTTAGGCTCCTACTCAAACCAAAAATAATGAAAAGATAATATCAAATCTATGGGGTGAAATTATAAACTTTCAATATAATTACCACGATTAATTAAAAGTAAAAAACAGTTTTTTAATAGAGAAAATGCTCAAAATGGTGAATAAATAAGTAATATTTCGTTTTCAGTGTTAATGAAAACAGAGTGTGTCAGAGTGTATTGTGCCTAAAGTTTAATGGCGTCGTTGTCTTATATGACACCCGAGAGAATTGAGGCGTGGCGGAAAGCTGCAGGTACTTCTGTTTGGTATGATAATAAATATCAACAATATAACACCTCAATATGAAGTTGATTTTCTAAAATCCTAAATTATGACAGGCCTGTTAGTCTAGTGGTTAGTTACCCTGACTGCTATGCCGGAGTCGTGGGTTCGATTCCAACCCAGGACAAATGTTTGTGTGGTGAGCACGATCATTTGTTCTGTGTCTGGGTGTAATCTATCTATAATATTTGTTATGTATTTAGAA
This sequence comes from Parnassius smintheus behrii, assembly GCA_036936625.1. Lineage (NCBI taxonomy): Eukaryota > Metazoa > Arthropoda > Insecta > Lepidoptera > Papilionidae > Parnassius > Parnassius smintheus. The sequence goes on from JAUPFT010000003.1 coordinate 49,136,554, forward strand.
ATATATATATATATATATATATATATATAAGTATGTTTATCAGTTGTCTAGTACCCATAGGACAAGCTCTGCTTAGCTTGGGACTAGATGGCGTTGTGTGATAGTTGTGGAATATTATTATTATTATTTACAATAAGACATTTAATTAAAAGCTAAAATAAGAAAATTTTGTTAGTTAGTCAATTCTTTCAATCTTTAAACCAATATGTAGAAGCGTTTTCACTTCTGAAGGCTAAGATCGAATGTTTCATTTCTAGTAAAAAGGATCTCTGGTTCTCTACATTCTACATACAAACACAGCAGCATTGAGCTGCAATTTCACGCTGGTAATCTGAGAGGCCGTGGTCCTTCCCCTATCGAGCTGTCAATTATATAGCTGCATCGTGGCTTTTTTTATTTATAGGATAGGGTGACAAACGAGCACACAGTCCACCTGATGGTAAGTGGTTGCTGTGGCCCATAGACATCTACATCTATCCTCGATTACGAATCAAAATGCAGATGCGGTGTCACCCGTGAGCACTAAGATGGAATGCCTCGTTTCCAGCAAAAAAGGTCTCCGGTTCTCTACACTCACCATACGAAATACAGCAGCATTAAGCTACTATTTCACGCTGGTATTCAGGTGCTGCTTTATCAGGTGTTTGCCAACCGTTATTATTATCTTAAAGATATACAAACTTTACACTACTTTCACCATACTAAAATTATCGCTATCATCAGCCTGCGGCAGTTCATTGCTGGACGTAAGTCTTCTTATGGATAAAATATTTAAAATCAAAATGTTATTTATGTTATAAAATAAAATAAAAATTAAATTTTGGATCAGGGAATAGTTTAACGGGTTTCTGTTAAACGTATTTCTGTTACACAATATTGGTGTCTTATTTCGTAAACTTAACACGCCCGGACCTCTACGATTTATATACAAATGCGTTTAGCGTAGTCAAGCATATTTATTTTTCTGTGTCCTTAATGTGCCTTCTGAAATATTCATATTGTAAGAAAACCGTTCATCTTCCTGATTTCTCTTTCAGTTATACGATATTATGTATAACCAAACTCTGTAAATAAGTGTATCTAATGATCTTAAATGTAAAAATAATAATACAAAAAGTCAAAACCTCTACTTCAAAAATTCAAATTATTATAAGCTCTTTTTGCGTAGATTGGAACACAAATTGATTATTAGACTTCAGCTTCTTTAGCCTCATTTAAGTCTGGCATAAGAATCTCTTAAATTGAAATCACCACTTCGTGACCATAGCAATAAACGTGTAACTTACGAAACTAAACATTAAAAAATAATGTTTAAAAACCATAAAAATAGTTTTAGAGGTGTCGTATTCTTGAAAACAATAAGTATGCAATTATTATATTTTATTTTCCGTTATCGGTTTCATATGTTTTAATTTCAATTTTAATAATTAAGAATGCTCTACACACATGTATGTGATAAATAAATCAAATAATGCCAGAGTTACAAGATTCTAGGTTCGAAGTAAGAAGAGGATAGGTTCAAAGTATTGCACAACCAAAGAAATCTAAATATTAAGGCACTAGAAATGCCTTCTTCTGTCTTTTAATAACAGGACGCGTGTCGCCGGTTCTGTTGCGGTCCGGGTTGTGGCCCATCGACACCCACATATACTCTCGTATAAACATTAAAAATGTAAATTGTTTGTCATAATTGAAGACAAAGATCTAATACCTCGTTACCAGGGGGTCCTCGTTATCAGGGATATCAAAACCACATGCGTTGCCCGCTCCACAAGGCGCAATCACTCCAGTGGGCGTTCCCCGCTATCGGGACTGAAGTCTAACGTCACTTAGCACAAACTATAATCAAACGCGATCTCCATCCGGATCACAAAGTTTGGTGTTCCAAACGCCTTCTAAAATTATTTCGTACGATATTAAAATACGACAAAAGCCACGCGTCGACGCAAATTAATGTCAATCGAAGTTAAGTTAATCACTCAAAACTCAAGGAAAGCCTCGTTGTCACGTATATTAACGAAATAAGACAAAACAAAGGAGGCCGTCGTAATGCGACGTAACGATTCTTACGTAACTCCCGACATCTAACCGCCACGGCCGTCGCGTACAAACGAATATTCTAGAATAATTTCCCGATCTCCCACCGGCACGGTCGTAGCACACAAAGATTCTTCCAGACTAGCTGGCACCGCCGTAGGCGCAAAGCGAAAGCCCCCCCGCGCAACTCGCCAAACCGAATCCTCGCCCGGGACGAGCGGACGAGCGCCTTGCAAGTTTCAAGTTGTTTACGATTTAGCCTAAACAGGATGTATTGATGACGATGATGATCGGAATTAGTTTCGTATCGGAAAAAGTATGAATTGTTTTCTGTGTTATTTTACAATCATATGGAACTGTATCTATTAACATATTTTAAATATCAGTTATATTTTGATTGAAATTCACAGAATTCAACATGGCTTTAATGTCTGCTAAAATCCCTAATTGAATTACGTTGTTATTAAGATTAAGATTGTAGAATATATTGTTTTATCGAGCATGAAAATACTCTTGGGACTAAGAGGAATGAAACGAATCCATACATTTCAAAACCTGTCTAACCGCAACTACAAGAGAATATAAAAGAACACCAAACAAACAGAAGAACGTAAAATCACATTTCACTTGTATTCAGCTTTTGTATAACAACCCTTATCCTCCGCTATTTTTGATAAAGATAATTAGAGTTATAGTCATTTATTATTTGGATCTTATTTAGTTTTATATAAATAAAAATAGCAAATAGCTGTAGCTGAATCAACACAATACGTGTAAACGTTCTTTGGGTTTTAGTAGTGACACTTACTTAATGTATTATTGTTTTTTTTTTGTGTTTTTTTTTATAGAAGAGGGAGCAAACGAGCTTGCGGCTCCCCTTATGTTAAGTGAACTACACACGCCCATGATCAACCGCAACACCAGGGGAATTGCAGGTGCCTTGCCGGCCCTTTAGAAATGAGCAAGCTCCTTTCTTGAACAAGTTTTATGATACTGAATTCCACGACGTTGCATTACAGTGACTATTAATTGCAAAAGCAAGAGAACAAGTTGAATATCCACTCTCACATTTTTTACATACATTTCAAGTGTGACTATAAAAGACGTTGTGCAACTCTGAACTTGCTTGCTTCATTTTAAGAATTTAATATCTTATATAAATACTAAATGAATAAATTGTAGTTCAATATACGACACCATCCACTAAATCAAAAAGGGTGATTATTTCTCTTGTAACATGTAGTGGTGGCTTAAAAAAATACGTCCTCCTTTCTCCCTGTAAGTATCATTATTTCAAATTCAAATAATATATTTTGTAATACTTAAGTGCAAAACGTCCCATTTCATCCCGCCGGTAAAGTTTACATGAAAATTCAAGCCCGTTACGACGCAGTGTGACAATTTAAGATGAGGGTCTAAATTTTCTCGTTATTTTTGATACCCATCGTTATCGGTTTTTCGAATAGAGTTTTGTATTATACCATTGACTTTTCACTGTTAAGAAATTTATATCTTACTTTTTGAGATGCGTAAATGTAAGGCTCTTTACGGAACTTTTAAATATGTAGTACAAGTTCGAAGTACCTAAAAGTTTTATAAAAAGTAAAGTAAAGTAAAGTACACAGGCACAGGCCTCCTCTCATTTCTGAGAGGGTTTTAAGGCTAGGAATAGTCCGCCGCGCTGCCCCAATGCGTGTTGGCGAACTTCACATGTCTTCGAAATATTTTCTTCTTATTTCTCAGACATGCAGGTTTCCTCGCGATGTTTTCCTTCACCGACGAGCACGTGGTAAATCAGCACTTAAAATTGCAATCAACAATTTCATTGGTGCCGGCGGGGATCGAACCCGGTTTGCTCGCGTATTGTGAAATTTACAGCGAGCGCTAACCATCTGAGCTACCACGGCTCTTTTCAAAGTTTTATAAAGAAAATGTAATATTTTATATTAATGCTAAACGTATTAGACATGTTTACAATTATTCTCCACGCGGTTTCCCCTAAGAGGGAAACAAAAATTACTGCACGGTAATTTTCTCTCGGCGTTTCTTTGAATTTGCTCCTCATGAGTTCCAAATTTATTCCAAATTCACATACTCGAGATGCGTCACGAAATAACAAACATCCAAACATCTTCATAAACACTGCCCAATATTTAATACATTGTTTTTATCTTCCCAGTGGGAAATTATTGTAATGGGTCTGATTTTGTACATTGTAAATTTTAACATATCTCTACGTTTCAATGTCTTTAGAGTCGAATAATATGGTTTTTAAGGGGATGTCCGTACATGTACGTGTGTATGTATGTAGGTATGTATGTTCGGATTCAATTTTCGCTTCGTGTATCTCGAGAGTTATATTGACATAGGACCAGTTTCACTTAACGCATAATTATGTAACTTAGACCTTATTAAATTTTGAGCAAAGTCGTCAAAGTCGTTTTTTGTGCCGAATGAAAAATTGTATAAAATATTAAACATCCACTGAGAAGTTAGCCGTGCGGACCATTCTTGTCACACCTAGACCACTTTTAAAAAAGTTTTATAAGGTAAGGATGACGAGAACAAATATACTGTCCACCTAATTGTAAGTAGATACTGTGGTCAATAGATATATTTTTATGTGGAAATGCCTACGCATACTTGCTTTGCGGGAAAAATACGGGTTATGTGGTACTCGCAATGACTAAAACCCCATGGTGTTACACCTTCGCCGTATATTGTCAAAGCTACGGTAATGCCTTCGCACAAATCTGAAGCTTAATTATTGCCGGATGCCACATGGCAGCCTCTCATCTGGGAGGGCTTCTCCTCCCCGTTTTCCTTGTCATGTATGGTGCACCAGAAACATAAAGTGCGCCTTCCTTCGCAGCCTCTAACTCCATCTGCGTAACGGACCGTCTGAATCTGATACGCAGCGGTCGTGAGGATCCCGTTCAAGGTGTCAATAAATACTTTGAACTACCCACATACTAGTTTTCTGCCTGAGGAGGAAGATGGAATGTTTCGCCTCCAGAAAAAAAAACGACGACTAGAAATGATGAACGAATTTGTTGCTTGAATGTAGAATTTTAATTTATTTAAAATATTCGATGTGTATTCTACATAATATAAAATAATGAAATACATAGTTTTATTATTAGATGTTACCAATGATATGCAACATGGAAATAATTGTTTTTATTCATACTCTGGGCTGTTAAGATGGCGGTCCCCGTTATCGGGGTGTAGGGTTTACATTCGGCATTTTTAAATAAATATACCATGAACAACATAGCTGTAGTTTGGCTTCTATTATATCATGGTCCGTCTGGATTCTGGATGTTGGTGCTGTTAGCCTATACGGCTATATGTTGCAGCAGCTTCATCAGTTTCAGGACCAGAGAGAAGAGCATTGAAAATACCTACTAAGGGGCAGACAAGTGACGCTGAGAGGAATTTCAGCACCCTGTTGCTAATGCTGATGAGGCTGCTGATTTATTTTTGAGGAGGTTTTCACTTAGCCTTATATCTTAGTTATAAAACATATAAAAATAACTATTAAATTTTTATACAGTATTTATTATTTAGCCTTCCTAATAGTCATACTTAGTCCCCCAAGGGATGCCGTAAAACACGGTCTTTTTTTGATGTAGTGGCGGGCTGCACTACATTTCACTTACGGATACGAGGCTATCACTCCAGAATCTTTCATCCCTATCGGTTGTTGGGTCTTTGAGCATATAATTACGTACTGAATATAATTCAGTTTACTGATTCATTTCGATATTTTCCGAGGCCTACGTTCAGCAGTGGACTTGCAATAGATTGTAACGAAAATATTGGCAACAAAATTTCAACCGCTTCAATTTATGTATATCGTCTAACTTGAAATTCATTTGTTTATTTAACTGGTTCACTGTGTAATAATGTGACGTAACACCTAATATAACACACAGAATGGAGTTCAAGCGTTCCAAGAATGCTTCACAAAGGTTTATTCCGAAACATATAATGACAATGGCGCTTTTCCAAGCGAATAGTATCCATTCATGACATTTGTAAAGACCGTTTCACAGGGTTTGTAAAATACGTCGACAAAAGCAATGGCGATGCGTCTCAGTAACCGTAGAGTACATATTTAAAACAAAATTTCATATTTTGTTTAATTTCGACAAACAATACGTAGTGTGTTTTTATACGCTTTCTGTTATTCCTTTTCTTCATAATTTTTAAGCTTTTCAATTTTTGGTCCTCTGTCTAAGCTGATACCAATATTGGACATTATCGGTTTGATGAAGAGGACCAAAAACAAAACACCAAGTGTTAGATACGCATTCGGGGCTAGTCCGTTCTGGGCGATTGAATATTAATGATTTTTAACGCTGTTTACGCAAATAGTTTTAAGTATATTGTATGTACTTGCATGATACTTGTTGAAATGGTTTTTTTGTGTTTTAATTTAAATTGAAGGATAAAATAGTTGAAAAAGTTGTAATGTTATTTAAACATTATATGAATTATATATATTTCCTATTTGATAAATTATAATGGCAAAACGACGTTCCTACTGTAAATGTTCCTACTATAAACTACTATGGATGTTAAAAACTAACAAAAGATTTCAGATATATCATTATTTAAGTTACTTAAGATTTTAGTAGGAAGTTATGAAAAGTAAATTTATATATTTTTTGTTAGATAGGTACTTATAGCAAAAAAGAATTAAGTAACAATTTATCTACGGAAGTAATCCGTCAGAAATTTATTTAAGAACATAGTTTAAACTTACTTCACTATCCCAGTATCTATTTACATACCTATACTTTTGTAATTAAAGTATTTTGAATTATAATAACGCAAAATACTGAAATTAAAACTTTGTTTACCAACAAGATTTTTAATCCCTCAATCCCAATAAAAATCCCATGCAGTCGCATGCGCTTGGCAAATCCCGAGCGTTCGCATGCGACGACACCCACCCTCAGCACTTAAAACCATTAAAACTTATATAAAGAGACTACCTTTATATGAAGAAATTTGACATTATAAAATCTATACAAAATTCTTTATATAAAAGTCAGGTTTTACTCTTTTACAAAAAGACTATTGTATTTTGATAACAAACAAAGAAACCGTACCAAGCAAATTTTGGCAGCGTGAAAATCACAATTATTTCAATATATATTAGTCGAAATGGTTTACGTAAAAAGATAAATTATATTCACACAAACACTATCATTTCCATTTTATAATAAAATACTATACTAAAACACTAGTAAACTAGACACTAGAAAAATCCAAAAATCAACACGCGAAAATGGCGCGTAGATGATAAATAAATATCCAAAAGATAACTTGACTTTTTATTACACTAGAGGATAGAAAATTTCGTATTGATTATATAATGCTAAACTTTTTGACAGAAAAGTAGTCGCTAAATGTAAGTTTTAATGGTTTAAAGCGCTGTGGGTGTGCGCGGTCGAATCCGACTGCTTGAACTTTGACGGAATAGCGCCGCGGTCGGATCCGACCACTTGGGGACTGAGAGTAGAATAAGATCTTATTTCTGTTAGGAATCGTATTTCAGGTTTATTTGTCATTTACACTATCTACCGATTTCTTCCGAGCCAAGCATCGTGATTCCCGACGAATGGTCTTGCAATTTGCATGCGTTGAGCATCGCAGAGCTCACACAGGTGCGAAGATATGGTCGGTAAATCATAGTCAAAATAGGTACTTCACCTAAGTCACTTAATTAACATTTCTCAATGTATTTTTTTTCTCTTTATTGCTAGTCTTTTTATAACCACGGAAAGTCCGCCGTCAAGTTTGAATGGGAAATGATGCGATAAATTTTTATTTATATTCGATGAATTATTATCTAATTATTAATAATTATCTAGCATATTAAACGCCGGCAAGCAGCCAACATCAAAGGAGTGTAACTTTTGTACATAGTACTATTATTTATTATGTGCTATAGGGAGAATTTGCCTAAATCTTCACTTTTGTCGGGCAGATTAATAACCAAATAGCATCATGAATCTTCAAAGTTCCTTTAGAAGAGGTGTTGGATAGATATGCCTTAAGATAATTATGTCGTTTCCCATAATCGCCTCTAAAGACGCTCCGGAGCGTTAAGCTATTGCTCCCTACTCCCTATTACTTCAACGTATTATTTATTTATAAACTGTTTATAAAGTAATTTTCAATTTCATATTGACAAAACTTTAAATCACATATGTTTCCTGTTTCTTGTTTTTTGAATGCCCTTAGGAGTTGTGTTGAAAATTAGTCATTTAGTTGGGAAAAAATAACGTTTCCTTATACTAAGATAAATGTAATAATATTGTCGATATCTATCTATATAATATAACCGATATCATACTCATCGGATGACCACCCTACACTCCGCTTACCGATACTAATATTAATTGAGCATATTTCATACGTATCGGTTGGAAATTCTTCGGCGGAGATGGGTGGTCCGTTGCCACTTCAGTTTACTGATTCTTTGGGCTACATCGGCTACTCTGGTTCAACTGCTGACTTAATAGGCTATTTGACTAAATTTGGAAAACCATTTTAAATGATTCTTTATTACATAATAAGCACACTACATCGATATTTCGGGGAGACCTACTATATTTAACAAAAAATCAAAGTTAAACTTTAAATTTCCAAAAGCGCACTAAAATGCTGATTCTGTAATGGCGCTGATTACATGACATATGTGACGTCACACACAAGTAAGCGTAATCAAAATGCAGATGCGTTGTTATCCGTGAGGACTAAGATGTAATGCCTCATTTCCAGTAAAAAGGGTCTCCGGGTTTCTATAATAACCATACGAAACACAGCAGCATCAAGCTACATTTCACGGTATCACGGTTCATGGTATATATGTAGGTGTATATGGTCATTTGTTATTTGTTATCTCAGCAATAATGTTTGGTTACAGGTGGAAAAAGAAAATTGACTACAAGAAGTACAATATGGGCTTCAGTCAGAAGATACTTTTTTCGGATGAGTCTGCGCTATCTAAATTTCACTGTTAAGAAGATCACAAAAGATGGCTACTGATGCTGTACATTCTCGTGAAATGTTTGTTCCATATGAGGCGAAGAATTGGTCTTGTCACAGAATGTATACTAAGATAAGGTACTACTGAAATCCATGCTGAAAGTTAACAAAATGATAATATGATACAAGAAATTATTGAGCCTAAAGGTATGTAATGTATTGATTACAAAAGTGATAAGTTACTTTTTACATTTAAATGAGATAAGTTTATGTTATTCACATTTAAATGAAGACATCAATTTGATTTTTTGTCCTTTCAGTATCACCAAACACTCATGACAAAAGACAATTACCTACCTTATTATAACTGCGGGAAAATCTGTACAAGTAACAAGAAAAGTGAATATGCATTTTAGTAGGAAGGCTATGCAAACTAGGTGCCAAAATTAAAATATTTCACCTCACAATTTACAGTTTCTACTATATCTCGTTTCACTTCGCCCATTAAGATTAAACCATGCCATCTTAAACCATCGCAGTTAGAAGTTAAAGTAGTTAAGAGAAATATTTTCCTTGAAAATAACAATCAGATAGTTATATTTGTTGTTTTGAAAGTAGTAAATTATCACCTTTTGTAGCTACATCATTAACAAGGGTTACTGATTCACGTAGTAATGTTACAGATACCAATGTGAATATTGAAAAATTATAATGGCTCAAAACAAAAAATATATGTTTAATTGAAAAGAAACCTATGTTCAGTTTTTGCATAGACTCACAAATATAAAAACACAACACATTTTGCTATGCTTCAAAAATTACATAGAGCAGCATATTTTATTAAGTAGAGGATAATTTTTGTATATCATTATCTTATGCCATTAAATTATTTTTAAGAAAATATTTAGTAATAGGTAGTTTCTTAAGACCATTTACTGTAAATTTAGTTAAAAAGGTTTTATAAAAAAATCTTCCTATAGCATTTAGACATAATTATCATAATATCAGTTGCATCATCGATTGTCTAGTAACCGACGTAAAAAAAACATCAAATGCTCTTCATCAGGCTCTAATATGGCCAGAGTAACTACATATTCAATCTTACCCGCGCTTGGTTTGTATATATTAGAAGGTGCCAAAATTGTAAAACAACATCGTTAAAGTTTTTATGAGCTTAGAAAGGCAATGTGACGGCCCAATATTATTATTTATAATTAAATTCAATATAAAGGGGCGTCAAAAATAGTCTTAAAAGATATATACTAAGCAATTAAGTTGAATTAATAAACATAAAGTTAATATATTTCAGACATTATCCCAATAACATAGTAAATTAAAGGCAAAATTATTGTTTTTCGTAATAAACAAATTTATTTAAAAACTTGAAAAAAATATTTAAAATAAGATAAATAATAGAAATACAAGTCAAAAAATATTATAAAATTAAGTTAAATAACGTTTATAAGATAATTAGAAAATTTGTTAAAAATTGTTTAAGTCATGGGAGGTGTTCATGTATAAAAGAAATTTCCTAAGTTGTGGAAGGAGTTCACGTATAAAAGAAAATTTTCCTAAGTTGTGGAAGGAGTTCACGTATAAAAGAAAATTTTCCTAAGTTATTGAAGGTGTTCATGTATAGATGTCTTGTATGGATGAGCTACCGGAGATACATTCCTGCAGTTGTACATATATATGGGGTGGTCGGGAGCCCGACTGCCTGAAGTACTGTAGCACAATGACTAGTCCTATATTAGGGACTTATGATATTAAACTCAATGATACAAAAGCAATACTATAGAAGGTCTCCATGATGAATTTGCATTACAATAGTAGGGTCGTGGGTTCGAACCCTATATATGAATGACTTATGAAAGTAAGGTCTATGATTCAAAAGCAATACTATAGAAGGTCTCTGTGATTAATATGCACTACAATAGTAGGGTCGTGGGTTCGAATCCTATATATGAATGACTTATGAAAGTAAGGTCTATGATTCTAAAGCAATACTATAGAAGGTCTCTATGATTAATATGCATTACAATAGTAGGGTCATGGGTTCGAATCCTATATATACATGACTTATGAAAGTAAGGTCTATGATACAAAAGCAATATTATAGGAGGTCTCCTTGATGCATAAGCATTGTATGGGGTGGTCGTTTGACTGACTGCTCCTAGAGTACTGTAGCAAAATGACTAGTCCTTATTAGGGACTTGAAAAGGAATATTATAGTGGCGTGTGTGCTGCTTCACGAGCAATTGGTCCGAGGTAAACTTGGACTCGCTAACCGATGTGTCCTAGACATATTATCTTAGTGCCAGTGGTAAGCGGGTTTGTTGTAGCAATACGGCTTTCCCGTGGACATCGCACACCCATACCGGTTGTGGGCGGCGTCGTAGCGCATAGCGATGCGTCGTCTATCTTTCGGATGGGGATGATGAGTGTGTTTGGTAGCACTTTTAAGTGTAACAGGCATACTCAACTTCATGTCTTAGTGCATTAGCGCTATGATACGTGGAGTTTTGTTCATTGGCGTCTTAGTAGCGTACTACTATGATACGTTGGTGACATTTTTTATATAACAACAATACAAACTTTGTTACCAAAGTCGATAGGGATCATGTGCGTGTGTTGTGAGGGGGCGCCCTCCATATGATAGTTGCATTGATGCTTAATGCTACTTGCGGTATTGCGTCTTGTGATGGATCTACTGGTGTGCTGCGCCTGATTCGACGCTCTCTTGTGGTTCTGGTTGATGGAGGTATGCGGGTGGTGATGTCTGCTGAGATGTATGGGGGACCTTGGAATGGTGTAAGCCCGACGATAGTCGTATTGATGCTTGTTGCGTTCTGCAGCATTGCGTCTCTGCGATGGTTGTTTGGTGGGACGATATTCTCAATGGCGCTCTCTGCATCTTGGTTTGACTCACGCCTAAGTAGCTTTGCCCAAGTCGGGTCCCTTCATTGCGGGGCTGCAGACTGTCTGCCCTCCACTATGTTTTATATAACAACATAATATTATATCTCTGTAACTTTCCCACCTTTGAATGATTGAAGGCAACTTGTTGGTGGGTGAGACAAACATGATCTAAAATGCATTTACTCAACATCAGTGATACAAACCCTTTCTGATGGCGAATTATTACTCTTATCTTATAACTGCCTTTTGGCTATATCTGCCGTTGTATTGGTTGGTGGAGCATATGTGTCGACCTCATGCGGGTGGTAGCTGGCGGGAGGATCTGAGGAGACTCTCAAGTCTGCGGTCGAAAGCCGCACAACGTGGGACCCCATTCCCTTGAGGTGAGCGGTAGACTCATGACACGCTCTGCGGCTAGTAGCCGTGCTGATCATGCAATTGGTGGTGATGCCATACACTTACATCACGTCTGCAGGAGCGGCGGTCTGGCACGTGGTGGCGCTCACGGAGGGTTTACGGCCGGTGTGCCTTTTCGCCTAAACCGTGTGACGTACATTCACTGTGGCTGGATTCGTTCGTATTCTGTATCGCGTTTACACGCATTGACATACGCGACTTCGGTCGATGTTTGTGCTTACGCACTAACAAGGGGCCAAGCCTCTTTTACTGGTTCGCCAGTTATTTTGCTGTGGACTACGGTCCAGTTCCCGAATTAGCGTTCCCTTCGGGGGGAGTGCATCAAAATGGTTGGAGCTCACCGTGCACGACGTGTGTGCCGTGTACCTCCCCTACATTTTTTTAAATAAATGTAGAAGAGCGAAGCCCTTGTATCAGGTATCTTTGTATAAATATATTTTGAGCCTTTTCCGAGCGGGAAGGGATAACTAATAATGTAAACCTGATACAAGCGGAATAGGGACGTTTTATGTTCTTAACCTTTTTCGAGCCCTGTCTTCGTGAACGGGGTTCACTTAGCTTATAAGGCACTACCAACAGCTTTCAATTGCTCTAGTGAATATTCATTCTTCCAAAGGTCACCTAAAAGAACTAAGTTACTAAACAAACACAACGTAAATAAGGGTCCTAACTAAGACGATCACGCCAAAATATTACAAAAGACCTATTATTAAACCTTAAGAAAGATCATTTAGAAGGATCTAAACATAGATTATTAATCCTGGTAAATATGTATAATTTTTATTATAAAGGGGAATTAATAATATTTAATATAATATTATTTATTACTACATAGAGAGGGGGGGGGGATCGTTACAGCAACATGGGTGAAACGTCACCCCGCTACTCGAAAATAGTTTAAATATTTTTGGTGTTGTTTTTGTCTCTTTCTAATGCTCGATCTATTCTCTAATCAGAGTGAATGCAATCAGTTACATACGTTAACGTGTCATAGTAAGTTGTAGTTTTTGTTATATTGATATTGGTGCGGTGACTCGTCACCCCTGTTGCTTCTTACGTAAGTTTAATTTTTTTGTGAAACCTCCTCCTGCCAACATGTTCCGAAGCAGTTTTTTTTAAATAAATGAGGTTGACAATTAGCGCAACCGCACATGAGGGATCGTTTGAGTTCAAATTTTCCGCGAGAATTAGGAGTCACTTTGTGGCGGCGCTGTCGTCACACCGCAAGCGAAACACACTGAAGCCTAAATCACGCTATCAAAATTCCGAATCATAAACAGTATATATAGAACATCTCCGAACTATCACATGGAGCGTTTGCCGCTCCCCGGGCAGGACACCTTGCCCGGCGGGAGATCTCCCCTTTTCCTTATACGGCCACAGTGGTGACCATCCGACGTGATCTGAACACGCAACCAACAACCTTTGGAAACTTCAAGCTTCATCATCGTCATAAAATACCCCACCCATTCGCTCCCGAGCAGATATCGTCTGCAGTTTTCATATCCTTCAAGCCATCTAACTTCACAAGGTTCATCGCAGCACTGGAATAACAATGATTCCTGTTCCTTCAAGTTACTCCTACTAATCGCCTCTGCTCCATGGCACTCTCGCAGATTATTTGCCTTCTTCTCGACTCGCCGCAGACTACAAGGCAATTTCCTGGCACTTGTACATTCGTCGACAACGAGGCTGCACTATCGACATCCGATCTGAGCAAGGGTTGATGTGGTAGCGCTGTCATCGCGTCGCAAGCAAAACACACTGAAGCCTAAATCACACTATCAAAATTCCGAATCATAAACAGTATATATAAAACATCTCCGAACTATCACACGGAGCGTTGGCTGATCCCCGGGCACAACACCTTGTCCGGTGGAAGATCTTCCCTTTTCATTTCACGGCCACAAGTTATGTGATATTTTAAATATAACCCAGGACCATCCTGAAGGTAAGCCGCATGCAAAGTTGCAGAAACAAGCAATATGTGCACGGTGTCCAAGAAAACGGGACAAAAATTTATGCTCTGAACATCACGAAGATATTTGCTTGATCTGCATTTAATGCAAAAAAAAACAAATTATTGGTGCTGTAATAAACACTATTTTCATATTCTTAATTATATTATCGTTTGATCTCATAATAAATAATTTTGGTTCTCTCAAACATTGTAGTTTAATTTGAATTTAAAAAATATGGGGTGATACGTCTCCCTGCTGATATTTGTGTATGCAAAAAAGTGTTGCCTGCCGAAGGTTTATAAAGAACTGGTACCCATGAACACGAGATACCAAGATCGGATAACAATTAGCAAAATACCAAAAAGTAAACGCTTTAGCAAAAATTGTTACTGAATGGGTGAAACAATATACAACAAAATACCAAACATAATTAAAGATTTTCCTACACGAGCAATTAGTCAAGGCAGTAATGTTTACTCGTATGTGACGTCACCAGAGTTGCAACCAATCACACGGCGTTCCCGTAGCAGAAAAATTTTCAAAAATTGTTTTGTTTTATTTTCGTTAACTTCGATATATATATATATATATATATATATATATATATATATATATATATATATATATATATATATATATATATATATATAGTCACGAGCTCGGGGTTCGTGACAAAAAAATTGCTGATAGAATTTGTTCGCGCCACTAGCGCGCGACGATTGATTCCCTGATTCGCTTTCTCTCTCTCATTCATTGATACGCGCGAGAGCAGTATCGCGTCAGTCGCAACCCCGGAAGGGAGTCACGCGCCGCCCTCGTTCGAAAAAAGGTGTAAGAAAGCGCGTCCGCGACCTTCAGCTCATCAAACTCAATTAAACATTAAAGTGAAAGTGACAGTGTATGATATAAGACTTTAGTTGCACGTGTATACATTTAACGGCATAATCAGCTCAGGAGCGTGCCAGCCACCCAGCACCATTCATTTATCATCCGCCCATCTGCATTCAAAGTAAGTGCACACCCTTACATTTCCTTTCCAATTTCGTTCAACCCGCACTTCAGCTCACCGTCGATGTGAGGCTTTCCCTCACATTTTCTGGTCCTTCAAGCATCTGAACCAGCGACCCCTGCTCATTTTACGGTCCTTCGATTATAAGAAATAAGCCCCTATGGATAAACAGTGTCCTAAGACCGGGAAATAAACCCAACCACACCCATAAAGTTACCCACATTTCTCTCAACAAAATATTAAAATCTTTTAAATAGATAAAAATTTCTTAAGTATGTAATCATATAATCTCAGCCCATATATTAAAATTCATTAATACATATTTAGCATTAAAATTTATTAAAAAATATTTCACATCTCCATACATTGTTTCTCTTTAAGTAAGCACTAAGCTAACGCTTTCGAATATAATATTAAATCGAGTCACAAGTATGTACAATTGTTACAAAATAACGTCTCGTATTTCAACAAAAGTGTTTGATTGCATCATTTTTAAACATATAATATAATTGAAAGTTCATGAAAAAGTGTTAACATTCGGCTCAACACTGCCCTTTATTGTACGATCAGCTGAGTCGTAGGTAGGTCAAGGACTCGCCGTCCCGTCTCGACCATTTGTAGAAAAGAAGCAAGCGTTAAAATATTTTGTTGTTTAATTTAATAGGTAAAAAGTAAATAGTATTCATATTATTAATTATATGTACTTACTCGTGTTATTTCTTTCTCAATAGGCATTATTATTAATTTCGTATATAAGTTTTTTATTATTATTTTCGTTCTGGTGACTAATACACGGCGATTGAATTGTAATATGTTCGTTGCAAAAATTATATTGCCTGTTTATTCTACCATTAGTGTTAACTTTTAAAATACTTTTACATAATTTAGGTTGTAGGTATATTCTGTTCACTTTACATTCTCTGCTCCGCGCTTATCTTAAGTTCTGCTCAGTAACATATTATAACATTTACAACACACACTCGCATTTATTTATTTTTAACCGACTTCCAAAAAAGGAAGAGGTTCACAATTCGTTGTATTTTTTTTTCTCTCATTCTTCTTTGATAATAATTTAAATACAATGCCGTCCAAGTCTAAAGCGGCCATTTTTCGTGAGGCGATAAAGGCAATTAACCAGCTCAAGGAAATTGCCTTGGCGGTAATAGCTAAGGATACGAAAAAGTATACTATAACATATATCTGCAGAATGGGCAGGGCATATAAAAAACATGCCCTGCCCATTCTGCAGATATAGAGGGCACAAGCTCATCGCCTGCCCGAGGTACAATGACCAACCGATCCAGGGCCGATGTGACTTCATCAACGCTCGCAACCGGTGTCGACGCTGTTTAGGCCCTCATTATGAGAATGAGTGCAAGTCCACGAAGGCTTGCAAAGAGTGTGGAAATAGAAAACACCACACATCATTGCATCGGCCCAATGTGCCTTCTCCAACTCACTCGAATGCTCATCTTCCACCCTCGCATTTGAGAGAGCAACCCAGACAGCGCTCAGCTCAAGAGCCCCAACATTTTTCAGCACACGCCGCACATGTCAACCCCAGGCCACACAACAATGAACCAAGTCATTCGCGCTCTCCTAGTAGGTCTCGTGTAGGTAGTCAACAATGACTATCTACAATAAACGAACACTACAAACCAGAAACTAATCAGCACACTCACTCAAACTCAGCTCACACACAAACATCACAAGCTTACTTTGCGATATCAGCTCCAACTATGAATAGTTATTTTTGCAATTCCGCTCAACGTGAAGAGCACGTTACCAATTTACCAATTTTATTGCCCACCGTCTCGCTAAAATAGCAGACGTACATGGCCAGTTTCACACAGCTCGAGCATTGTTAGATTGTGGTAGCATGATAACACTTATAACTCAGCGCATGGCTCGAATTTTGAATTTACCGCTAAACCAAACACCTCTAAAAATCGCAGGAGTGGGCAACCACCACACACAGGACTCAAAGGCATCAATCTCAGTAGTGTGTAGACCAACACACCATGACACACCTGCGATTACGGCTACAGCGCACATTTTAAAAAATGTGACAGGTTATTTGCCATTACAAAAAGTTCCGCGCATAGCAGATGCAGAGCCTCCGATTCCCTTGGCAGATCAAGATTACCATACACCAGCTCCGATCGCTCTCTTATTGGGTTTCGACGTTCTCGGGCAAGTACTGGACGGGACTAAGGTTTCTTTCGGCCGGGGGAAGCCTATAGCCTTCGGCACGATTTTCGATTATGCATTGATAGGACCTATTGAGGATTTATATGCAAAGTCTGCGAACCAGCCCATTTCAGCTCACGTTATCAGCTCACACCCAGAATCCGACGTAACTACACGCAAAATTTGCAAGCGCCTTGAGAGGTTCTGGGAGTCAGAAGAACCCCAACCTCATATAGCGACCAGTCCTTTGGAGGAGCGATGCGAAGAAATTTACCGCACCACAACAACTCGGGAACCATCACACAAATATATGGTAACATTGCCTTTTCTACCAAATGCACCGACCTTAGGCAACACTTATACTATTGCGTTACGTAGATTTCTCAATCTCGAAAAGAAGCTTCAAGCAAATCCGCCCCTCCGCTCTCAATATGTTGACTTTATGAATGAGTATCTCAACTTGGGACACATGTCACCTTGTCACCCAAGTACCTTTGCAGGTAGGCCGCACTTCTATATTCCGCATCAGGGCATATTTAAGACGGGATCAAATAAGCTACGCACTGTATTTGATGGTAGCAGTAAAAGCTCAAATGGCGTAAGTTTAAATGAATGCTTGCACACAAGTCCAGCTCTCCAACAGGATATTGTCGATATTATTATGTCATTTAGAACACACCCTGTAGTCTTCAGTACTGACATCAGAAAGATGTTCAGAAACATACTCATTCATCCATACCAAAGACAGTATCAGCTTATTCTCTGGCGGTCGTCACCTGACCAGCCTCTGCTCACATATGCGCTAAATAAAGTCACGTATGGTTTACGGTCCAGCCCGTACCATGCCATCCGCACACTGCTACAATTGGCTGATGACGAAGGTAATCGTTACCCACAAGCTGCTCAGATCCTACGCAATTCTATCTTCGTTGACGATATACTCTGTGACCATGACTCTGTGGAGTCTGCTCAGCTACTACAAACCGAGTTAATTGACTTGCTTGGCATGGGTGGCTTTCAGCTCAGTAAATGATGAGATGGGACGAACCCCCTGGCAATGAAGTTTACACAGAATGGCAGCACATTTCACAAGATCTTCCTCATCTCTCGAATCTCCGCTTACCTCGTCACATTTGCAAATATAATCCGACATCCACTTACTCACTCCACGGATTCGCGGACGCATCGGAAGCTGGATTTGCGTCTGTCATTTATCTTCATGAGCTCAATGCCAATGGACAGGTCAATGTATACCTGGTCATTGCCAAGTCAAAGGTCGCGCCTATTAAGAATCGCCTCTCAATTCCTAAACTGGAACTATCAGCTGCAGCTCTTTTATCACAACTCATGACTCGTGTGTCCACCAAATTATCAGCTCATATTGCGATTGACCAGCATATCTGTTGGTCGGATAGCACAATAGTTATAGCTTGGCTTAACACGCCCCCTCATCGGCTCCAGACATTCGAGGCCAATCGAGTGTCAAAAATAACGTCTAGTCCGACTAGCAATATATGGAAACATGTTCCCACGAATCTCAACCCTGCAGACTGTGCAAGCAGGGGCATGTCAGCACAATCTCTATCAGCTCATGATCTCTGGTGGTCTCCCATTTGGCTCAAAGAGCCCCCTAACACCTGGCTCAAGATGCCAGTTGCTTTAGGCTATCATGCTTTACCAGGCCTTAAACCGAAAAAGGTGCCAGCGCATATAGCGATTCCGGATGTTGACCATGATCTGCTCACTCGTTTCAGCTCACTTGGCAAGCTCGTCGGGGTGACGGCTTGTATCAGGCCTTTCATTTTCAATTGCAAGCGCGGTCCAGAGGCACGGAGCGCTGGTCCGTTGACAGTTAGTGAACGTAGGGACGCTCTGTTATTTTGGGTCCGCTCCGTTCAACGAAATGAGTTCGCAGAGGACTTTCACCGTCTTCAAACAGATAAATTTTTACCGCTCGACTGCAGCGTCTTTCGCCATTTATGAAGGACGATTAGGTACGATGCTCAACATCCACTCATTCTGCCCAGCTCCAGCCCAATCGTAGACCTTATCATTGACCACTATCACAAAATATACTGCCATCCTGGCTCAGACACTCTACACGCCATTCTACGCCAGCAATTCTGGATACTATCCGCTTCGTCGAAGCCTTTATTGTTCATTTTGCGGTCGTACTGGGTTTTCATCTTCTCAGACATTTGCTGGCCCGATTGTCTGACGTGCTCATAAATGTCATTCATTTTGTTTCGCAAGACATTTGGGGGGCATCAGGTGGTATCCCGGTGATCAGGTCTGAAGGCAGCGGTAATTCTCTTCCAAAGTTTGCGAAAGCTTGTGTCACTGCTGTACTTTCGTGAACAGCGCTTCGATATGACAACAAAAACTGTTGTATGTGCCTGTCCCAATCTCGTTGCCGATTGTCTACAACTTTTGCTAGGTACCTCTCCAATGTCTGATTAATTCGTTCTACCATTCCATCAGATTGCGGGTGATAAGAAGTCGTTCTTGTTTTGTGAGTACCCATAACTTGGCAAGTTTCCTGGAATATTTGAGACTCAAAATTCCTTCCTTGATCGCTGTGTATCTCTAAAGGTACTCCAAAACGACAAAAGACTTCATGAACTAGTTTATCTGCAACTGTTGAAGCTTCTTGATTTGGAATGGCGAAGACTTCTGGCCACTTAGTGAAGTAATCCATCACAACCATGAAATACTTGTTACCGCTTTCACTTTCCGGAAACGGCCCCGCCACGTCAATGGCTATTCTCTCCCATGGTGCACCAACATTGTACAACTTCAATGCACCTCTACTACGAGTATGAGGTCCCTTTACAGCCGCATAACTTGTACATTTGCGACACCAGTCCTCGATATCGTTTCGACAGTGGACCCTGTAAAACCGTTCTCGGATCTTCAGTAGAGTTCGTTTAACTCCCAGATGGCCTCCTGAATAATCATTATGGTACAGCTGTAGAACATCCGGTACTTTAGCTTTAGAGACAGTTATTTGAAAATGACAGCTGTCTCCCCGAACATTTTCCCATTTACGACACAGAACTCCATCCTGAAGCAGCAAGCTGTCCCACTGGGCCCAATAGCTTTTATTGGTCGAACTCATCGCTGAGACGTCGCTCCACTTGGGCTTGCACTGGCCTTTATCCATTCCAGAATCGGCTTAATGTCCGGATCTTCCTGCTGTGCATGTAGTAAGCTGTCCTTCCACTCGTCGCTGCGGTGGTCTGCCCTGAGAATCCTCACGGATACCACTTCCTTACTCTCTTGCCTAGTACAATGTTTGCAATCTTCAGGACAAGGTCTTCTTGACAATGCATCTGCGTTGCCATGAGATTTCCCGCTGCGATGTTCGATCTCAAAGTCGTATTCCTGCAGTAGTTCATTCCACCTCGCAACCTGTCCTTCTGGATCTTTAAACTGCAATAGCCATTTTAGTGCAGCATGGTCAGTTTGTAAGTGAAATTTTCGTCCCAGAAGATATTTGCTAAAATGCTGCAACGACTTTAACACAGTTAGCAATTCGCATCTTGTGACATAATAATTCCTTACCGGTTTTTACACCGACTTGCTGAAGTACGCTATCACGACCTCTTGGACACCATTCCGTTGAGACAACACACCGCCAAGTCCTATATCACTTGCGTCTGTGTCAACTATAAATTTTTTTCTTGCGTCAGGGTATCCCAAAATAGGTGTTTTGTACAGACAGTCCTTGAGCTCCTGGAATGCGATATTGCAATTTTCATCCCAGCAGAAAAGTCGCTTCTCCACGGTTAGCTTATGCAGATGTTTGGCTATATCTGCAAAGTTCTTCACAAACCGCCGGTAATAGGAGCACAAACCCAAAAATGCGTTTACCTGCGTCTTGTCTTTTGGATCCGGCCAATCCTTGACAGCGGCGATTTTCTCTGGATCCATGCGGATGCCCTCTTCCGACACTACATACCCCAAAAAGTTAACTTGCCGTTTGAAAGTGAACATTTTTTCGGACTCAACTTGAGGTTGGCACTCTGAATCTTCATGAGCACGCGTTCCAGGATTTGAAGGCGTTCTTCAAACGTACGACCTACGATGATGATGTCATCCAAGTAGACCAGACAGGCATCGCCAATTAGCCCGGGAAGTACAAGTTCCATCAACCTTTTAAACATTGCTGGAGCATTGCACAACCCAAACGGCATTACTTTAAATTGCCACAGACCCTTTGCCGTTGAGAACGCAGTTTTCTCCATGTCCTTAGGGTCAATTTGAACTTGCCAGTAGCCACTTTTTAGATCCTGAGTGCTAAGCCACTTTATTCCTGTAAGCATGTCCAGCGTGTCATCAATTATTGGCAAGGAATAGCTGTCTTTCTTCTTAACGTCGTTCAGACGGCGGTAGTCAACACAAAACCGCATGTTGCCATCCTTCTTCTTTGCCAGCACCACTGGTGAACACCATGGACTAGAGGAAGGTTCAATAACACCATCCTCCACCATTCCTTCAATCATGGTTTCCACTTCCTTTTCACGTGCTACCGGCAATCTTCTTGGTCGCTGAAGGATAGGCAATTCTTCTCCTATGTTTATTTTGTGTTGAGCTAAGCCAGTCTTTCCTAGTCAGCATCGTTTGATGAGAATACATCGGCATACTTGAGTAAAAACTTCTTAGCCTTGACCAATTCGGTCGGCGAGAGAACGCTGCGACAGTCTTCCAAAAGTGTGGTCACTCTCGTTTGTGCATCCTTGCTAGGGATCTCACTCAATAGATATTGGCACCGACGTAACCAATCCACTTCCTCAGAAGTACCAACCAGCGTGCCTTTTTCTATAATTTTTTCCCGGTCACAAAGGTTCAGCACACGTACTCCTGATATGTTAGTGGTTCTGACCAAGGTTTGAGCCACTTTCCATGGAAGGTCATTGTTTACCCTTTTCACAAGTACACAAAGGTGAGCTTGCCCAGCGTTTCTAGGAAGACCAACCGGAATAATCGTTTCCGATCTCGGCGGAAGAACAATCTTCTTAATGCTGTACACGTTCCCTGGTAACGCACCTTCCATAAAAAGTTCCTCCTGTTCACATTTCAAAACACCTTGTTTAACGTCGATCTCACAACAATTATTCCTCATAAAGTGTAGGCCAAGGATGCAGTCGTCCATTATATCAGCCACGATGACATTGTGCAGGTAGATCACGTTGCCTAGCTTTAACTCCATCTCCTTCTCTCCACGGACGGGTATACGCTGACCGGTGGCTGTTACCAAATTAATGCATTCTCGGTTGTATGCGGAGTCCCCAAGGAACTGACTTATAAGTTGGGAACTAACAACCGTACGAGAGGCTCCAATGTCTATGGTCAGTTTACACGGCATTCCGTTGACCTCGCCATTGATGATAGACTGTTCCCTTCAATGAGCGCAGGTACAGACCGGTATGCTTTCCGCACCAGCTTCTTCACCTCTAGAACCCACTGCTGTAGGTTTTCGTTGACGCGCTGCACGCGATCTTTAAGCTGCGTACGAAAGAAGTGTTCCAGGTAAACGTCGCCATATCTCGCCTCCAATGCCTCAAGGAGTTGCTCATAAGTCACTTCCTCCCCGAGAGCTTCCAGAACTTTTAAGGCCTGGTCGCGCAGGCCTAGTGTGAGAGCAGTCATGTCCTGACTTTTATTGCAGCCGTTCGCCTTCATAACTGCCTCGAACTGGCTTTTGTGGGCTGACCAGGAAGAAGTCCCGTCGAACGGTGGCACTTTGAACCCATGTAGCGAAGGTGTAGTAGCTACTACGGGAGCTGTAGTTCCATCACCCAGTTTGAGGTCGTCCAGCGTTTTCTTCACGTCAACCACCACGTAATCAACCCGATTGTTCACTTGGTGGATTTGGGATTTGACTTCCTTGATTTGGGTTTCAGCTTCCGACAGGCGGTTGTCAAATTGAGCAACCCTATCCTTCACATCCCTTATCTCTTTCCCAAAGGTAGCATGAAAGTCCTTCATGAGGAGCATCTGCTCTTCCGACCGACGAACCTGTTCCGCCTGCTGATCTTCCAATTGACGGGCCTGTTCCTCCTGTCGACGGGCCTGTTCCTCTTGACGGCGGGCCTTCATCCTGTCCGCCCCGTAGCTGCTCTTCCAACCGACGGACCTGTTCCTCATGTTGGCGAGCCTGTTCCTCCTGTCGGCGAGCCTGTTCCTCCTGTTGGCGAGCCTGCTCCTGCAGCATCACCATCAGAGCACCTAAGTCAGGTGCTGCAGATGTAGGAGCTACTGATGGGCCTGCAGCCGGCGGCTGGCCCTCCGAAGTCTGCGGCGTTGCACCACCAAATCTTCTTTGGTCCGACTCTTGCTGGCTATGACTTCGGGTACGGACACCTTCCGTTGCCTCTTTAGTTAAAATCGGCATGATTTTATCCCACTTCTGACACCAATTGTTACGAGCTTTGGGTTCCTTACAATAAAAATTGCCGATAGAATTACCTAAATTAACACTTTAATTCACTTTACACTAATAAAAATTCAAAACACTAATAATTAATCACACTGATTCACTTTATTCCGCTCCGAAGCTTCGCTTGTCTCGCCGAATTCAATACCGATCGCATCTTGCAGCGCCTATAAATAGAAATTAGCACCGAAACATCCAGAATATTCAAGTTAATACGCGTAAGGGGCCGAGAGTTCGAGCGTCAGCTTCTAGAAGCTTAGTTCTTCGTTCCGAGACTAGATGGCGCTGTCGGTTGAAAGATTAGTATATATATATATATATATATATATATATATATATATATATATATATATATATATATATATATATATATATATATATATATGCACACCGGCACAATTAGCGGGACACAAATAAAGCAGGATTTTAAAATCTTTTACTTGAGGAACTGGCCAGTTATGATATTTTTTAATTTATTGTCAAATTTGAAAATAGAAAATTAGATGACATACACTTTCTTCATTCATTTGTTTTATTTTCCCGAACAATACGTTTTGTCAACTTGTTCGAGTAATAACTACGTAATTGTAATTTTTTTGAAAAATTGCACTTAATGGTTTTTTTTAAATTTGATATTCTACAGGCAATTTTGTTTATTAAAAGCTTTTTATTATGCCTGACTTATATCACTGGAATCATTAGGGCTGATGAAATGAGACGAAATGGCCATACCCACAGATCGATTGCCTCAAGGCTTCGTCGACCAGTATAAACGATTCATCGCGGCATCCAGCGGTACAGATCGTCTAATTCTCTTGTGAGGAGGAGGGGTCAAGGTAGAAAAAGATGTACATCGAGGCGAGATGACAGTTTTTTACAACTTGGAGTTCGTAGGAATACGCGATTAACGGCTGTACAAGCTCGAAATGAACTGGAAGACGTTCAAGGAGTACGAGTAAGTGAGCGTACAGTTCGCAGGAGATTTGAAGAAGTTGGTTTAGGGTCGTATATACCTGCCAAAGGCCCAAAACTTGAGAGACTTCACCGCGTAAACCGATTAGTTTACGCGGTGAAGTGTAGTTCCCCCGATATGAATCCGATAGAGCATGTCTGGGACTTGCTAAAAAGAAGAGTTAAATCCAGAATGCCACCCCCCAACAATCTGAATGAACTTGGAAACGCATTACTTGAGGAGTGGGAGCGGTTGCCTCAAGAAATCATCGATAACATAATCTGTAGCATGCCCAGACGAATGGAAACCGTAATCAGAGCAAGAGGGGGAAACACTCGTTATTAATTTTGCTTTAATTTTATTGTTAAATCATTTAATGCTTACTTTTTTGTTTTTTGTGATGGTTCATTATCATCTAAAAATTTCACTTATTTCAAATTTCTTTATTTTTCAATAAAAAATAACGAAGACTTTTCAAAGTCGTTGTTAAAAGATGTTATTGATTTCAATTTGTTATTTTGTGTCTAATGACATTTTCGTCAAATATAATATGCGTTATTATCTCATAGTCTCACTTATTTTCTGTTCCGCTAATTGTGCCGGTGTATATATATATATATATATATATATATATATATATATATATATATATATATATATATAAATATAATAACGACTCCACAAAATATTTAGGTATTATTACAGACAATAAACTGACCTTCCAGCCCCACATCAACCTCACCGCTTGTAGACTCCGTAAACTTATGTTCGTTTTTAAAAATCTTCGCCAAGTCGCAGATCCTTGTCTAGTTAGATCAGTCTATTTAGCACTTTGTCAGTCACTTATAGTCTACTGTTTAACAATCTGGGTCGGCGCGAGTAAGTCAATACTAATTAAGCTGGAAAGAGCCCAAAGAGCGGTCCTCAAAGTCTGCACGTTCAAACCCCTGCTATCACCAACCTTCGATCTTTATTAGTATTCTGAGGTTCTTTCAGTTCGCCAACTCTTTATTTTATTAACTGTCCTCAAACAACATAGTAGCTATGATCCCTCTCTAATGTTTTCCCAGCGAAATCACCTTGTAGTACGTTCAACCCCGTTCAAAACCCTAACCTCACAACGCTTTTTCTGTTTCTTGGGCCCCTTCCTCTATAATAGACTACATCGTGTGCTCAACATCTTTCCTCTTACAAAACTGTCCTGTAAATCCAAAGTCTCTAATTATTTGCAGACTATGAACTATGAGGAGACTGAATCTCTCCTCCATCCTATCAGGTAGGTAATATACTAACGTCCACACCACACACACACACACACACACACACACACACACACACACACACACACACACACACACACACACACACACACACACTCACACAAACACACACACACACCATTTCTTTCTCTTTTCTCTCTTTTTTGATTACTTGTGCAATCACTATCTGTACCATAATGATCGACATCCTGTGAGGAGAGTGCTGGTGCTCTGAAACACAGGCTCTTAGCCTAGCTCGGACGCCAGTCTCTCACAATCTAAATATGATTTTTCCCTGGTGATAACCTCTGTTCATTACTATACTAGTTTTTTAGATTGTGGAGAAAATAAAGAATTTTTATTATTATTATGGGGTATCTATATAATTTTCTCACCTGGTCGGGTGCTATAAATATATAATTGTGTCGTTTAGAAACAAAACTGGTCAAATCCAAAATAAAGACTTTTTTACTGAGTACGCCATTTTTTTCTATATAAAATGTTGTATATTTTATCAGTTTCAAAAAGAGTCTAATCCTAAGCAGTTCGTAGAAAAATCGATTCAAATCGACTGATTCGTATCAAAAACAGTCAAATCCTTTTAAGCTTAGAAACAAAATCGGTCTAATCCGTGCAACCAATCAGAAGCCAGAACTATGTATGAAAATGACAGCCGACCGGCGGCCATTGTGTGGCGTTTTGTGTAGCTTAACGGGCGCACAGTATTCTCGTTTCCGTTTTTAATTAAAAATTGGTGTTTGTTCACTATAAAATGGATAATGTAATACAGGAAACTAATCCCCAGTTATCACGAAAGAGGACACAACAAAAAGAGAATTGGAAATGCAATAAAATGAAGAAGGAAAGGTAAGTTTGGTATTGCTTTGATAACCTCATGCTGCCTCGTGGTCAGGGGTGCTAAACTCATGGTCAGTGCGTGTGTAAATTTTTCTTGTAGTTGTTTTTTATTTCCAATGGGATGGCATGAAGTAGATTTTTACCCGACTGCATCTAGGCCCAAACAGATGTTAATGTGTTACCCAATAATTAAATGATAATACAATAATTAATGCGTCTATGTTTCTTAAAATTGCTAAAATAAGGAAACCGATTTCGATAAATTATAGTTAGTATAGTTAAGTATAACCATGTTCCATGTCTAACTAATCCCTACTAATATAATAAATGCGTAAGTGTCTGTCTGTCTGTAACGCTTTCACGCCTAAGCTACTGATCTGATTTTAATGAAATGTGGTACAGAGATAGACGGATATAAAATTATACTAAATACATACATATTATATTTAAATAACTACAAAAAATTAAAGGTAGGTAGCTATAATAAATGTAACATATGAATACTTACTTTTAAAATACTTATGATTTTATTATTTCAGGTATGCTCCGAAAGAGCAACCAAATTTAAGAATTCCATGTAATCACTATACAAAAGCATACAGGTGCACTTCATTGAGCCATGCCGATATAATAGCATTTAATAGACGTTTCTCCAAAAAACCGGACAAAATTTATCAGGATAACTTTATAATAACTCATACAAAAGTTTGTCCTACTAAGAGACATCGGCCAATAAATAATCATGGTAATAAAAAAGAAATGGCGGTAATATACTTTGCACGACGACGCCACATTCTGATTCCAGTTTGCAAACGCACATTTTTATCTATTTTGGTTTTAAAAAAAGGAAGAGTGACCGGTGTTATTAATCGACACTTCAAAGCAATGGGGGAACCCGCACAAGAGAATAGAGGGGGACGGCGTAAAACACAAAAATATGCACCAAAAAGAAAAGCTGTCAAAGACTTTATTAAAAAGCTTGTGCCCTTAGAAATACATTACTGCAGAAGTAAAATAAAATGCAGACAATATTTATCATCGGAACTCAATATAAATAAACTTTACAAAATGTTTATTGCAGAAACTACTGAAGAACTTTATGTTCTGTAACATTAGGCCGTCTTACTTCAGAGAAATTTTTAAGGACCAATTTTAACATAGGTTTTGGGTCTCCCCGAACTGATGTGTGCTCCACTTGCTTATGTTTACAAGAAAGAATGAAGCATGAAAAAAACAATGAAGCAAAAAATACATTAATGATCGAGAGCAGAAAACATAAATTGCGTGCCAAAGCATTCTATCGTTTGTTAAAAGACGACAGCGAGGACCTTTTGATTCTATCTTTTGACTGCCAAAAGAATTAACCTTGTACAAAAGTTCCCGATCAAAGTGATTATTACTTAAGGCAGTTTTATATATACAACTTTACTGTGGTAGTCGGACATTTAAAAACGCCTTTGAATATTAATAATACATTTATCTACATTTGGACAGAAGATGTCTTGCCAAAAGCTTCAAACGAAATAGCAAGCGCTGTGTTCCATTGTTTAAATACAATTTTTCTGAGTCCCGGTTTAGATCACACAACACACGTTCGATTGGTGGCAGATGGCTGCAGTGGCCAAAACAAAAACCAATCTGTTCTTGCTATGGCAGCTAAATGGTTACAAGGTCATGCACCAAAACCAGTTTCCAGTTGTTGGCCATTCATTTTTGCCACCAGATAGAGTTTTTGCAAAAATTGAAAAAGAGATTAAAAGGCGTGAGGTAATGACTAACCCTGATGATTTTTATGAAATTTTAACTGGTCATGGAACCGTATACTACTTGGGACTTGATAGTAAAGCATCAGCTGAAGTCTTTAAATCTACAAGCAACATGCATTTCTCAATAAAGAAATCAAAAAGAAATTTTCTTAAAAGAACTCGTGACAAACGAAATGTGTACATTCGAGCAGAAGAGTCTTATGAAAACATTTTAAATAAGTATCAAAACATTTGTAAAGGAAAAAAGACAGTTTCTGTTATAAACCCAGATGTGGTAAAGTTATACGTTGATGTAAAACAAGAAAAATTAAATGATGTAACCAAGTTATTAATCCAACATTTTGGAGAGAACTGGGAAGAACATATAAATTTATTGTATTTTAAACAAGTATTATCAAGACCTAAACCATCTATTGCTCATGCTCATGAACATGATGATGGTGAACAATGTGAGTTCACTGAAGAATTACCAGCCATATTTGTTTAAAGAAATTTCAGATATAATGTTGATATGATGAATAAAGGATTTAAAATAAAAGAAATCGATTTTAAAGTTTTATTAATTTATTGTTATTACACACCCAACCCAACCAAGCCGAAATATTGGTAACCCCTGACATAATAAATTTTCAGTATCATAATCTGCCAAATCCATGGTTCGAAGAATCAAACATGGTCAAATCCAACTACATTAGTCACAAAACTAGTTTAATCCATAGCTTAGTTTCATAATTGGTCAAATCCAAACTTCAATCTCGATTTTCTAATTTTTTTTTGGTCTATGGTTATAGATGTTTTTTTTATTCAGTAATACCAACTTAGGCGAAGCCATAATGATAAAAACTCTACATATAGCTTATGCAATATGCTCAGAACAAAAAATCCTTCATTCCCATAAGTCCTCCCGAATGGATTTGATAAGTTTTGTTTCTAATCGACATTATTATAAATTAAAATGAAAAGATAAATTTACATAAATATCAATAAAATAAAATAAATACAAAAACTACATAAATAAATAAGATCCAACCAGATGGGAGCCCTCGGCAGGGGAGACCAAACGGCCGAGGGTTAGGGGGAAAGGGAAAGAAACCGGTGGACGATGCGGGCGGTATAGAGAAGCACCGCCTTTTGCATTTGAGCTCGGAGTGGTCCGTCACGGAGTCCCAGTCGCCTCAGATGACCCGAGAGGCTGACTGGGATTAGCCCATTCGCAGAGACGACTACAGGAATAATTTCGGTCGGCATACCAACCCACATGTCGGTTACCTCGTGAGCCAGGTCCAGATATTTTGTTCGTTTATCCGTTTCGGCTTTCACGAGGTTCTCGTCATACGGAATGGTAATGTCGATCAAAAATATCCTTGACTATGCCCGCTCCATCAGCACAATATCAGGCTTATTCGCAATAATAGTCCTGACTGTGATGATGGCCCGGTCCCAGTAGAGCCTGGCGCGGTCATTTTCGAGCACGGCTTCCGGCAAGTACTTGTAATACGGCAATTTTCGGTCCACGAGACCGTATTTCAGAGTGAGCTCCTGGTGTAGAATTCTGGCTACTAGGTTGTGCCTGTGCAATTACTCAGAGTTAGAAAGCGCCGAACAACCGGAGATGACATGCCTAAGTGACTTCCCGGGATGGCGACAAGCTCGACAGACGTCGACAGTGCCATCCTTTAGGATGTATCTCCGATAGTTGTTGGTCTTAATAACCTGATCCTGTATTGCACAGACAAAACCCTCGGTTTCCCCGAAGAGGTCACCGAAACGTAGCCAGTTGAGGGAGGCGGCTGTATCTACGTGAGGCTCATGTAGAGCCCTGTAGTACCTCCCGTGGAGCTCCTTCTCCTTCCATACGGTCCCCCGGTCGGAAATGCTCTGTACTGCCGGGTCTTCCCATTGCTCGTTGGCTAAGGATAGAGGGGTAAGTCCTTTATCACTAGAAATGACGTCATTATAGAATGGATCATCCGATCTCGCCAGGAAGTAATGACGGAGGCTGCACACTTCACGATTATGCATGGTGAGTGCGCTCAGGAAGCTACGCCCACCATGCTTTCGCGGCAAGTACAGCCTCATTACCGACGATCTCGGATGATGCATCCTATGAGACGTCATTGTAGTGCGGACTTTTCTATCCAGGGCGTTAAGTTCAGTCTGACTCCACCTGAGTATGCCAAAGGTATACATGAGGACAGGCATGACCCAACCGTTATATGCATGTTTCTTATTCACACCGGACAAAAAGCTGTTAAGCACTTTGGTAAAGCGTGCATAGAACACGTCGCAAACTGACTGTTTCATACCAGCCTCATCGATACCGATGTTCTGTGACATACCCAGGTATCGGTATGTTTCAGCCCTCAGAGTTAGCAACCCTTCCCCTTTCAACATGGAGGACCGCACACTTATCCGTCCCCAGCTCCATTCTAATAGAATTTCTAAATTCACACGTGATGTTTAGCAATTCCATAAGATGGGAGCGACTGGAGGCGAATAATTTGAGGTCATCCATATAGAAAAGGTAGGTCACTTTTGTACCTCCTCTCCGAAGCTGAAATCCCCTCCCGGAGCCCTCCAGTAAAGTACTGAGAGGGTTCAAAGAGAGGCAGAACCAGATTGGACTCAGACAGTCGCTCTGGAATATACCCCTTCTTATCCTTATGCGGCTTTCCGCAGCCGGCATCCGCTTGCCTAGATGACAGAGGACCGTACTCCACTGCCCCATACACTGCTTGAGGAAGTCTCGAACTGTACAGTCAATCTTGTACAGCTCGAGGACCCTATTTAACCATGTATGGGGCACCGAGTCAAATGCCTTTCTCTAATCTATCCAGGCGGCGGAGAAGTTCCGACGGTTGCGTTTCATCACTTTGCCAATGACCGCGTCAATGAGGAGTGGTTCCTTGGTTCCACGACCGCCGCCCTGACATCCATTTTGAGCGCGCGACATCACCTGATTTAAGTCCAGGGGACGAGCGATTCTCGCACTCAAAATGGATGTAAGTGTCTTGTACATGGTCGGTAGACACGTGATGGGGCGGTATTTGCTCGGGTCTGTGGCACCCTGATCTTTAGGAACCAAATGAATGATCCCAGTAGTGAAGAGGCTTGGGAGCGACTTCTGGTTGAGAGCCTCTTGAAACTGTCGGGCGAGCATAGCGTGACACACCATGAACCCCTTCAGCCAGTAGTGATGCAGCCCGTCAAGCCCCGGACTTTTCCAGTTCGGGGCCCTACGGACCGCCTCAGCTACGTCATCCGGCGTTATGATGACGGGGTCCATGGGCGTAATACCCACACACTGACTCGCCACAACTTCCGTCCAAGGGCCCTCGTTGTGGTTTACAGGCTCTGACCACAGGCTGCGCCAGAATGCGACCGTGTCGGCCTGATTTGGTGCAGGGCCCGTTCCACTTACTATTGGTCGCTCCAATGATTTATAGAGCCTCTTCTGATCACTCTGGAAGAGACGATTCTGGTTGAACCCTGTTGACCTCTCGGTATATTGCCGAATCCGCTTTCCCCAAGCAGATATTCTTTGCTTTTCCACAATCGCTTCTTCCAATGTACTCCTCATTTGCTCTAGTTCCAGTTCCTGGGCGACTGTTCCATCATCGTTTGAATCAACCACAACTGGCGTATTCACGGCGGCATCCACATTTGCCGTTTGCTCAGCAAGTTGTGGCGCCGCATTCTCAGCCGCAGCATTTTCACCCGATGAAGGAACAGCCTCACGTCGTAGCCGTTCGAGTTCGGTGACAAATGTATTTGAGCGCAAGATATACCGAACTCGGTCTGCCAGGTTTTGCTCGGTGACGGTTACAGATGGCTCCAGCTCAGCAAAAAGTCGATGCATCCTTGCCCGATACGCAAAACCTCCAGTTTCTCCCCCTTTCGCCCTAAAATATTCTGTTCATCTGGGTTGTCCAACGCATGCGGCGTACTCCACCAGTGGCGGGTGCCGATTGCTGAGCCCGCGAAAATCCTGCCAACACCAAGCCAGCTGGTGGGGATGATGGATGCGAGGATCTGCTAGGTGGTCGTGCAGCACCTCGCGCTCGGCTGGCGGTTCGCATGCTGTCGCGTCCAGCGTCAGCTCCAGACGCGCCCTGGCGACCTCCAGGCAGCGGTCCTTTGCGCGTTCCGTTTAATTCCATCATCCATTTTAGGGCGTCATTTAGCGGGAGACGCCCAGACCCGGTGCCGTTTCATTATTATGGGGTATCTATATAATTTTCTCACCTGGTTGGGTGCTATAAATATATAATTATAAATTAAAATCATTATTATTATTATTATTTTTATACATATATATATATATATATATATATATATATATATATATATATATATATATATATATATATATATATATATATATATATATAGTACCCGGTTGACCGAGCTTTGCTCGGTATTTTTCGCTCGGTTTTTTTTAATTCGTGTGTTTTGGAAATTATATTTAGATACAAATTACGTACTTATGAAATATGAATAATATTTTTTGATCTTAGCGACATAATATAAAAAACTGAAATGGTTATTTGAATAAAAAATCATGAGTGCAATTAGTTTAATTAAAATTTTCGTGTATTTAAAAAATACTAAAAAAAGGGCTAGAAAAAATAGATTTTCTCAAAAAAGAAAGGAACTTGAAGAAAAAATTAGAAAAGTCGGTCGGTCGGTCTGGGCTCGAACCGGGGTTTTACGATTCTGTGACCGCCCATTATACCATTAAGCTATTTATAATCATTGACAATCTGTCAAAATTTACCTTCTTATTCTAACGATATTGTAGCAGTTTTTCATTGCCCAAAAACACGGACAAAAAGACATTTTCTAAAAATAAATCCTAGCTAGATGGATTTTTTATCCCCGAAACTCCCTGGACACTAAATTTTATGAAAATCGTTGGAGCCGTTTCCGAGATCCCGATTATATATATATATATATATATATATATATATATATATATATATATATATATATATATATATACAAGAATTGCTCGTTTAATAGTATAGGATATATATATATATATATATATATATATATACTATATAGTTTAAAAGATGGTAAAATATATTTCTTACGCTATTATCTGATAGGATGAACACAATTTGTAGCAATAGTGTCATATAAATTAATTCACAAACAAAACATAATATAGACATTGTGTTAAAATCATACGGAAGCATATTATTATATAATCAAATGAATTGGGTATTATACAATCTTGCATGTTTACATACCATAAAGAGGCTCGTATTAGTTGCTACCTCGTTAGTCCGTACTTAAGGAAATTTAAGTACATGTCATGTCGTATCACAGGGAATAATTTATGTTAAAAACATCACCTTCTTAACTTGTAAGTTTTATAAATTTTAACAATTTTTTAAATTATTTTCCTTATTTACTATACCCATAAGGACCACAAGGTATAACTTCTTTTTTAAAGTATAGTAATTAAATAGTTAAACTTAAATAACTTTTTATGGAAGAGAGGGTAAAAGATACGTGGTATACGTGTTAGAGCCATGCTACAATTATATTAGTAGTACAGTTGTAGCACGAATCGGTCGACTCGACCAGGTAAGGACCACGCTCTCACAGAATACCAGCATAAAATAGTAGCTTAATGCTAATGTGTTTCGTATAGTGAGTGTAGATAACCAAAAACCTTTTTACACGAAACGATGTGAACGGACTAAGATGAAGGCATTTCATCCTAGTCCTCACTCGTGACAACGGATCTCTATTTCGATTCGTAATCGAGGATGTATGTAAATATCTATAGGCCACAGCAACCACTTACCATCAGGTGACTGTGTGCTCGTTTGTCACCCTACCTTAAACAACCTTACAAAAAAAAGCGCATGTGGCTTACCTAATGGTGACTACCGCTGCTTATGATTAACTCCCACACCAGAGAAGGCGCTAAAGGCTGCGGATTCGAATCCCGCACGGTACAAGTATTTGTATGACATACAAACTAACCCATGATATTGGAGAAAATCCTAGTTTGGAGGTAACGTTAAAAATCAAACTGAGCGCCTGTACTTTTTATTAAATAACTGTTATACAATAATTTCAGAGACAAGACAATTAAAAATGAAAGGCACAGGCGTAAGGATTACATAAAGAAATTGTCTTATGCTTCTGATATAGGCAGCGGATATAAATAAATAATCTCTATTACAATGCCTTTGTTTCAATGAAATAACTAATCTATAGTAAATTATAACATAAGTTTTTTCTAAAATTAAAGTATCGAATACATGATGTTTTAAAATATTGTAGTTTACTCGTATACACATAATATATACTAGGTACAGCTAGTAATTTATATGAAAGAAATAACAAGTCATGGTTCAAACCAGGAGCTGGGTACTGACCATAACTCGCAACTTTATTAGAAGATGTAATAATTAAATCGATCCAAGAATCCGCGGTAGAAAAATTTAAGTGAGTACAACACTTCTCCATTTAATACTAAATACGAACATAACAGCAAATAAGACTCTTAGAGTTTCAAACAACCCAAATAAATAAATTCAAATAATCCTCCGTTTATACCGCCAACTACATATCGCATGTCTGCAAACCGTAAAACGGACGATATTAGTTGGTAACTCGTTAGTCCGTACTTAACAAAATTTAGGTAGATACCGTATCGCCTCGTAGAGAACAATTTATGTGGATCACCTACACCTTCCCACGGTGGACCCCTGGGGCTAACGTACGGTTACATTGTTCCTTGCATCTGGAACAAATTAATTACGCTACTTAATTGATAAAATCCGTAAGTGCAACACTATCTAGCTTGTAATCATGATATCTAAAGCATAACTTTGAAACATTTATTTTGCTTAACGATTTAGTTAATTTTGACGGCTGTTACAGAGTTTATATTATTTAGTATCGCCGTTAAAGCTAACTTCTTTTAAATGTGGTTTTGTAATTTAAAATAGACATAATATGTAGGTACAAACAGAGTTTAAAAAATTATTATTATTTAAGTTATGTTTTGTAAGGTCACTGAAACGCATGTAACACTTTAATATTGTTCGCGAACACATTTTTTATTTAGTATAGTACTCATATATTAACTATATTTAACATACTTATGTCCATCTTATTTGTTTATATTTTGTGTTAAAATATTAATTATTAATTTACAAATGGTTAATACTATGAAAACTTGTACTGGGTAACTAAGTAAATCAACTATTATTTGTAAATTAAACTTGCGCTTACTATGTTAAACCATAGTTCGTTAAGTATAGGGATTTCTACTCATAAGTATTAACTATACTAAACATACTTATGTTCAATTGGTTTGTATTTATTTTTTTAATATTCTGTGCTTTAATATTAATTATAAATTTATAATAAGTAAAAACTATGATAACTTTTACTCGATATTGATTTCTTATATTAACGAGAACACGACACATTTAAATAATACTAGTTTTTTTACGAATTTTATGGCGTATATTTAAATTTTTAAATATTTAACATTTCGATCACTTTAAAACACCCATGCTCACGGGGGGACTGAGATGTTCAACGTCCAGGTGTCGTAGTTAACCGCGGTTACCATAGATTAAAATTTGTTTAAATTAACTTTTGTTCCGATCTACACAGTATGAACTAATGGTATCTTGAAGTCTTGCAGTTGTATACTTGGGTTGGGATTTCTTTTTATTTATTATAGGATTCTAAGTAGCTGGTAGCACACAGTCACCTTCTCTATTTAAATTAAGATTTTTTTTTATTTCAATAGCCTCGCGAATCATCCTTGGAAGGAATCGGTGTTCTTCCGCGAGGATTTGTGTTCTATCAAATCTGACGTAGTGACGGGGGTTCTATAATACCAAACTTCTTCATAAATAGTAGAGCATATCATGAGTCTAAGGAACCACGAAAATGGGGTCCCACGATGAGCGGTTTCCGGCCGCAGCCTTGATAGTCTCCTCAGATCCTCCATCACCCGCATGAGGTCGACACATATGCTTCACCAACCAATACAACGGCAGATATAGCCAAAATACAGTTATAAGATAATAGTAATATTTCACCATCAGAAAGGGTTTGTGTACTGACGTTGATTGCATGCATTTTCGATCATATTTGTCTCACCCACCAATATGTTGCCTTCAATAAAATAATATGTCTAAGACAAATCGGTTAGCAAGTCCAAGTTTACCTACGTCGCAGTTACTCGAGTCTCATGTCTATTAATATAATGCTTTTACTTATTTGATACCTTCCACATATTTGCTTTATTTCATAGACCTTACTATATGTATAACACTACTATCAAAATGCTTTTGTATCGTAGACCCTACTATTATATGACTTTAATAAATGGGACTTTTACCCATAACTCTACCATTGTAATGCTGGTTCATCATAGAGACCTTCTATAATAATGCTTTTTTATCATAGACCTTACTATCATACTACTGCATCTTTTATTTCCTACCTTAAATGTAACTCGAGTACGAACTGTACCTACAAGAACGTAGTATAAAGACTTATTGTACACAGGAAGATTTCAAAGAGCTTTATTAAAAAAGTGTCATTGTTATGGCGTCAGTCATTTATAATAAAATTCCTAATTTTGTAAAAAATCAACCGATAAGAATATTTAAAAAGAGTCTTAATTCTTTGTTATTTGAAAGGTGCTATTGCTCAGTATCGGACTTCTTAGATATAAAATAACGTTCAGTTTATTAATGTGTATTGTTTTGTAGAATCTGTTAGTATTAATAATTTATAATGTAATAACTTACCTGCAATAATAATTCAAAAATCTATATAATGTAATAATAGTAATAATAATAATGCAATACTTTTAATCATAATAATGTAATAACTATTTATAATCATAATAATCATATTAAATCTTACACTTTAAAATACTTCTCGCTCCCAAAAACTTCGATCAATCATTGAATCAGTCGAACTCTGCATTCTCCCATTGGCGGCAACTCATAGAAATACTGACACTGATGTTTCGTTGATTGACCTCATCATTACTTCCTCTTCAGATCGTGTGATTCAGTTTGGACAGCTTTCTGCTCCATGTTTCTCACGTCACGACTTGATTTATTTTTCTTATAAACTTAAACCTCCAAAACAGAAACCTATTTTTCTGCAGTTACGCAATTTTTCAAGAATAAATATTGAGAGTCTCAGGAGAGACGCATCTTCAATTGATTTTGGCCTTCAATTGAATTTGGAATAGCATCCTGAATCTGTATAATATTCATGCTCCGGTACAGTATGTAAAAGTTAAGCGTCCTCCTGCTCCCTGGATGACTAAAGGGGTACAAGTGGCAATGGCACGGCGAGATCGGGCTTTCCAGAAGTATAAAAAGAAACGCTCAGAAAAAATTGGTCTAACTTTAAAACGCTAAGAAACAGATGCAATCAGGTGGTACGAAATGCTAAACGCCACTATATTCATGACAAAATAACTAATTCTTCGCCCACTGAGTTATGAAAATTCCTCAAGTCTATCGGAATTAATAAAACTAATTCTCCGGAATATGGCGCCTCTCTCAATTTGGATGACATTAATCGTCACTTTGTTTCTATTACTTCATTGGACCCTCAAGTCCGTTCTCAAACTATTGCTTCTATAGAATCAATGCAGCGTCTCCAGATCCCTGACTTTTGTTTCTCCCCTGTTACTCAGGATGAAATTAAAAAAGCTCTGTTAGCCATTAAATCCAAGGCTGTGGGTTATGATGAAATTAGTAAGCAAATGGTGTCTATGATTCTTGAGTACCTTCTTCCAGCTATAACACACATTATAAATTATTCTCTGGACTCAGGTCAATACCCTTCTGCATGGAAAAAAGCTTTTGTAAGACCTCTTCCTAAAATACCTAATCCTGTTTTCCCTAACCATTTTCGTCCTATTTTAATTCTCCCATACCTCTCTAAAGTTCTGGAAGCCTGTGTTTTTAAGCAAATATCTGTATTCGCTGCAAAACATAACCAGCTGAATGAATTTCAATCGGGGTTTCGCTCTGGTCACAGTACTACCACTTCGCTTATCAAAGTCACAGACGATATAAGAAAGGGCTTAGATGAGCAAAAATTAACAGTGGTGGTGCTTATTGACTTTTCAAACGCTTTCAACACAGTGGATCATGGTATCCTCCTATCCATCCTTAAACACCTTAAATTTTCATCCCCAGCCTTGGAATGGTTTTCTTCTTATATTTGCGGTCGCCAGCAATCGGTTCGCTCAGGTCAGCGGTTTTCTGCATGGGCTGAAATTGAATCTGGTGTGCCGCAAGGCGGAATACTTTCTCCTATTATGTTTTCCTTATTTATAAATTCTATCTCCTCAGTTTTAGATTGTTCGTACCATCTGTATGCGGATGATCTCCAGCTCTATGTACAGTCAAGCTTAAACAATCTTAACTTTGTAATACACAAATTAAATGATAACCTGGAAGCCATAAGAGAATGGTCATGTAAATATGGCGTTTCTGTTAATCCTGCCAAATGCAAAGTTGTAATATTCGGAAGTTCGCAATTATTGGCTAAGGTTGATTATGGATATCTCTCTCCTGTATTTTATAATGGAAGTTTGATTCCATATTGTGATTCCATAAAAAATCTTGGCCTGTACATGGATAAAACTATGACCTGGAAATTGCAGATCTCTGAAGTTAGTCGTAAAGTTGTTGCTACCTTGCGTTCCCTTTATCGTCTTAAAAATTTCCTACCCTTCAAAACCAAGCTAACGCTGGTTCATTCCCTTATTCTACCTATTATCGACTATGCCGATGTATGTTACCCAGATCTGTCAGAAAATCTCCTAAACAAGTTGGAGCGCCTTCTTAATAATTCCATAAGGTTTATTTTTGGTTCACGTAAGTATGACCACATATCATCCTATCGTTCAAAGCTTAAATGTCTACCTATACGTCAAAGGCGATGATCTAGAATTTTACTTGTACTTTATTCAATTTTAAACGATCCAAGGTCGCCTTCTTATCTTAAGGATAATTTTCATTTTTTTCATCCGATCGACGGTCGAACATCCCGACAATCAAACCGTCTGAGGTTAAGGTTTCCACAGCATAAGTCAAATTTTTTCAGGTCGTCTTTTACGATACAAGCTATACAACTTTGGAACACCCTCCCCAACGATATTAAGAATGCCACAAATAAAAAAGCTTTCAAAGTTCTTCTCCGAAAACATTACAACTACTAATTAACGCTATTTTTCCCTAATTTTGTCATTCTTTTCTTCTTTTTTACTTCAAATATTTATTTCATTATATATTATTCAAACATTATATATATATATATATATATATATATATATATATATATATATATATATATATATATATATATATATATATGTATGTATTATTGTACGTATATTGATACTATATGTGTGTATATTTAAATGTAATGTGTATGTATGTAATTTGCATATATGTATATTTTAATGTATAAGCACTTATTTACGTATAATGGTCGCACCTGCCAACAATTATCCTTGCCACCCAGGATTGACTGGCAGAGAATGCCACATGGCATTAAGTCCGCCCTATGTACCCTTTAGCTTAAGGTGTTACGTGTAAGTTTATAAATAAATAAATAAAATAAATAAATCTATTAATAATTAATTACTAGTATAGTATAGAAATAAATTTTAATTAAATATTTACATGCCAAAATGGTAGAATGTACGGATCTTTTATGTATTCTGTCAACACCCTTTTTGTGAATATCTAAATTCAATGCAAATTTATCAAAATTCTTTTCTATTGTATTCTATTCTATTCTATTCATAATTCATTAATATATAGGACTCCAACCCCCAACTCTAATATTTCAATACTTTCACTTCATAGAGACCTTCTATAATAATACTTTTGTATCATAGAACTTACTATCATAAGTCTTTATTGTTTGGGACTTCAACCCACAACTCTAGTATTATAATGCTTATACTTCATAGAGACAGCGACAGAGAGTTACGGCTACCTGCAGACCTAATCACCGGGATACCACCTGATGCCCAACACAGTGTAACCGATTATGCAAATGACTTGCGGAACAAAACGCATGACATTTATGAGCACCTCAGACAATCGGTCCAGCATATGTCCGAAAAGATGAAAACCAGGTATGACCGCAAAATGAACAACAAAGGGTTCGACGAAGGTTCACTAGTGTGGTTGCACAATCCAGTCCGCAGTAAAGGGAAATATCCCAAGCTTCAAGCTAAATGGGACGGCCCGTACCGGATTGTGACCAGGATCAACGACGTCACCTACCGGATACACAAAAGCGCAAGAGGTATTCCTAAGATCGTCCATGTGGATCGACTGGCGTGTTATTGTGGGGCCGATAATACTCGGCACGACCATGTCTTATGAGGGGGCAGTGTTGCGCGCCTAAGTTGATATCAGCACTAGCACCATCTTTTGACGGGGAGCAGAGAGAAGATACTGGAGATGTATTAGAGAAAATTAACTGGGATGCAGTGCCAGAAATACCAAGACAATAATACTACAATTCAACGATAGTACTATAACGTAATCCAATAATCCATGAGTATTGTTTTTACTTGGGCCAGGACCTCTAGTCATAGTATCACTAGATTATGCAGTCATAAATTAAAAATTTAGTACTGTAAGTATTATATTGTGTACACCTAAACATAAAACTACCCAACATTTAAAGATTTTGATAAAGAATTTGACCTAAGATAAAATGTTTTAGACACGAGGAGAACGGTAAATGACAAATTTTAGCTATAGCAGGGATGGGTAATCGGTGCGTTTTGCGACATTGAAATATACGTTAAAAAGTCAATTTGAGCGACAAAAATAAGCACTAAGAAGAAAATAACTTCAATAATATAAACTTACAATCATTTTACTGTTAAATGTCGTAAATATTTTACAAGCACTTTCCTAGCAAGAAACGTAGTCGCTTTTGTTTATTCACAACGTGTTTGATCTATTTACACTTTAAATACGATTTCGCGTGTGTTGATTCACGTTAATCGCGATTACGCTGCTACAATCACGAAATGGCTGTTCATTTATTTTGCAGAGAGGTCGTATTTACTTTTGTGATTGATTTGCGGGTTGTAGGCATCTTAGTATGTATTTGGTCTTGTAACAAGCAGTGTACATGAAATATCTGTTTTACTCGGGAAATTATAATTGTTATCAAATATTTTAGGGGTTGCCGGAGGTTACCTGGGAATGACTACTTTCTAAAACATACCAGAAAAATGGCAGCTTAATGCTACTGCGCCTCGGATGGTGAGTGAAGAGAACCGGAAATCCTTTTTTACTGAAAGGTACCTTTCAGTAAAAAAGGATTCCATCTTGGTCCTTAGGGGTGACCAGATAACGCATCTGCATTCAAGTACTTAATTGAGGATAAATTTGAATGGTGGGCTTTGAGCTAAAAAGTTGAGGAAGTAAAATTTTTGAATTAACAAGATAAACATAATGCGCAACTTAAAATAGTAACAGTGCTAATAATTTTGCAATACTGTATTGTTTTGGAAAACAACTACTAAACACTGTCGAAAAAGCAGAAGTTATGTTTTTACCTAAAATTTCAAAGCTTCGAAGTCGTTGTGTTTGAAGGCTTTAAATAAGAAGACGCCTAAGTTCAATGGTGGTTGATTGAGGGTGGGATTAACTGGCACTTATAGCTCAGAGATTCCTGTTTTAATTACTATCAGTTCATGCACTTTTAGATTCATAAATATATAAGTAGACAGGTTATTATATTATTTTATGCAGTTTTTGCCTAATTTCTATACAATATTAAGAAACTTAAACATCTCTGCCCTAAATATTTAAATTACTTCAATTGCAGAATTTACCTTATTATAAGGTAATGTCTGCATTCGAAGACAATATCTTAAACTCAAATACAATTTCAAGATTAGGGTATATTCTAAATCCGAATTATGATTAAATTTTGAGTTAATTATGTAATACAAATTTTGAATTTGTGAAATATGAATTCAGGCTTGTGATTGTTTTTAAACATTGGCCTAGATCGTCCTTCACGTTTGTAGTCTGAAAAATATAATTAATAAAAATTAAAAATTCTTTAGATTTACATAATCTAGTAAAAACCTATTTCAATATAATGGTTCACAGCTTGCAAATTATACACTTGGAACTGGCTGTTTTGTCTAGAGTAGAGAAAACATCAAGCCCAACATATTCAACGGCTTTTTTTATAATAATATGTTATTATTAAAATAGATTTATAATTGAGAAAAGGCAATATAACTACCAAGCGCCTAGTTTAATGTATGACTACGAAAATTGTGAAAACGTACTTTAAGAATATAGTATTCTCCATCGACTACAATGACGGCGACCGTAAGAACTACTGATTTTGCCTACCATGTGCTCTTAATTATATGGCTCGCTAGACCGAACTTGGTCTTAAATACCCTTTGTCTTGTGTGACAGTAGAGTTGGCCAGACTAGTTGTAACTATACGCGTAGGAGGGCTTAGGTCTCTCTTTGCGCAATTGGCGTTTTAAGTCTTTAGTTTTAAGGCGGTTTTCCTCATACAATTTAATTCTTTCAAAGGTACGATGACTTATTTGCAGCAAGCTCCTCTCATCACTCAGGTTTTACACCACAAGCATTCAGGTGTCTTTTTAAAACGTCATGATAGCGTAGATGCTGACCACCGTG
Organism: Parnassius smintheus behrii; assembly: GCA_036936625.1. Taxonomy (NCBI): domain Eukaryota; kingdom Metazoa; phylum Arthropoda; class Insecta; order Lepidoptera; family Papilionidae; genus Parnassius; species Parnassius smintheus. The sequence continues at coordinate 49,180,098 of JAUPFT010000003.1, forward strand.
ATTTCGCTTACCTTCTGCCATGTCTGAGTAAAAGACAGCTTTAGGTAAACGGCAGTCTTCCATGCGAAGGACGTGCCCGCACCACCTGAGCTGACGTTGCACTAAGAGATTTTCAATGCCGAACATTCCAGAAAGAAGCAAAACCTCAGAATTTGGGACACGGTCCTGCCACTTGATCTTTAGCATAGATCTTAGACATCTTTGGTGTTAAGTGTCAAGTTTTTTAATATCTGTTTTTTAGAGCCGATCGATCCGAGCTGAGACGATCAGTGAGTCTCCCGAAATTGGCAGCGGGGTTAGTAATGCCTGTTGTTATCTCCAAAGCCAAGGTACTGTCAGGCCGATTATAACTTCCAGTATATTTGAAACGTGAAACTTCCTCTAGTGGTTTCCCGTCTAGATTCGGTAAAGTTGGATCAGCTTTGTATACATTTTTCTTAACCTGACGTTGAGCTGGATTTTATTGCTACAAAAATTAAGTGCGTCCCCCACAACTGAAAGATATATGACAAAGAGTATTGGCGTCATGACGCATCCTTGTTTTACTCCGAATTTTGTTTTTATTTTATTTATTTAACAAATTATAGATAATACAGAGGATATATTACGGTACAACATAAGCTTGAAGAGCTGTGGTAGCTCAGATGGTTAACGCTCGCTGTAAATATAACAGAACGCAAGTAACCCGGGTTTGTATTTGTATTTGCAGTTTTAAGTGCTGATTTACCACGTGCTCGGCGGTGAAGGAAAACATCGTGAGGAAACTTGCATGTATGAGGAACAAGAAAAAAAATATTTCGAAGACATGTGAAGTTCGCCAACACGAATTGGGGCACCGCGGTGAATATTTCCTTTCCCTAAAACCCTCTCAGATATGAGGGGAGACCTGTGCCCAGCAGTGGGATGTATTTAGGCTGTAACTTTACTTTTTTACTTTATAAGCTTAATGAAAACTTTACCGTGTACCCCAAGCCGCCGACATTAAAATTTGACAGATAAGCTACACCTTAATCTACAAAATATGTACAACGTAACACTATTAAACAGCAATTCGCACAGTCAACAGGCGCTAAATCGGCAATACATACTCTTAGTTACCTAATAGTGCATTGAAAATGCGTAAGTCTTGCCACCGCCCACTTCGCCACGTCAAAAACCGGTCTTTCCTGCGTCGCGTATACAGGGGTGATAAAAATTTGGGTTTTGCATCCATCAATTAGTTGGATACTTAATATTTAATAGTAAGCGAATATAATTATTAAGTCTTAGTTTTTAGGTCATATAGGTTTATTTAGGGAATATGGTTAGTGGGCTATATTTTTTATAGTTTGAAGTTTGATAAAGACAGTTCGTATAATAGTTTTTTTTTTTAATTTGAATTTAATATTTTTATGACTAATTTCATTTTATAAGAAGTTGGTAACTCATTAATTAAATTCGGAACCATGTATTCTAAAGTACGTTTTTCGTATAAATTGTAATAATTAGTTTAGCTAATTTTAGTTCGGCCAAACTGCGGGTTTTAGAATAGTTAGAAATGTCATATTTTTTAAATCTTCTTTAAAAAATTCTTCGTTTAACCCCTCAGTCCCCTTAAAATTCTTATGCAGTCGCATGCGCCCGGCAAATACCGAGCGGTCGCATGCGACCGCACCCACCCGCGACACTTAAAACCATTGAAACTTATATTTGGAGACTACTTTTCTATGAAGAAGTTTGGCATTATAAAATCTATATAAAATTCTCTGTATAAAAGTTAAGGTTTTAGTTCATTTTATTTGGTTTTATTTATTTTGATAACAAAAAAACATACCAAGTGAATGTAGGCAGCGTGAACATCACAAATATTTCACTATATATTACTCGAAATTATTGTATGTAATTACAGAGCCTTGTTTTGTGTCTACTGTAGAGTTAACATAACAACTAATTGGCATCCCCTACTTTTGCCACATATTTTCTGTCACTAAGGTAATCTCTGCACCATGACAATAATGGTCCTCTGATACCATTATTCATTAAGGCTGTCTATTAGCTTATTATGATTAAGTGTATCAAACGCTTTAGTGTAGTCTATAAAGATGACCAAGCCGTGTTTCTTACTATATAAGTAATTGTAAAAGCTGTTCGTGAAGGTCGATAATATTTGGGTGGTATTTTTCTGCGGTTGAAGGTCATACTGTTTTTCCTTTATTTTATTATTTATAGCATAGGAGTCATAAACCTCTCTGCAAAAGTAATATTCAGAAATTTTATCCATACGAGTAAAATAGTAATTGGCATAAATTTGTCATGCACCATAGTACTATCCTTCTTATAGATAGGTATAACTATGCCAGTTTTTAAAATATGGGGATACTTTCCACTTTTTATACAGGCATTAATGAGATTTTCAATTATTTCACTGACTAATGTGCATATTTTTATGTCTTTAGGTCGTATCCCGTCAATAACTGGCACTTTATTACTGTATAGGTTGCGTACTATTTTTTCTAATGCATTAGCATCAGCAAGTACAAAGCGTAGGGAGACATTCGCGTTGTTACTATACAATGACTTATCCAATAGTGGCAGATTACAATTAGGGATTGATTTTTTGAAGGTAGTAAGGTTTGGTATTAGTGATCTGCGGGAGTATCTTCAGTTCTCCAGCGCTGGAGAGATGCGATGCACTTCGTTAAGAGATGCAATCGGAAAACATCTCCCTTTACTTTGTACAGCTTACAAATAACTACATCTCTCCAGTACTGAGGCACTTTTTTACTGTCCCACACTCTTAGAACAAGATTGTAGAGCCCGTTAACAATGTGTTTTCCACTGAATTTGTATATTTTAGATGAAAGTGGGTCCACTTCAGGTGTTTTCCAATTTTAAGGTGCTTCACTGCATTTACAAGCTCTTCAAATATTGGTGGGTCATATAAATATTGTGAGGCTGGCAAATTTTCCTGCGAGTTTATATAAGGCAGGTTAGCACTAAGGAATTTAAAACATCATTTAAGTTCGGCCCATCGCCTTAATACAACTTTTTTATTTGTAATTCGACACTGCCTGTCTTATGAATAAATTGGAGCTATTTTTCAAACTCGTAAACCGAAAGTCGCTAGAAAGCCTTCAAAAAAATTATCAATTTCATGTGTATCGGCATAGTTCTCTAATTCAGCTGCTTTTGCCTAATCCTTTAGTTGACGAACCTTACCGCTAAGTTTGTGTTTAGCTTTTTCTTGCTGTGCGAATCCGTTGACTTGGCATTCAGTTCATGTCTGTAGCTTTACACTAGAATTCTGATATCGTCTGACGCGTCAAACCAATCGGTAGGTATTTCGTATAGTATCCAAGGCATAAACGCGAAGATATTTTGCAAATGATTTTCATTCGCTATGTGTAATGGAATTTTCAGTCTGCGAAACACAAGCAGCAAATTTTTAGTTCAGCATAGTATCCAACTCTGTTGAGGTAATAAGTCTGGAAAAGGCCAATTTAGGTGATATTTTGTTGCACAATTATTTTGACGGATAATGACAATGTCTAGAAGATGCTAGTGCCCAGATCTAGGGTGCATCCACGAGGTATTATATTTACTGACAAGATAGAAATACGTATAAGTGATAGTCTCACCTGATGGACGTCGGCTCCAGTCATATGTGTAGCTACCAAGTTGTTCACATAGCTCTCCGTAATCGCTCAGGTGAGTCTCGCTAATTGTAGCTATGTCAACTTTATATCGAGACAACTCTCTTGCAATGAGAGCAGTTTTTCTTTCTGGACATAAATTATGATTACTGTTCAGTAAATTTCGAACGTTTCAGATGACTATGCAAAGTTGTTTGGTTCTTACTGTTGGCTTGTTTTTCTGTACTTTTCTACCGCATTACTCGATGTCAAAGCAGCCGCAGCTAAGCACTTAGATGGTGGATGAGACGTACTATGTTCAGGCCACCTTTTCTAGGCTCTTCCTCTATACAGAGAAAAGCAAAGCGATCCGAAATAGGGCTGTTTTGTCACCAGTCATGCTCTTTCGATTCCGGGAGGGGCTACTATCTCCTGGCCGCCTACGTGCAGGGTATCAGCTAAAGCCTTGATACATCGATACCTTAGCCTCACCGCTTTCACCCCATCGCCGCAAGACTTTAATAAGCTCAAAATCCGAAAAAGAGATAGCTAGGGTGATCTGCGAGTAAACTTATTTATAGTGGACAAGCGGTTGCGCTGGTGCAAGTCCACTTCACTCGTCTTCCTCTATAACCCAATGAACCGGTAAGCCAGTACGATCGGCAGAGGATGAAATGCAGCAAAAAAGCCATAAGTCACTACATGGTTTTTGACAAATGTAATTAAGGCTATTCGCATTACCATTTATTTAAGCATTATATATTTAAGGCTATTCGCATTACCCAGCTACATCGACATTTCAATGCATGTGTCATATCTATGCAGACTTTTTGTTTGCGTGAATCATCCGATAAGTCATCTACAGATATTACTTGATGCAGTCCCCTTCTCTAGATTTAGCTGACGTGGTTACACGGGGTGTGGCCGCTGCGACTACAGCTTAGCCACTAGAGAAGAGATTGCGGAGTTTAAAAATGCATTATAACCTTCCCTATACTTCACAAGAATGTACAAATATTTAACAAAAATCATACACACACATTCACACATTTTTGTGTCTTCTTCTATGTTTTATAATCTGTGTTGAACACGGAAAATAAAATAACTGAATGGGAGGGAAACATACATGGTTTCCTAGTTCAGAAGTAAAGCCATCAATTAATTAGATTTTGTTTTTTATAAATTATATTTTATATATTTCATATCAAACGTATTCGATTTAGTTCTTTTCATGAAGAGATTACGTACAGTCTCTGTTAAAAAAAAATTAGAATTGACTTTTTGAAAAGCTTGTGTAATTGAAACGAAAGTCTTGACCTCAATTTATTGTCTGAGACCATTCTGTACAGATTTTGAATTGTTAATTAAGGAATCATATAAATATCAAAATCAAATATAAGGTTCTTGAATAGATAATGTCGTCATCTTCATTATCTTTATCTATTCACAACTCTTGAATAATCTTACTTCAAATGCACAACAGATACTATCGAACATCAACTCGAACATCAACTTATGTGCAAAAATTACGCGTAATCATTCTAACTTTCTTGTGCTCGATGTAACTAGACCACTGCAAATACACGGAGGTCATTACTACAAAATCAGATGAAAATGGAAAAAGTGTGTGTGCACTTCATTGTTAGGTACTCTGAACATTAACCTACACACTAGAGGTATTTACCTATAAGATTACAGAAAATAGCTTTAAATAACTCCCCATAAATTTGTAATCGCAACACGCATAGCGCATCCCAATTTGTATACGAAAATGTCCGGTTTATTCAACCATATTTATTTTTCAGCGACCCAAATGTGCCTACTGAAATATTCATATAGTTTCCAAGCTATCCGTCTTCTTGATCGCTTTAACAATAACTGTACGTAATGTCTTATCATGAGAATAACTAAATCAAATGGTTTGATACGAAATATATAAATTGTAATTTATAAAATTACAAATCTAAGTATTTTTTATATGAATGTTCTTATTTACAAACTTTTTGAATTATGAAAAAAATGAGCACATTCGCTTCCGCCCAGCTTACTTTTTTATGTAAATGATTGGCTTGGCAAAAATGTATTGGCACAGGGGTGTGGGCCATGGAAACCATCACATCCATCCTTGAAAAGAAATGCCCCGTTTTACCGCTTACGACTACGATTTTTTTACTTTTGCTGCATAAACAAACTGACTGAGAAGAAACTGCGCGCTAAAGAGATACGTAAAAAAGAAAAAAAAACCTAGACAAAAATATATGAATTCAGTCACGTGCACACCAGTATAATATTTTTCATAACATGATTTTTTTTTTATTTAAAACGATATTATCGTTTTTAAATACAAAAATTTAATACTAAATTTTGTAAGAAAATGTAATACAAAATAAAACACAGCATCCTGTATTTTTGGATGTTATATTAAAAAATACAGCATTAGTTTACATTAAATGGGTATTATTTTTTTTAAGTCCTGAAAGATCGAATTTTCGATAAAAATAGTTCAGTTCTCGTAATATGAAGAAGATAACGATCATAACATCGTAATTAGTTTGTTGCATTAAGGTGTACAGTGGTTAAAGATAGTAAAAAAAAGATTGTCAACAGTTGCCCCACCGGGTACGCAAATGTATTGCAGAATTCATCACACAAAATACTGCAGAATTTTGCTAGGATTTTATAGTTTTAAATCATGATTATAATGATGGTGTTCATAAAGCGTTTATAGTTTACATTATTCATCAAAGTGTGATCGTAGTAGTTCAGAATGCTCGCATTAACTGCAATGGAGAGTCATCCGTGGGCGGCCAAGAGAGCATCTGCATCCACGTCATTATATTGTAAAACATAAAAAGAAGAGAGTTGTGGTATCAAACCAAGTTCGATTGAGTGAATAGTAGAGTTTTTAGAAGCCCGCTTTGTCTTTATTCAGCAACTTGATGTAAGTTATGTTGAATGTCAACATTTTATTTTTCATAAGTAGGAGTAATATAAACATTTTTACAATTACCGCAATTTCACAGAGGTTACATTGCCGCATTCTGGGTTGGAATTCCAGTTCAAGTCAACATTTATGTAAAAGATTATTATGAAAGTAGATTATTAGGTATATAGGTAACATTGGTTAGGTTAGGGGTTTGAATAATTTTGGATAATATTATGTTATTATTAACACATGCAAATTTTTTACATGAAAAATACGACCGTAAAGGGATTTTTGTTTCTATGCGGTAAGCTGTTGAAACTATCAGTATTTTATTCTTCATAAAATACACTTGTCAAACGCTTCCAGTGACAAGCAAATATTTTAGTACTAAAATATTTTTACAGCTTTAAACGCTAAGGTTAATATTCCGGGTTCGTCAAAACACGAGCAGAATTAAAAATCAAAATTGCGTGTTCGTGCTAAAGGTCCCTCTTAGTTACAGCCGAGCTCAATTCATTGTGAATACCAATTTCATCACAACCGCGGACCCCATTCCACGAAATTTGGTTATAAAATGACGGAGACAACAAAGAAAATTAGACCGCAAAGAAAAATAAATGTGAAGAAATGACGGAGCATACAAAATTAGACAGTAAAAAAGGAGATGCGGCGTGTAATGTTTTGAAGTAACCTAGAAAAATAAAACCAAAGGAATAAAGGTATGTCTTAATGTTGCATAAATGGGTTTTATAATTGCAATTTTATAACTTACACAAGAAATACATGATAAGTACAATAATAAAATACTAAAGTACTCCTAGTATACCAATATAATGTTATGATACACACAAATATACGGTTGTGAGGCCTGGACGCTAACACAACGGGAAGAGATCAATCTCTTAGTATTCAAGAGGAAGACCCTGAGATGGATGTTTGCCCCGTTTGAAGGTAAGATGGCAGCTAGAGGGTCTAAGAAGACTCTGAAATAGAAAAACTCATGGCCGAGCCAAACTTAATTGCAGAAATAAAAGTATATCACCCTCTGTGGCTCGGTAATGTGGGTTTGGTCGACCCAAATATGACTGGAGCAACTGGGTGAAAGCTGACTTGCGCACTCATGTCTTCGCGTTGGGCGCCAAGTCCCACTTCGGGGTCACTGCACCACAAGTGCGAGTGTGAATAAGTCATACCAACATCATTATCATCATCATTACTGCCATTCATGAATCCACTGCTGTTCGAAACACTAATATAACATAGACCTCCCACAAGAAACACCAGAAAACATGGCCCTGATCCACCTACATCTAGCGCCTACCTGCATGTCTTACCATGTCACCACTGCATCTGGAAAAAGGCCGCCCTTTCTAACTTTCATTCCCATCGGTTGCCTTATTTGAGCTATAAGGCTTTCTTATTGCCACTTCAACAAATTAATCCATTTGGCTATGTCAGTTGCTTTGGTTCTATTGCAGTTATATTTTTAACGAACTATATCACAAAGAAAAACCCTGAATATAGCTCTCTCTGAGGCTTTTCGAGTGACGTTAAGCTTTCTCATAGCCAAGTGAAGGTCTTAGATCCATATTACGTACTTTCAATGACACGTAGGTTTCTTCACGATGTTTGTCTTTAACGCCGAATACGTGGTAAATAAGCGTTCAAAATTGAAATTAAAAATTTCATTGGTACCAGCTAGGTTCAAATTCAATTTCTTCGAACCCGAAATATGAAATGTCAAGACAAGCGCTTATCTTTAGGTGATATTAGCTGTCCTAAATATATGTATTCGTCGAAATAACTTAATCGCGACTCGCCTAAGTTTATGATGCTTTTATTTCCATTGGTCGATATTTTTGTTTTATCGGGATTTCATTTTGGTCCTCACTTTTCACTCACTAGTGATAGTTCATTTAAGATATTTTTATGACTTCTGGAATCGTTACAAATAACACAATATCATAGGCAAATCATAAGTGTGTTAGTGTGCACCCGTTAATATTAAACAGTTGTCATTGTTGAACACATATAACCTCAAAAACGTGAATGCTAAATATTTTTACTGTGAAATCACGATAGGTAGCATGATTTTCGTGGTTTTTAGGTTATTATTTACTTTTAGTTGTGGATCACTGAAAAGAGAAGGTTACGTTTGCATACAATCTTCTGCCTAGGTTTTAACAAGGTGAAATTAGTACCATTCGACAGCTTACAAATGTTTTATAGCTGAAGATCTGGTAAAATTTGTTCATCTAGGAGCTGAGTCATCGTAGAATAAGTAAAAGTGTGATTATGTATTAACTAAACTAAAAAGTGTAATTTGTATTCAAATATCATGCAAAGTAAATAACAGAATTTTAGTGAAATCTTAGAAGCGTTTTCAAGAAAATTTTAATGTTCGTATAAATATTAAGTCGATTGTATATATACAATCAATTTTCTAAATGATTTCTTATTTTTATGTTTTTGCTAATTCCATATTGTAAAATGAAACAGGTTTTTGTATTTTCATTAAAAAAAACATTTTTTCAAATTATAAAACAACTATAGAATATAGAGAGAATATTATAACATCCTTTTAAGCCAGCGGAACCTTAAAAAGTAAAGAATGTGGATTTGAATTGTTGGAATGAGTAACAGTACGTAAATAGTAGCGTTGTATTAGTTCAGGCGTGCCGCCGCATAAAAGCTTTTACGGCATAGTTCCAATTTTCAATATTTGCGTTCTATTTCTGGTTACAATCTCTGAATTTAGTTTAGAAAAGCAATGTTTTTTTAAGGTTTTCGCAAAGTATCATCCTACCCTGTACTACTCCTACCTACTAAAATGTTTTTTTTTTATTTACGTGTAGCTTTTGGGCCTGAACTTAACAAATTATTTGTCTGACGTTAAATTTATAAAATAAGCTTATTTTGAAATCTAGATTTCGTCATTTTTTCACAATTTCTTATTAAAATAAATAAAAGAATGATTATATTTATTGAACTAACTTTATTATTATTCATCCATGAGGCTAGACGTGCTAGTAGACAAAATAGTAACATCCCAACCTGGAGAATAAGAATTGAGGAACTATCGTAAAAACCAGGGCACTTCACGGGAAATTGGTCAGACAATAACAGCTTGAGATTGTGCGCACTGTCAGAATGGCGTTTGCTGGGACAAATAACCGTTTGTCTCAGGGCTACCACTTGTTTTTTTTTAAGTTACGTATTGTTTATGTATTTATTTCCCTAAATGTATATATGTATATTTATCATTTTCGTTTATATATTACTTTAAATACTATTTAAATATCCCTGTAAAATAATTTAAACTCTCCAGTTTAAAAAATCCTTCAAACATTATTATTCGCGGGGACATCTAGGCCGTTATTTATTTTACTTTTTTATAAAATTGAAAATTTCAGAATTCCTTAATTCCAAATAAGAGTGCGAAATTATGCCGCAGTGGAGTAAGTTAAGACTAATTTCATCAGGCAGGGTGGGACTGTTAACTAAACGTCCCCTTTTATTGTACCCGCCCCTGTCAAGAGCTGGTCATCTGCAGACAGTAGGGGTCCATTTAAACTTATGATGCCGCAATTTCAATCATGTTAAAATAAGTAAACTTTGAGGCATTTTATTTATCGATATATACTAAAATTATATTATATTTATGTATGCTTTTAGCTAGTAAATAGTTCTTTTAAATTCCATTTCAAAACGAGAAATAAATTAAGTTTTGAATTATGAAGTGTGCATAGAAAGTAGGCTTCAAATTCAACTGCGAAGCGGGACTGAGGTTTGGCTGTATACTCATGTGTATAGCTTTCTCTTCCGGTAGAGAGGCTGTTGAATAAAATATGTGACTCTATGGTTCTGCTATGATCTGACACTAGTGGAAGAATCATAAAAATAATAACGCTTTTAAATAAAAATGGTAAATGAGACATTTTGTACAAACAACTTCAATATAAATAAAATGAGAACATCATCAATGCAGTGGAAGTCAACCAAATACGCATTATTAAGTTACCTTAAAACTACTGGTTAAACTGGTTATACTTGGATATATCACCAGCTTTCAAATAAAGAAAAAATCCTCGAAAACGGTTCACCTAAAAAAATGTTCTGAGGTAGATGCATAAAATAATACAGTTGAATTGAGAATCTCCTTCCTTTTAGTAGTCGGTTGAAAAGAAAAACCTGCGAGTTATCGAGTTGTTGGGAAATCTGATGTATGTCTTCGCAGCAGCATTAAATGTAAATTATGCTATTATTGTATTATTGAGTTTTTAGTTTACTTCTTAAGAACGAATTTTCATAGAGAGATTTTCGATTGGCCTTTTGAGAGAAAAATTGCCTTTTAACAAAAAGTTATGTCAACATAACCGCCCCGCGCAACATCATGACACATTTATATTGAAAAAGACGCCATTTACTTGATTCTTTAGATTGGTTGACAGGACCCTCAAGGTGATAGTGTTACGTAAGATAGACACAAGATGGCCCATTCGCGATTAGTTTCATATGAACGTTCTAAAGAAGTTAATTTCAAGAAAAGGGTTAAACCATTTTTACAGGCGAAGAGAATAATGCAGCTTACTTGGTAATAAAAAGGTAAGCCACAATTTCACATGGACGATCAAACACAAGATAAAATGCAAATTCGTTGCTTGCGTTTTAAAAAGAAACAGTCCTCGAAAAATTTTCTGTAACTATACATTCCACAATGCAGTCATGCGAAATTACATAGTGAGCCAACGTTCTGGACCGACGAATCAGTGTAAGTTGAGCTTATGCTAGCCCATGACGAAGGTTATTTAGACTGATGTTTTGGGACTTACTTTATCACAAACAGGCGCAAATTTTGACTATAGGGTTTAAACCAAATACAATATTACTTCCTAAAATTAATGATTTTAAAATTATATCACAATTTTAGTGAAGATGAGATTGATGACGACGACGATGATTTTATTTTGTCTGGTTCAACGACAACGACTTCCATATACCGTCAAAAATTTTAACTGCACGGGAATCGCAATGTCATACAGATTGAATTTCAGTCGCGGCGGCCAGTCTAGAGAAAGATTCAGAGACTAGTATTTTCGCAGAAAACGTGTATAGTGCACGAGTGTGTGCAAAAACACAGGTGGAATTCCTTTTCCTTATCTTCATATTCCAATTTGACGGCATACAACCGAAGAGAGAACAGGCACAGGAGCAATGTCCGTACGTGCTTTTACTTACTTGCTTGAAATACCGCCAACTTTTATGTCATTAGTTAGGGTTGCAACTGAGATATTCATTACAAAAAAACTTAATAATTTATTTCGACCTGACCCAGGATCATATGATCAGCTGTCACACTTACAACAATTAGACCGACGAGGCACGGAAATATAATTATAATAGTTAATACTTCATGTGTAACTATAGTATAAAATGAGCCCTACGTAATGCTAATTACACACAGAGACGATTAAAGACATGGTTGTACCAAAATGCGTTTGCGAATAGTTTCGAACGCATTTTTGTAATCAGTACTCTGGACACTCAGCCACGTAGTGCCGTTGTTTAATACTATGATATTGTCTGTTATTGGTGCAATTAGCTTTAAAATATTTTAAATAAAATAATTTCTCTCTCTCTCTCTCTTTAATCGCAATAAACTTTGCTATATATATATATATATATATATATATATATATATATATATATATATATATATATATATATATATATATATATAGTACCCGGTTGACCGAGCTTTGCTCGGTATTTTTCGCTCGATTTTTTTAATTCGTGTGTTTTGGAAATTATATTTAGATACAAATTACATACTGATGAATTATAAATAATATTTTTTGATCTTAGCGACATAACAGAAAAAACTGAACTGGTTATTTGAATAAAAAATCATGAGTGCAATTATTTTTATTTAAATTTTCGTGTTTTTAAAAAATACTAAAAAAAGGACTCGAAAAAAATATAATTTCTCAAAAAAGAAAGAAACTTGAAAAAAAAAATAAAAAAGTCGGTCGGTCGGTCTGGGCTCGAACCGGGGTTTTACGATTTTGTGACCGCCCATTATACCAATAAGCTATTTATAATCATTACCAAACTGTCAAAATTTACCTTCTTATTCTAACTATATTGTAGCAGTTTTTAATTGCCTAAAAACACGGACAAAAAGACATTTTCTAAAAATAAATCTTAGCTAGATCGATTTATTATCCCCGAAACTCCCTGGACACTAAATTTTATGAAAATCGTTGGAGCCGTTTCCGAGATCCCGATTATATATATATATATACATATATACAAGAATTGCTCGTTTAATAGTATAGGATATATATATATATATAGCCGTGGTAACTCCGATGGTTAACGCTCGCTGTAAATATAACAGAACGCGAGGAACCCGGGTTCGATCCCCGCCGATGCTGATTTACCACGTGCTCGGCGGTGAAGGAAAACATCGTGAGGAAACCTGGATGTACGAGGAATAAGAAAAAAAATATTTCGAATACATGTGAAGTTCGCCAACACGCATTGAGGCTGCGCGGCGGACACTTCCTTGCCTTAAAAACCCTCTCAGAAATGAGGGGAGGCCTGTGCCCAGCAGTGGGACGTATATAGGCTGTAACTTTACTTTATATATATATATATATATATATATATATATATATATATATATATATATATATATATATATATATCAGTTACCTTATTAGAGAGGTTCAAGGTTTAAAAGATTTCCTTTTGCATTAGTGTCCGTCTGGTTGACTAAGACCTATAATTTAAACCGTCGACCAGCTTTGTAGAACTGTGCGTCCTAGTAGTAACCATCATTTAAGTGTATGTGGGGCCAATATGGAGTATAATATGAGAAAAATACGACCCAGGAAGGTTTACAATAAAGTTTTTAACTGCACATAATTTGTAAATAGTAAGTAATAAGTCGGAATAGTAGACTTAATTAGTGGTAGCGTAAGATCCATCATCCATCGTTCCATTTCATCGAGTGGCTACGGTAAGAGGCAGCTATGGGAAATGTCAAAAATTTTTTGGAAAAATCTTAAGGGTTCGATAGATGACGTGCCATTTCGTATACACAAACCTTTCAATACTTAGACTGGTAAAGGTAAACGTTTGATATTGCAATTTTCAATTATTTTTTATAGCGGGATACAATACCTACAATGGACTTACACAGGCTGCTAGAGGAGATAAATAACGTATTGTACTCAATATATAATGAGAAAACTAAATAATTGTAATGTGATAACGGAAAATAAATAACTATGCAATTTCTAGCTGCTCGCATTATCGACTTATTATTAAAACAGTTAGCGGATGATAGTGTCAAGTTAATTAGCATGTTGACTCATTTGAACCCGAGCCAACGGAACTTCTGTGTTCGCTCTTAGTTTGTTTTTCGTTTTGAAATTTAACTTTATAGCGTGCTACTGATTATTCACACCATTTGCCAAATAATATTTTATTTTATTTCCAAGAGCTCCCGAATTTCTGTTATAATAAGTCAATCATTAAAATATATAAATATATGTACAAAACAAGTATACGGCAAATCTGTCCGCCCTAGACAGCAACGACACCAGGGGACTTGCAGATGCATTCCCGCCTTTAAAAAAATTAGGAACTTTTCTTGAAGGTCCCCAAGTTATATAGATCCAGAAAATCACTGGTGGTAGCCAACTCCACATGTAAGTTGTGCGAGGAAGAAAACTTCTTGTAAATGGCACAGTGGTGGACACCGCTAATCATTCAAATTGTATGGATGGTATTTCGAGTTATGTCACAATGTGAGATGGTAAAATAGAGCGACTGTAATTAGTCCGAACAATACCTCTGAGCACTCTTTATGGTAGATGCGAATATTCAAAGAGATGCAACATCCCTTATCAGCACCAGTGTGTCAAGCTGATCATAAATAACTCGTTGGTCGACGATTCTAACGATTCTTCGCTGAATGCGATCAAATGGAAGCGGCTGGCACTGAGGTATCCCGGTCACCTACTTTATAATTTGTATTTTGACGGCCTACTATTTAAAATATATCTTGGTCACGGCACCAAATTGTAACGCCCTCTCCCTCTTCTTATACATAAAAATAAAAATGGCCGTATATAAGTATTAAAATTTACGTGACCGGGATAAACAAATATATGGAGCCTTCCCAAGCATTTTTCTAAAGGTATATAAATAATTATGAGACGTTTGTTATATTTATGACATGGTCGCCTTAAGACCCATTTTTACGTTGTTTTTATTTAATAACTAAGTTATTTTAGGTGTCTCTTGGAAGAATGAATATTCACTAAAGTAATCGTAAGCTATTGGTAGTTCCTTAAAATTATCTTAAGCTAAAAAACACCGTTCACGAAGAAAATGCTCAAAAAGGGTTAAGAACGTTAAATCGTCCCTATTCTACGTCTACGTCTCTATGTAATTTCCTTATTAATTAATCACTATTCACTTGGAAAAGGCTCACAATATTTACGTAAAACGCTAGATACAAGGGCTTTGCTTTTTTCCATATTTTTTTAAATAGGATGGAGGCACATGGCTTCATACATGCCATGTTCGGTGAGCGTCAGCCAACCAACGTGCTCCCCCCAAGGAGGGACATAAGGTTGTAAACTGTACCGTAGTCCACAGGAAAATAACTGTCGGACAGTAAAAGAGGGTTTGACCCCTTGTTACTGCGTAAGCACAATCATCAACCGAAGTTGCGCATGTCAATTCGAGTAAACGCCATACAAAATACGGTCACACGGTTTAGGTAACACGTCGAATAATATGCTCACTGTCCATAAAAAGCTCTCCGTGAGCACCACCACCTGCTTGACTGCCGCTGCTGTATTCGTGGTGTAACTGTAAGGCATCACCACTGATTACTTGGGCAGCACGGCTTCTAGATGCAGAGCCTGGCGTGAGTTAGAGAGTGAGGCTCCTCAAGGAAATGGTGTCCTACGTTGTGAGATTTTCGGCCGCAGCCTTGAGAGTATCCTAAGATCCTCCTACTGTTCTTAATTCCAGTTTCTCCTTAGCCCAAAGGTTGTCTGGAAGAGATCGCTCTTTAGAGATAAGACCGCCTTATTGTACATACGTATATATTAAGTTTCCTCTGTAATGTATTTATTCGTTGTATATGTGTGGTGTACAATTAAGTATATACTACTACTACTACTACTATCCTCCCTCTAGCTACCACCCACAATAGGTCAACACATACGCTCTTCCAAAATATGTGTCGACCCAATTGTGGGTAGTAGCTGGAGTGGGAAATTTACAGAGATACTTTATAACGTTTTTAAAATAAATAAAATATTATGGAGGTTAGACAGTCTAGAGCCCCATTATCAAGGGCATCGTTTCGGTAAAATTAATTAGGTGTGAGTCAAACCAAGACGGAGAGAGCGCCATTGAGAATAGCAACAAACCAAACAAACACGCATCAACACGACTGTCATTGGGCTAACACCACTCCAATGTCCCTCATACAATCCCAGCAGTCGTCATCATTCACGTACGTTCATCGACCCGAACCACGAATGTCATGATGAACTATGACTGCATTAGCCCAATTGGCATTTAGGTTTTGCATTCTTAAATAAAAACAGTAAAACTATTAGAATAAAGTAAATATTTTAAGTTCTGAAAAAAAAAAGCAAACGTTTCTAATTTCCTTACACGCTCCCGCAATAGCTCAAAAGTTTCATTGTCATGCCTACAGCCATAGATCCTAAATTTACGTAAAAATTTATGTTTTTCTTTAATTGCTTTTTTAAGTGGTGCTGTATACCATTTGGGATAAGTGTCGGCAAGAATTAATTTTGAGGGGATATATTTATCTCTAAGTGACGTGAATGTGCTATAAAAATATTGAACAGATTCATGTTAGGATAACGGAGACATAACTTCACCCCATTGGATATTACCAATCTCACCATTTAATGAATAATAGTCACCTTTATGATATAAGAACTTAAAGCGAGAATTGCTATTTAATGAGTCACAATCAAAGTTATCAAAAGATATTAAAAAGGCACCATGATAAGGATCAACAGGAATAAGAGAATCCCCACGACATCCATCACGAACGGTTACAGCGTCGCTAGAAAAAATAAGGTCAAGGATCCTGCCATGGGCATTTTTTATACCATTAAATTGTCTCAAATTTAGCGAGCTTAATTCATCTATTAATAAAATTTCACTTTCCTAACGAATATTTGTACCTAAAAATTAACCGTCGGCGGCGTCGATGTCAGGCGCCCATATAATATCACTACTATTAAAGTCGCCAACTAATAAAAAGTCCCACTGACTCATGACAACTTCGCTAACCGAGTGCAAATAATTTTGAAGTTGAGCAGTAAAACTGAGACCCCGATCTTCGTTAAACAAATATATGATACAAATATGCAAGTTCTTGTGTTTTTTACGAGTAATATTGTGAATAGACGACGTTAGCCAAAGGTCCTCAGCACTTGAATGAAAGGAAGGCTGCGGGATAGCTTCTAGATCTTTACGCGTCGCAATCAAAACACCACCACCGTATTTCTGACCAGTAACTGTGTAATTCCTATCACGCCGCCATGCGCCATGCGTACGTATCGATTATCAAATAATTTCGTATCACTAATTCTGTCCAGGAGCCATGTCTCCGTAATTAATATTATATCATAATCACATAAAAGAATATTACGATAAAATATGTCGGTTTTAGTGCGCAAGCCTCTTGCGTCCTGATAATATATTCTTAGGTTGTCACTGCCACACCTTACACGTACACTATTATTTTGTAGTAAAGCCATTTTTAAGCCTATCAATAACCAAGATAATTTTACTACAATAAAGGAATATATATCTCCCGTCATATTTCAAAAACCCGTTAATAAAATTAGAAAACAATATACCAATACTATGTAATATTTACAAACGGGTAGAAAAAATAAAACTGTATCGTCTAATGAGTGCAAAATATGATGCATACTTAAGTGACAGTCAACAGAAGCAAGCAACTGATAACAGGTAGGCAATTTTAACAAATAGCGATGCGTCAACGAAGCAGGTAAAGCAGGGGTAACAAGCATTTTCTAACTTTTTAAAAACAGCTTCGTAATTCCATAAAAGCAAAAGTTAATTATACAGAGGTAAGAATTGTTAATAAAATTAAAAGAAGTAATGTAAAGAGACATTAATAAACAATAGACTAAGCTATTTTGTTTAAATCAGCCTCTTTAGTAATAATTAAAACCGGCGAAGTATCATTTTTACGAACATGAATTTTTCCGTATTTGACCCAGATATAAGAATAACCTCGGTCTTTTG
This sequence comes from Parnassius smintheus behrii, assembly GCA_036936625.1. Taxonomy (NCBI): domain Eukaryota; kingdom Metazoa; phylum Arthropoda; class Insecta; order Lepidoptera; family Papilionidae; genus Parnassius; species Parnassius smintheus. Next base: position 49,197,984 of record JAUPFT010000003.1, read on the forward strand.
CTAAGGTCCTTGTTTTGGTAAGAAATTTTTTCTGCTCTGGAGTCAAATGATCATTTACAAAAACGCGTTGACGGTTGCCTCCAAATCCTACATCCTTCGCCTCTAGAGTTTTGCAGGCGCGTGCATCTGCTACAAATTCTTCTTTGACATAACGATTTATGAAATTGATAATGATGGCCTTCTCTTTGGTATTAAACATTGGTACTCGGGATATGTAATTGATTTGAGATTTTTGAAATTCATACTCAACTGCTTTACCTCAGCATTACTCAGCCGTGACCATTGTTCTTTGGTCTCAATAACACTCTTAAGATTAGCTTTTTCCTTGTTGGCAACAGCGAGAGAATTTTGAATCTCTTCTATCTGAGATACACCACGTTCCAAACTGGAGACTTGATCTTGAAAAGATTTAAGTGAACTATTGTTGTACTCACAAGACTCCTTTAGATGTATTAATTCAACTTTAATAGATTTGATGTCTTCGATAAGAGTTGGAACTGTTGTGACCAGCTTCTTCATTTCACGAATCTCCTTAAGAATAACATCCAAGGTCGCCGACTCCCCACCAGAATTGCCACCAGGGGTGGCTTCAGAACTTGGACGGGAGGGGCTGAAAGAAACCTTTTTGCACTGAAGGCATTTCCATTGTGCTCTTCGATCTGCCCCTAAGTTCTGAAAACCTCGCTCCGTTATACCAGCACAACCAAAGTCGTAGTGTTTTGTACAAACATAACATTGCGCTCCATCATTGAACTCATTTGAACATGATTCACAGATATTCATTGTTGAAGTAACAGTATCAATGACTGCAATTACGAAAAAAAAGGTTGGTGATATATGTTGTATGTCGTATGACGTAGATAGTAGATACGTAAACAAGAGTGCAAACGTTTAGCTATACGCGTGCGCCTGTGTCGTGCACTCACTGCTCACCGACTAATGTAACGTGGACGTCCGTACCGATATATGTATATATGTGCGTGTGTGTAAGTTTATAAACCTTTCAAAACTTGAACGTCTTGATCGATTGAGATGCGATTTAGGGCGTTCTAAATATATCAATGTGGAATAGATTTGGTGATAACATGAACTGCTTCGGACGAACAGATTTTATGGAATCTCAAAAATAAAAATTTAAAAAAAAAATGATTTTTTGAAATTACATTTAAACGGCTTTACTGATCGATTTCAAAAATTCATCAACTCTGGAAAATAAAAATCAGTTTATTCGTTCGTGATGGAGAAAAAATTGAAGAAAAAAACGTTTTTTTTTTTTGGAAATAACTTCGAGATTCTGTAACACAATTTGGTGAAATTTGGAGCGCTTTGCATTGGAAATTAGCGGGAGTATTCAGGGATGTCCTGCAGGGTCAACTATTTTTTATATAAGTTAAAACTGTATTAATGTAATAAGTGTTATTATACTATTTAAGAGTGCATGATTGATAATAACACTGGGATTGAGATGATCGCTGTTTCTAAATGTTTTTTTATTTAAGTGTATAAAATACTGTACTAATAATTACTTTATGTTCCAATAAAAAGGTTCCGCTGGGTTTCATGCCGGTTCTTGTTAGGATAGAGGCATTTTCCGAACCTATAAAATTTCAGTAAGTGATCTTGTAATCAATATTGAATAAAATTTATTCCAGTCTTTTCTATTCTATAGACTAAATATTCAACGAAAACCTTCCATAATTACAAAACATGAAAAGGATGTAGAAAGTTTTTTCAACATAACAAAAAACTTATGAATATAACAGAGTACGAATATCAGCAACAATTTTTTTAAAAAATAGACATAAACAAAAATATATAAATAACAGGTACAAACAATACATTAAATAAACTAACGTGACCGTGACCAGCATTGTAAAATTATTTCGATTGTCAACCGCCGTGAATTGGCGGCGTGAGAGAATCCTTTATATTATCATGTGGGTGTAGTAAGAGACAAAAGAGAAATGATGATAATGAGAGAACGACAAAGAAGATGTTCAGCAGCATCTTTCTGTAAACTACTCAAAATAATAATAAACTGCCGTTGCCAACGAAGGGAAGTTTGCCATAGCTACCCCAAAACCACCTATGAGCAATTTATGGGGAGGCCCTAATTCAGCAGTGGACCTTTGGTATTTTAATAAAATAAGCGCAACAAACGAGCACACAGTCAACCTGATGGTAAGTGGATGATGTAGTTCACAGGCATCTACATTTATAATCAATTAGGAAATAAAACGCAACTGCGTTACTGCTGTAGTCCACAGACATATACATTTATAATCAATTAAGAAACAAAACGCAGTTGCGTTGTCACCCCTGAGTATTTAGATGGAATGCCTGGTTTCCAGTAAAAAGGGTCTACGGGTCTCTACACTCACCATTAGAAATACAGCATTACTAGGTTGTTATTTTACGTTTGTATTCTGTGAGAGCGTGGTCCTTCCCTGGTCGAGCTGACCCATTCGTCCAACCATAATATAGCTGCAGCGTGGTTCTACCATGTATCAAATATTGATAAAAAATATATATGATAGACTAAAAAGATAAACAGTAATAATTATGTTAATCAGTTCAACGGAATTTACAACTTGAGTAGAAATTCACGGAAAGCTACTCGCTGTTGGACGTCGACGGACGAATGCATAATTAATTTTATTTTATTTCTGTTGATTACTAAGATGGTGGTATCTTAAGTTTTGCTTCAATATTAATGATGTTTGAAGAGAAATCTATTATGCATTTGTAATACGGCAAAACGCGTAAATAAATTTAATTCAATGTAAAGTAAAGTGTCTGACTATAAACTTTTATACAAAATATTTTTCTAAATATGAACAGCTTTCTGTTACTAGCTGTTTCTTAAATTTGTACTTTCTGAATGTTTAATTAATTTCCTCTTTTTTGTATAAGTGGTATAATATATATATATATATATATATATATATATATATATATATATATATATATATATATATATATATATATATATATATATATATATATATATATATTATAAAAAGAAAATAGACAGGTGTCAACTATGTTTATTTTGTCTAAATATTTTAATAAAAATAACTATACATTTTAATTGTAAAATTTTAGTGCACAAAGGAAATTTTTATTGTTGTCATAGATTTAAATAGTATAACAGTGGTTTATATAATATCTGAAATTAACTACGAGACATAAAAATTTTTCATGATTGTGACATAATATGCCAAATGTAACAAAACAATTCGCAACAAAGGATTTCTGAAATACTATATATTTGATTGACTGATGAAGAGCTATCGTATCGCAAAGCCACATAAGAGTTTGTCGGGATATTTTTCATATTTGCGCATGGGGATTTTGTTTTTGTTCCCACTACAGTACCTGTTCAGTATTTGAAAAGTTCTAGTCCGCGTATGATAACTTCAAGACACGGTTGCTAAGGCCGCCATCGTTTGTTCTAGCGACGCCATACGTTCGTGGATCTCTTACACTGCAGCTTCCAATTGCAGAACCGTCCTGTGACGCACCTACGTAACGACGCATGCGTCTTGTTACCAAGACAAGCAGCCTTCATATTTTGACTTTGACTTTTTTATATCTTCAGTGTAATTGTTAAGTTACTTTATTGTGTTTTTTTAATTTGTTTTAAGTTATTCTTTTTTGTTATTGTATTTAACTGTTGTGAATGCAGTCCGTAACCCAATCTAGTGATGACACGGCAAACGCAACACTTATATGTACACAGTGCAACAAGTCATTCAAATCTTTAAAAGGCCTCAACATACACACTACAAAAACACACAGGAAATGTATTAGCCAAAACAGTTCACCTTTAGACATACACCCTTTTATTCCAAATACGCCTACTTTTGCAGCCAACTTTCCAACTCCTTTCCACACATATCTTAGCCATTTGAAAAATAGTATACAGACAGTTAAAAGAATCCCTCGAGGAGCTCGAATAACCGTTGCTACACATTTGTCACAATTAATCCAGAAATGTTACATAAGCAATTGTACTCAAGACTGGCAGAACCTATTTTTATTTTCATACAGCACACTACATATAACAAAAACTGATAAACCAAATTTATCCTTGACACAAAAGATTAAAAATAACTGTACTGTCAGCTCCTCACCTTCTCCCGCACCTCTAATCAAACATGATGCCCCTCGTAATCGCAACAAACTAATCGAAAACAAAATCTGTGACGGAGATCTCAAAGGTGCCGCTCGCCTTTTGTTCTCAAACGAGGTACTTTCACCAGATACCCCTGACACCCTTCAGGCCTTACGGTCAAAACATCCTCTAGCTCCAGTAAACTCATATTTTTTCGACCGACCAACAGTAGGGCAAGCATGCCTTCAAATTCAAAACAAAGATGTAACGGATGCCATTTTATCTTTTAAACCAGGTTCGGCTGCAGGTTTGGATGGAATCTCACCGCAACATTTGAAAGACTTAACATCGCATTCTGTGGGTGATGCGGGTGAGCAACTTGTAAATTCAATCACTAAATTAATTAACTTTATGTATTCCGGTAATGTCAATCCAGAAATTGTTCCAATTCTTTTCGGCGCGAACCTCATTGCTCTCACCAAAAAGGACGGAGGGGTGAGACCAATTGCTGTTGGATCAACACTACGACGCCTGGCCTCCAAAATTGCTGTTCGACATATTTTACAGAAATTAAATTCGGAATTTGAACCCGTACAGTTAGGCTTCGGTGTAAAAGGAGGGTGTGAGGCAGCCGTCCATGCCCTACGTTCTTTCCTAACATATGGACATCCTGAAGTGTTGCTCAAAATTGATGTCAAAAATGCTTTCAATTCGGTAAATAGGGGGACCCTACTGACTGAAATAAATCAACATATACCCGAAATATACAATTATCTTCTTCTCAGTTACGCTGACCCAACAAAATTGTTATATCGATCTAATGAATTATCCTCGGAAGTAGGTTGTCAACAAGGTGATCCCCTTGGACCAGCAATTTTTAGTTTGGCTATAAATCCCATAATCAAAAGTTTAAATTCTAAATTCAATATTTGGTATCTGGATGACGGAACCTTAGGAGGTGATATGGAAACTGTATTTTCTGACCTTTTTTCAATCAAAAATAAATTTGAAGCCATTGGTTTGGAGCTTAACTTTAGCAAATGCGAACTTTTTATAAATAACTGCAACTTAAATTTAAATGACGTAAAACACAAATTTAATACTTTGGCACCAAATATTAAAATAGTTAACAGTAATTCCCTTTACCTTTTAGGTTCTCCAATTTTTAACGAATCTATTTCTGAATATATTAATAATTCAATTGCTAAATTTCAAAATTCTGCTGACCGTCTCCTTGAAATTAGTCCACATTATGCACTTTGCATTTTAAAATCTTGCCTTTTTGTCCCGAAATTTACGTATGTGCTCCGTTGCTGCTCCTTTTGGAATCACCCAGACCTTTTGACACAAGTGGACAACTTAATTAAAATAAGTTTAGAATCGATTCTTAATATACACATGAACGAACAATCTTGGACCCAAGCATCCCTACCCATCCGTTATGGTGGTTTAGGAATTCGCAAAATTTCCAGTGTCTCTTTACTAGCCTTCCTATCTTCTGTCCACAGTTCAGCAAATCTCATAAGTAAAATTTTAAGGGCATCCCCTTCAAACTTTGAGATTGCTGGCCTGGAAGAAGCTAGAAACGCTTTCTTAATTACATGCCCTGGTCAAAATTTTCAATTTCCTCTAAATTCACAGAGGAGCTGGGACGACATAAACTGCAAATTGACTTATGACAATCTTTTGAGCTTTAGTACAGGTTCGGCGCGTGCTAGGCTTTTGGCCGTGGGTACGCATGAGGCCGGCTACTGGCTTCACGCGTATCCTTCGTCAAATACAGGAACATTTCTTGAGCCTGACACGCTCCGAATCGCAACCTGTCTACGGCTTGGGGTTCCGGTCTGCGCTCCTCATAAATGTCCGTGTGGCAGTGACGTCGACAAGCTAGGATATCACGGGCTATCATGCCAAAAAAGTGCAGGTCGCTTCTCGAGACATGCAGCACTTAACGATATCATACGCCGGTCTCTTGCCACCGTCAACGTGCCAAGTCTACTTGAGCCGTCTGGTATTGCAAGAGACGATGGCAAGAGACCGGACGGTATGAGTTTGATTCCATGGAGGATGGGCCGGGTGCTGGTATGGGATGCAACCTGTTCAGACACGCTGGCCCCTTCCCATCTACGTGGAACCAACAACAGAGCTGGTGCGGCTTGTGAAGCGGCAGAAAAGGCTAAAGTTTGCAAATACAGGGGTCTAGGCTCCGAATATATTTTTGTCCCTTTCGGTGTCGAGACCCTTGGTCCGTGGGGTCCTAGCGCTATAAGCCTTTTTAAGGAAATAGCGAAAAGGTTAATCGACGTCACAGGAGACCGAAGAGCTGGCAGTTACCTCGGACAAAGAATTAGTCTAGCTATTCAACGGGGAAACGCTGCCAGTATCTTCGGAACCTTGCCTAAAGGACCTCTTTTTTAATAATTTAATTTAGTTATTATAATATATATTTTTAAGGTTTTTAGTATTAGAAATAATGTTTATAAATTTATGGGTTAGATTTAATTTATATAATACATTATATGAAATTTAAACTATATATATATATATATATATATATATATATATATATATATATATATATATATATATATATATATATATATATATATATATATAATATACCACTTATACAAAAAAGAGGAAATTAATTAAACATTCAGAAAGTACAAATTTAAGAAACAGCTAGTAACAGAAAGCTGTTCATATTTAGAAAAATATTTTGTATAAAAGTTTATAGTTAGACACTTTACTTTACATTGAATTAAATTTATTTACACCCATGCGAACGAGGGTTAGGGCGTCCCCCCAAGGCGACGCACACCAGCTCGTCCCCGTTGGTGTGGAATGCAGCGCGCAAAGCGGCGATGGGGACCGCCACCCGTCACGCACAGCCCGACAAGGCGGAAGGTGGAGGACGGAGTGCAGAGTTGGCACGTGGAATGTTAGAGGAGGCATGAGAGATAAGACGAATGAGTTGATCGAAATAATGAAAGAAAGAGAATTAGATGTCGTGTGTATGTCGGAGACCAAACGGAAAGGCAGTGGTATTGAAGAGCTCCCTGGCGGGACGTTAGCTATATGGTCCGGAGTCCCGGAAAGCGAGAACGCCTGCCAAGGAGTGGGAGTGCTGTTGTCGTCCCGGTTGGTCGATCTTATGACTGAATACAAGGTTGTGAACTCAAGACTTCTCTGGGTTCGCTTCAAAATGGGACTGACGAAGTTATTCCTTTTGGCTGTTTATGCGCCGGTAGCTTCGTCGTCCAGGGCTGAGCTGGAGGAGTTTTGGGAGAATGTAAGAGAAGTTCTAGATTTGGTTAAGGGAAACGAAAGAACTGTTGTATGTGGATTTGAATGGATGGGTAGGCATCGCTCGACCAGGATACGAGTCGGTGCTTGGAAAGTTTGGAGATAAAAGGGTTAATGATGCTGGCAAGCTTATACTGGCTGTATGCAAGGAAAAGGGTCTTCTTGTGACAAACACTATGTTTAATCACAGGAAGATCCATATGTACACTAGAGAAAGAAAGAATGAGAGAAGTATGATTGATTTGTTCCTGGTGGATGACCGACTGCGAAAACAGGTGATGGATACACGAGTGTTCAGGGGTGCTGACCTGGGAACGGATCATTATCTAGTAATTACTAGATTTAGGGGTTTGTTCGCGGGTTGGCGCCACCGGACGGCAGTAACAGAACCACAGTCGGTCTGTCGAATCCGAAGCTGGAAGCTTCAGGAAGCGGATACTAGGGACAAATATCACACGAGGGTAGCCGAAAAGCTTGACACCATCGATGGCAGGAAAGAATGTGTGGAGAGAATATGGCAGAACCTTAGGGATGGAATGGTAAATGCAGCGGAAGAAGTATGTGGTACGACAAAAAGAGGTAGTAGTAAAAGAAGACATGCATGGTGGAATGACGAAGTGAAAGAAGCTGTAAAAAAGAAGAAAAAAGCATGGTTAGACTACTTAGCCTCTAGTAACGATGAGCATATGAGAGAGAAGATGAAAGAAAGATATAAGCTGCAGAAAGTTCATGCGAAAACATTGATTGAGGAAGTACGTGAAAGGTGTAGAATAGAAGCGGACGAGAGGTTGTCGCACAACTTTAGGGAAAACTCCAAACTCTTCTGGAAAGAGGTTGGAAGGTCCCGGAGTGGTGCGACAGCTTTAAGAATGAACAAAGTGCTTTCGAGAACCAACGACGTCCTCTCAGAAAAATCGGACGTCATGCAGCGATGGAGTGAATTTTATAGAGAATTGTATGCGTGTCATGATCTTAGTGAAGGATCCGGGGGTGACGCCGTGACTGGCACGCCAGACACGGACCTCGATGACACTGACGTCATCAGCATGAAAGAGATTGAACGTGCGATTCGAAGTTTGAAATGTGGTAAGGCTGCGGGACTAGACAGAGTTACTGCTGAAATGGTCAAGTACGGTGGGCCTCGCGTCTGGGACAGCTTTCATCTGCTGTGCAATTTGTGCTGGCGGACGGGAGATGTCCCGGATGATTGGCGATCCGCGGTCATTGTGCCTTTATATAAAGGTAAAGGTTCACATTTTGACTGCGGGAGCTATCGGGCGATCAGCTTGACCAGTTTAGCAAGTAAAGTTTATTCGAAGGTTTTGACACGCAGGATGCAAGAGAAATCGGAAAGATTCTTATGGGAGGCACAATGCGGATTTAGACCTGGAAGAGGATGCACGGATCAAATGTTTTCTCTCCGCATGATCACGGAGAAGCTTCTGAGTGTTAACCAGAGGATTTTCTGTGCTTTTGTGGATCTGGAGAAAGCATTTGATAAGGTTATAAGGAAGAAAATGTGGGAACTGTTGCCGGGATATGGTGTGGATGGTCGATTGTTAAGGGCTGTGCAGTCACTCTACTATGACTGTAAAGCCTGTGTGCGGGTAGGGCATGACCTGTCACCCATGTTTAGCGTCCAAGCGGGCGTAAAACAGGGTTGTGTCATGTCTTCCTGGCTGTTCATACTGTATCTCGACAGCTGTTTACAGAAGCTGAAAGATAGCTGTTTGGGTGTGAAATTGGGTGACATAAAAGTTAATTGTCTGCTGTATGCTGATGATGCAGTGCTTATTGCACCATCAGAAGCAGAACTGCAGGCATTAGTCACGTGTATGAAAGAGGAATGTGAAATTAAAGGTCTCCGTTTGAATGCTAATAAAACTAAGGTTCTGGTATTTGAAAAGGACGAAGAGAGAACGAAATGTGAAATATGGGTAAATCAGGAATGTCTAGAACAGGTAAATGAAATTGTATACTTGGGGAGTGCTTTCAGCCGGGATGGAAGATGTGATTTAGATGTGGATAGGCGTGTCGCTGCCGGAAACAAAGTCAATGGTGCCCTGAATGCATTAGTAAAAAGGCAAGGCGTGGTGAAGAGTGCACGCCTTGCAATACATAACGCAGTGTTGGTACCGACTTTGTTATATGGCAGCGAAACCTGGGTATGCCAGAAGAAGCATAAAAGCAAGTTGAATGCAGTGGAGATGCGATCTCTTCGTAAAATGTGTGGCGTTACCATAGCCGACCGAAAGCGAAACGAAGAGATTCGCAATATGGCAGGATTGAAAGATGACCTTATCACAAAAATTGATAGGGGCGTACTCCAATGGTTTGGACACGTTGAACGAATGAGTGAAGACCGAATGGTGAAGAAAATATATAGAGCGAAATTAAATATTAAAAGGTGTCGAGGTAGACCGAGACAAACTTTCGAAGACCATGTGAGCAAATTGCTCGAAGAGGGGAGGGTCAAGAGTACTCGGATACCTAGACGTGCATGTATGAAGAAGTTAATGAACCTGAAAGAAGCGAAAGAGGTATGTAAGGATCGTGACACTTGGCGATCTGTTCTCTCTGGCTACCCCGTTAGGGATTGTGCGTGACGATAAGTAGGTAAGTAAGTAAATTTATTTACGCGTTTTGCCGTATTACAAATGCATAATAGATTTCTCTTCAAACATCATTAATATATATATATATATATATATATATATATATATATATATATATATATATATATATATATATATATATATATATTGTTACGCGCTCAAGTCGACGGCACTAGCGCCATCTAGTCTCGAACCGAAGAACTAAAGTACTAGAAGTCGAAACAGGAAATCTCGGTACCCTGCGCGTGTTTACCTGAGTATTCTGGATATTTCGCTGCTAATTTATATAAATAGGCGCTGCAAGATGCGATCGGGGAAGTATTAAAGTTGGCGAGACAAGCGAAGCTTCGGAGCGGAATAAAGTGAATTAGTGTGCTTAATTATTGGTGTTTTAAGTTTTAATTAGCGTAAAGTGAATTAAAGTGTTTATATAGGTAATTCTATCGGCAATTTTTACTGTCACGAACCTCAAGCTCGTAACAATTGGCGTCAGAAGTGGGATAAAATCATGCCGATTTTACCTAAGGAGGAAACGGAGGGTGTCCGTACCCGAAGTCAACGCCAGCAGGAGGCGGACCAACGAAGATTTGGTGGTGCAACGTCGCAGACGTCGGAGGGCCAGCCACCGGCTGCAGGCCCGTCGGTAGCTCCTACATCTGCAGCACCTGACTTAGGTGCTCTGATGGTGATGCTGCAGGAGCAGGCTCGCCGACAGGAGGAGCAGGCCCGTTGGTTGAAAGAGCAGCAGGAGGAACAGGCTCGCCGACAGGAGGAAAAGGCACGCCGATTGGAAGAGCAGTTGCGGGGCGGAAAGGAGGAACAGGCCCGTCAGTTGGAAGAGCAGATGCTCCTCATGAAGGACCTTCACGCTACCTTCAGGAAGGAGATAAAGGAGGTAAAGGATAGGGTTGCTCAGCATGACAACCGCCTGTCGGAAGCTGAAACCCAAATCGCGAAAGCTGAAAACCAAATCGAGAAAGCTGAAACCCGAATCGACCAAGTAAACAATCGGGTTGACAACGTAATGGCTGACATGAAGAAATCACTGGATGAACTCAAACTTGAAGATGGAGCTACAGCTCCCGTAGTAGCTACAACACCTTCGCTACGTGGGTTCAAGGTGCCACCGTTCGACGGTACTTCTTCCTGGTGGCCTACAAAATCCAGTTCGAGGCCGTCATGGAGGCAAACGGCTGGAATAAAAGCCAGGCCATGACTGCACTCACCTTAGGCCTGCGCGACCAAGCGTAAGTGGAGGGACGTCTCAGCGATGAGTTCAACCACGAAAAGCTATTGGGCCCAATGGGACAGCTTGCTGCTTCAGGATGGAGCCCCGTGCCGTAAATGGGACAATGGTCGAGGAGACAGCTGTCGTTTACAAATGGTTGTCCCTAGAGTCCCTCTGGGAGTTAAACGAACTCTGCTGAAGGTCCGAGAACAGTTTTACTGGGTCCATTATCGTGACGATGTCGAGGCTTGGTGTCGTACATGTACAAGTTGTGTGGCCGTGCGGGGACCTCAGACACGAAGTAGAGGAGCATCGAAATTGTACAATGTTGGTGCACCACGGGATAGGACAGCCCTTGACATTGCGGAGCCGTTACAGAAAGGCGCAAGAGGGACTCCTAAGATCGTCCATGTGGATCGCTTGGCGCGTTATTATGGGGCCGATAATGCTCGGGACGAGCATGTCTTAGGAGGGGGCAGTGTTACGCGCTCAAGTCGACGACACTAGCGCCATCTAGCCTCGAACCGAATAACTAAACTTCTAGAAGTCGAAACACGAACTCTCGGTACCCTGCGCGTGTTTACTTGAATATTCTGGATATTTCGCTGCTAATTTATATAAATAGGCGCTGCAAGATGCGATCGGGGAAGTATTAAAGTTGGCGAGACAAGCGAAGCTTCGGAGCGAAATAAAGTGAATTAGTGTGCTTAATTATTGGTGTTTTAGGTTTTAATTAGCGTAAAGTGAATTGAAGTGTTCAATCAGTCACTCGCGAGCTCTCGTACATCGCCTCATCGTAAGTCTTTCATAATTCCGGAGGACGATGACGATGATACTGATGGGATTCAGCTGGGTGAAAGCGGTTCGAGAATGATGCGTAAATAACTTCGTGATATCTCACTTGAGGTAAAGAAAGCAGTGAAGATGGAACTGGCTTCTGTGAACGAATTGTTAAGCTCATGGTGTATAAAAATGGATACTATAAATGCTACACTGGAAATCCTAACTGAGAAAGTGAAAGACTTGGAGAAGAAAATCATGTACTTGACAAATCAAAATACCCACTTGGAATTAAAGGTTAATGCTACGGAACAGCAAATCATAAATATGGAACAAAAACAGTTGAATAATGTACTGGAAATAACAGGAATTCCCGAAGATATAGACGAGAACTTGGAAAAACTTTCAAGTAAACTAGCCTCGAAACTAAACGTAGAGAAATGTCAAGCGTCAATGGTGAAAAGACTGAAAGGCAGAGACGGTAAAGAAGGTGTGATCCAGGTAGTATTACAACAAGAGGAGCAGGTCGACCAGTGGATGCGCGCTGCACGAACGGAAACAATTGCTTTGGAAGATGTAACTCCAAATGCCCCTAATCCTGAAGTAGCCAAGAGAAGAGTGTTACTTCGGCGTGCACTAACCAAAGCAAATAAAACACTTCTGTGGCAAGCTAAACAAACCTTGAAGGAAACTTACAAATATATTTGGTTCCAGGGTGGTATAGTTTTGGCACGTAAATTTGATAATGACAAACCCGTTATCATAAGAAGCTCATGTGATATTGATAAGTTGTCTACTCCAAAATATCGATAGCAGTTTTACACAACGCAACAGTTCCTTCACAGGAAATACAAGAATTGTTTGACTGTACTAACATAAACGAGTTTAGTAAATATCTACCACAAAATATACAACAACAAAACATTGTCCACATAAATTTGCGATCAATAGTTAAAAATTTTTGTCTGGTTTTACAATTCATTCATTCGTCTAAAATTGATATCGACGTTATTATATTAACAGAGGTAGGAATTTCCAAAAGCAGTAATCTTGTTCAATTATTTAATATTCATGGCTATGAAATGTACTATAAGCTTCGTGAACAGCGAAGAGGTGGTGGCATTGTTATGTATATAAAAAGTACCCATAAGTTTCAAATTCTAAATAATATATCACTAAACCATTGTGAATCTTTAATAGGTAAATTATCTACGTCACATCAATACACGGCACTTATTTGTTCATTGTATGACCACCCAAAGAAAGCAAACACTTATTTATCAAAGAATTGAAAAAACTGTTGTGTAAGGACGTTTTAAAATGCTCGGATTTATACTTACTGGGTGATATAAATATCGACTTAAAGTCGCATGATAACATACGAGAATACTATATTAGTTGCATGGCCGAATGTGGACTAGCGAGTGCAATATCAGATTACACTAGAATCGAAAACCGAAAATATATTATTACGCGGAGTTGCATTGATCGTATTTTTGCAACAACGCGCTCGCTAGACCTTTATTCGGCCGCACTTGGTACTGTAATGGCGGACCATCGTATGGTTGTGTTGTCGTTCAAAGGAAGAGGAGTTGAAAACATTATACGGGATGGTGCAAAAGTTAAACAACTAATTGATTATAATATATTAAAACAAAAATTGAACGAAATTGATTGGAATATTGTCGATACGATGTTATGTCCGATAGAGATTTATAATTATATTAAAAATAAAATCAAAATGTGTTACGAACTATCCAAATATACACAAAAAATAAATTTAAATAGCAAAAGAAACAAAGAAAAAGAGATTTACTTTTTAACCAGTGGAAAAAGGATACGAATAATTATATACTTAGATTAAAAGGGGAGTGCCCACTCTTCATAGACACTTCGGCCACGAGTGCCCACATATAAAAGCATATAGATATGATAATATGCAATTAAAACAATGAAATGGTAAAGGAATTGCTTTAAAAAAAGTCGGGATTTTGAAAATATTTGAAGATTTTATTTTCACAAATGCAGTTTTTTTAACAACTCTTTTTATCGATTTTATAACGTTTTATTTCTTTGATTTTTAATTCCAGACGTTTCGGGTGCTTTCCAGCACCCATGGTTACGGCAGACTGAGATGACCGACGTCCCAATGTCAGTGTTAACCCGGAGTACCTTCAGATTTTTAATTTTTATTTATGGTCCGATCTACAGAATGAACTAACTGTGTCTTGAAGTCTTGCAGTGGTATGCTTGGGTTTAATTTTAATTTCATTAATTACAGGGTCCTAAGCAGGTGGTAGTACCAAGCCTCCTTCTCTATTGAAAAAAGAATTTATATATTAGATATTATATAGAATTTATATAATAAAATACACTTTACGACTAATAGTGATGACTTGCAATTCTAGCCCTAAGTAAAGATCAGCTAGGGCTTAACTTTATTCCTTCCATAATGCTGCTCCTCTGGGTATTACAGAGTTCTATCCGTAGCAACCATTAAATCTTATATGCTCACTATAATAGTAGCGAGATTGCTGTAAGTTAAAACAGGAAATTCCCTAACATTTTAAAGTCTTCATTTATATTTCTAAAGTCCGCCTGCCCTAGCTCTATTTAGATTGTTTTCCCTAGCATACTCAGAAAAATCATTATTTGTCTCCATATTTTGATGAACTATTTCAAGTATTTGAGCCGCATCATCCCTGTCCCTTATTTTTGTGTGGAATTTATTAACTATAGCAGAAGCCACAGCAGTCTATCATCAAATGTGTAGAAGTCCTGTTAAAGTAATTTTGATGAAATATTTTAAATTCAGTTTTAAAAATGCCATTCACCACCTATACTACCCATATCGACACATAGTCACGGCTCTGGATTTATTAGCATATCTTGTCATTAACTGAGATTCACCATCTGCTGGAGACATTGCTGCGACCTTTAGACATCCACATCTATCCTCGATTACAAATCAAAATGCAGATGCGTTGTCACCCGTGAGGACTAAGATCATTTTCTCGTTTCCAGTAAAAAGGGTCTCCGGTTCTCTACACTCACCATACAAAACACAGCAGCATTAAGCCACTATTTCAAGCTGGTATTCTGTGAGAGGGTGGTCCTTCCCCGGTCGAGCCGACCCATTCATGCTACAACTATACTTCTAATATAACTGCAGTATGGCTCTACCAAGTATAACACACATACATAGTAATTGTAACTATGTATGTTTGCTATCGCAAAATGTAGTTAATCAAAAAAGAGACATACTCGCAATGCTGATGGAACTGTTACAATCAGGTAAAAAACATTGTGCTTTTAAATAATTAGTTTGCAGTACACTGTGTGATGTATGATCTAAGCTTTGTTGTTCTGGGTGCAATACATTACTCACTTTAGATTGCAACGAGGACGGACTAGATGATTCAGATGGTTCCCGTTCTGCAGTTGAACATGATGTTGTTCTATCATTTCATTGCCAGCAATTATGATATACTCGGCATGACAACTGAAATAATGTAAAATACAAAAAATGAAGTCAAAGTTAAAAAATAAAAATAAAATAGATTTGTTTATTTCAAACTCAAATATAAATAAAATATTTATCAAGTTAAATGTTACTGCACAAGGACGGATTTAATGCCCTATATTATTTATTAATTAAGGCCTGACAGACTACCAGCAGTCCAAAAACAATGAAATATCAACTGTCTCCTTTCTTGGAAGTTGATAAAACTGGTCAATCTCATAAATAAGCTAGTATGTTTGTCAGATATAGCTAGGGCAGATGTGAAAAAATAAAACAAGTTCTTGAGTTGATATACAATCAGTGTAAAAACATGTATAATTATCAGATATATGGATCACATTTAATAAATTGAAAAATGTTAAACACTTACCTCACGTAGCGCAAATAATTCCTCACGTGGAAAATCGAACCCAAACAATGTGTGTGATCTTATTCTCATAAGTGTCAGTGCCACAGCTGATGTATACATGTTCAAGACGAACTATTGGTGCATTTTGCGAGTGCCACACTACACGTTCACTGTACTCGAAACTTGTACCTAATAAAAAAGCTACAATTATTATATTGATATTATTCAAGTAAACTCAGTTATAAAGCATTTCTTAGAGGAAGACATGCCACATCGTGATATGTACCAACTATTTACCTGCTGTGTTCGAACCAATTGTTGAGAGATCAACAATTACATTTTCCAACAAAATAAAATAACACGATAACACGCAATTGAATTCTTGTGACATAACAGTGACAGCGGCCTATCTGTCAGATTCGATGTTACCACTTAACTGTCATAAAATCTATGAAATGATATCGATTTTTATTCGATTAATAATATCATAAAAAGAATAATCTTTGACGCGTTTTAAGTTCTGCACGCTTTTTAAAATATAATTTCCTTTATTTATTGAAACTCTATTTCAAATGTATTTTTAAGAACAGTAAGCTTGTGCTGTATTGTTTTGTTATTCTTTAGAGAATTCGTGGTAAATCAGCTGGAAATTAACTTTTTGAATTATCATAACATGATTCCATTTTAAATGTTATGTTAAAAACAGATAAGAATAACAATTAACTTGTGCAGTTGCGTTTTGTTATACTCTAAAGAATTCTTGGTAAATCAGCTAGTAATTCGCTTGTTTAATTATCATAACTATAAATGTGAAGGTTGTCAATGAATTCAACCGAGCCTATAACAACGGTTGTTTTAGTTTTTAACGGTTGACTGCCGCTTTTGATGACTTGAAATGGATAAAAACCTATTTTGCGCAATAAGTTTTTTCTCTTTGGTAATGAATAAACCACAGAAACCCCCATAATGTATTATAGTCCTTTTTTTTAGATACAAGTAGCACATTTTAAAGAACCGCAAACACGACTTTGTTATTTATACAAACACTATGAAAAACAAAATAATTTGTTGCTGGCGATAATGATAGTGGTATTTTGACTCGATTTAAAATATATGCTTGTTACTACTGAACTCTTCTTGGGCCTGCGAGTCCGACTCGCACTGAACCACTTTTTTCAACATTTCGTTTTATTTTAATAAATAGTGTTTTCGTTTAAGCGGAGCTCTTTTACTTTAGATTTATTACCTCTTTATCTATAATAATCAATCTGAGTAAGTAAAGTGTGTAAATACGATTCTTAAATTGTAAAAATAATAATTGAATTTGAACATCTTAGGTAGGTATTTAGTTTTATTTATTTAGAAAATATTAATCTCACAATCATTTATTGTAATAACATAAATTTATCACACAGCTAACGCCCTTATTAGCAATGTAATGGTGAAAGAATTTTCAAAATCGGTCTAGTAATTTTTGAGATTAGCCAAAAAACGTATTCATTGAAAGTAGCGCCCTCTATAATAAAATTAACCCTATATTGGATATCTAAAATTATACATAACAATCTAGTGGTGAAAGAATTCTCAAAGTTGGTCAAGTACTTTACGAGTTTAGCGAATAAAATATTCTTTGATAGTAGCGCCCTCAATAATAAAATGCATCCTACGTTTTAAGCACCATAGCAAAAAACGATTCAACATAGCCTAACCCGCACACACAGTAAAAACATAACCATCCTTTTTCGTCTGGAGTCGGATAAATAATTGGTTAATAACGGTTGCGTATCGACTGCTTTGGATAAATATCCATTGTCAACGGTTATTTTAAACCTATATCATAACATCGTAATAATTATCGAAAAATTATATAAGCATTGTAATAATGACACCGTAAGTAATCGATCCAAAAGGGGAATCGATTTTTTTAATGATTTTTGTGATTGGCAACATTTTTTATTTTATTCACAGACTAATAAATTACGTATTTACCTAATTTTATTTTTATCTTTTCGGTACTTTTAGTTTGTGCAAAAATATTCCCATTGTTTTAGGATAAATGAATACCGCGATTAATAACCATAAATAAAGATATATTTTTTTAACAAATGCACATTGTTGGGCGTTCCATGGCCTAATATGGGCAATGCCCTTTAATAAACAGCGAAACAAAACTCAAAAATTAATTGAAAAATCTAGAAACAAATATTTTAGTGATTTAATTAATAATAATAAAATGAATAAAATAAAATGTGCGATATATTAAATACGCTTACTGGTAGAGTCTGTAAGTCAGTAGATGAAGCTGTAACCAAAGCATTCAAGGAAAACAATCTAACCTTAAAAAATATATCCAACAATTTTGCTAAAGAATTCTGTGAAAATGTCAAGAAAATTTTGCGTGGATGCAGCAAAAAACTTATGTCAGAATCGGAATACATATTTCCTGAAAACAAATCTATGTTACTTAAAAAACCTACTAAGCGCGATATACTAACTATTATAAAAATTTAAATGCAAATAAATCGGCTGGTAATGATGGAATCCGATGTTTTGACGTTAAGATGCTGAGTGACAAGATTGCTAATATTGTAGTTAAGCTGATAAACACAAGCATAGCAGTAGGAAAATATCCACAAGAATTGAAAACTGGCACTGTAAGACCAATTAATAAAAAAAGATATCACATAGTGAGTATGATAGCTATAGGCCTATAACAACACTGTCAGTCATAGATAAGGTAGTCGAAAAGTCAATTTTTATACTAGAAACGATATATTATCAAATGCTCAATACGGCTTTCAATCTAAGAAATCAACTACTATATTGCTGTCTAAATTCACGGACGAAATAAACCAACTCCTGAATGATAAAAAACATGTCATATTATTATTCATTGACTTTAGTAAGGCATTTGATACTCTTTCTTATAAAAAAACTTGACAATACAGGTATCCACGGGCCATTATTACAATGGTGCCAAGATTATCTCAACGATAGAAAATACCGGGTTAAGATCGGCAATGATTTCAGTGACGAAATATTTGTAACTACTGGAACAGCACAAGGCTCCGTGCTCGGACCCTTGCATTATTTAGCATACGTGAATGATATGGAAAATGTAATAAAACATTGTTCCATTTATCAATACGCGGACGATACATGTCTTATAGGAGTCGATAAAGATTTAGATAAGGCCGAACACCTTTTACAAATTGACTTCAATAACTTATGTAAATGGTCTCATGATGTTGGTTTAGTACTGAATGCTAGTAAAACTAAAATTGTTCATATTCGATCTAACTACCTAGGCAATTTTGATAAGAAAATCGAAGTAATTGCGCATAGTCATCAGTGCTTGCATGATTTTGAAACAAATAGGACCGGGTGCAAATGTGAATTGTTAGAGCAGGTTGCCCGTTACAAATATTTAGGACTAGTAGTCGATAACAGATTTAACTGGGGTTACCACATTGACTCAATATGTGAAAAACTGAGAGCAATGCTGGCCAAATTTGCTATCTTGAAATACAAAGTACCATTTAAAATATTACAAAATTTATATAATGCACTCGCAGAGTCAATCATTTCATATGGGATCACTAGCTACGGTAGGACGTTTAAAACATATTTGGAAAAAATATACAGCCTACAACTTCGGCTTTTAAAAATAATAATACCTGATAAAATTAAAAAATCAATCTGCTTCGGAGACGATGTATTAGCTTTATTTAAATATTGTGAGATTAAAATTATATATATATATATATATATATATATATATATATATATATATATATATATATATATATATATATATATATATATATATATATATATATATATATATATATATATATATATATATATATATTATATTATTTAAAATAAAAATGTGGCTATTAATTGAACAATTTACGAAAAAAGAAATACAAATAAAAGTGAATCATAAAACAATGACACGTAAAGTAACTCAATCAAAACTAGAATTACCAAGAGTTAGAAATTATTACGGAAAACGAACGAACGCGTATTTAATACCAACCCTCGTTAATGATATACCTACTAAAATCAGATTAGGAATAACGGACAAAAACTATAAAAATAAATATAAGCAATACTTTAATTCTTTACTTTAATAACAAGTTGTCTAATTTTAATGAAATCAAACCTAACATAATATCATATCGATAATCGAAACATCCTGTCTATAACACACTCAAGTAGCATCAGCCGGCTTTCCGCCAGCCGTGCCGAGCTGCTTATCTATAACCGGTTCCTTTATATCCACTTGTATGTAAACAATGTACCTATACTTCGTACTGTTAATACTATATTTGATGTTCTTATTAAATAATAATACGTATAAAATAATGTCAACAGATTGCTCAAAAGTGTCTCAACATCCAGACAAACCCGTAAGGGTTTTTGTGATGTTTAAATTGTGATTTTATGTATTTTTTCTTATATTAAATAAATTCAATATATATATATATACATATATATATAAATATATATATATATATATATATATATATATATATATATATATATATATATATATATATATATATATATATATATATATATATATATATATATATATATATGTATATATATATATATATATATATATATATATATATATATGTATATATATATATATATATATATATATATATATATATATATTCTTATGATATTAATGAGTCCCGTATTATAATGACGAATACAATGTAAGCTAAATTCAAACTATGTTGTTTATTATTTCAATTTTTAAGCAATATTCAAAACAAAATGTTATTAATAAAATAGTTTTGTTAAATAAATAAATGACATTTATTCCAATATATTTCTATGGACTGTAAACCTGCCTGAGATATTAACACCTACTAGGTAATAACACATTGAACCCTTTCCCGGCTAGGGGTCGAGGTGTGCAAAATTACATTTCCTGAGTTATAAACAACCTTATTGGTGTAGACAACTTTGGACCCACTTGATTAATACTTGGGCATCGCTTTATTAACTTAACCCTCTTCTAACCGTTTGTTAATGCTTTTCTCAGATTACTAAATTTATTAAAATTTATTCTTTAACTAATAATGAAGAAACTTAGAATAGCAGTCTCTCACTCTCACTATTTATTTCCATATATTATATATAATACAATCAATAAGTACAAGTATATTCAATCAAGGAATCCCAAAAAGATGACATAGATTAGTAATATATGGTCGTCTTTAAAAATAGTCTCTATTTTGATTTCATGAATAGAAGGAGGAAATGAATTTCCAGAGTTACATGGACAGAGAGTGCAAAAATTAATGAGCTATAAAGGATGGAAATTTAGGGGGAGAAACAAGCTGTATTAAAACGTTTATTCCTTTATTCTATTAAAAAGAATGAACTTTTCCACTAGGATAATCTCTTGAATTGTGGAGTCAATTTACTAATATAAATTGCAAAAGGACAAACATCTAGACCGGGAACAATTACTTGTAGTCCATATAAAGACTTGCTCCGTGCGGAACGAGAATAATAAATCATTTATGGAGGTATGAAGAGCAGTTTTAGGTGTGTAAAACATACTTGCGAAATAAGATTGGGAGTTACTTGACCAGCTTTTTAAAGAAACGTGGTCAAACTTCTTACGTTCGAAAATGTACCGGGCACAAGGGTTTTGCAAGTGCTCAATTTGTTTAATTGCTCCTCTGTGGCACCCGAAAACAGCCATGAGCGAGAGAAATTTTAGTCGACTCGGTTAAAAAACTCAATGTCGTTTGTTATAATATGCTCACCCCACTATAACGTTCCTTGCAGTTTCTGAGTAAGCAATTGGTGTGCTATTTTTAATCATAATATCTGGCATGACGCACTTATCAACTACACTGGTGATATAATTATAACTGTGCAAATTAATTTTATGCTTGAATGTTACTTGCATTTATAGTTAGCTCACGGAATCTGGTCCAACGATTAATTACCTTTCGGATATCTTAAACCATTTTAGCCCCAGATACCCCAAAGGGACGAGAAAGTTGCAAATCGTCTGCATATTGATGTAAGCTAAAGTATGGATGCAGTTGGCTCAGGACCGTGCTTTGTGGCGTTACTTGGGGGAGGCCTATATTCAGCAGTGGACTTGTGAAGGGCTGTAATTATGATGAATGATGATGAAAATATATTATTTTCGTTGTGAAGTTAATAAAAGCGACGCAGAGTAAAGTAGAGTAGATTATATTTATAGTATTTTAAATTACTTTTTATAATTTGTTATAAGTCAATAAACAGGCCACAGTCGTGATCTAAATATGGCAGAATCACCAAGATTCAGGCGGATTTGGTATGATGTCGCTAAATGAAATCCGCTATCCGCTGTCTCGATCTCCGCTATTACTCCTAGCAAAGGTCCGTATAAGGTCGACGCCTACGTAACACCGTAAGCTTTTATCTGGTACGAGTTCAAGATAAACCGTATTCGACCATGCAAGACGAGTATACGTACGCACGTTGACATATAAAACAAAGGTACAACCAACGAGAAATATGCACCGTCGATGGTTTGATCGTGGTCCTTAAAACGAATTTTTACAATGTAATTTTTTATTTTATATTATTACTAGCGATTCGCCCCGGCTTCGCACGGGTGATTTCCGGATATCGACAACAGTGCCACCTACCGTCACCCACCGTATATTCAAACCATTTAGAATTCAAACACATACAAAAATATTCTGGCCAAATTTATACCTATATGTGCAATAGATAGAAAATGTGACTTTTTTAATAAACGCCCCTGCAACCTCGCGGCTAGAATTTCTTAAAATCCGTTCTTAGCTGATCTCTATATATGTATATTGTGGCGTTTCTTGGAGGCTATGTTTTGATTTTTTTAACATTACCTACTATTTTTTTACTTACTAGGACCTTTTTTCTGCATTATGGAGGCAGTTTACATACATAAATTGTACAAGGAAAAACACCCAGACCCGGTGCAATTACTTGTAGGCCATAAAAATACTTGTTCCGTGCGGGATTCGTACCCGTGGCCCTCAGCGCTATAACTCATTGCTAAGCTACTGCGCCACGGAGCCGTCAAATGTTCAGTGTATAAAAAGTGAACAAATGAGGAGCCTATGATATAGAAATTGTTTTTTTAATCATAATTTTTAGATTTTTTTAATAGGATGTGATGAAAACGAGCACAAAGTCCACCTGATGATAAGTGGTTGCTGCGGCCCATAGACATCTACATCTATCCTCGATTATGAATCAAAATGCAGATGCCTTGTCATCCGTGAGGACTTAGAAGGAATGCCTCGTTTCCAGTAAAAGAGTATCCGAGTCTCTCTCTACACTCACCATACGAAACACAGCAGCATTAAGCTACTATTTGACGCTGGTATTCTAAGAGAGCGTGGTCCTTCCCCGGTCAAGCCGACCCTCATCGTGCTGCAACAGACTATACTACTAATATAACTGCAGTATGGCTCTACCACATAAAAAATATATTTTGAAGTAAACTTTCATTTGAAAAACTAAATAAATCAATTAAAAATTATATATATGGGATTATGGGGGATATTATGGGGGGATGAGTCGCTCGCGTCCGTAGGCTTCGACCACCTAACCTTAGGCCCACCCTACACGTGTCCCCCGGGTGGTGCTAAACGAGCGACAAAGCCGAAAAAAAAATAGACTCGGCTCCTCGCCGTATGGTAGCGGCGTAAAATCTACCACCACCCCTTGTTCGCACCATGACTCAGGTAATAACAGGAATGGCCCCGAGTTCCTGGCGCCCCTTAAATGGGGCAGGGGTGCGAAGAATCTCCGAGAGAAAAACCGGCGACGAGGTTCGCCACCCGTCACGTTATGTCTCCCGGAGGGGCGAAAAGTGGATTGCGGAAACCCGTCTAGCTACGCTGAATGTATGTGGAGGAATGAACGATAAGATGGATGAAGTATGCGAAATGATGAATGACAGAGGAATAGATGTGTTATGTGTGAATGAGACGAAACGAAAGGGAAAGGATGCCACTGCACATGGCTCGTATACCGCGTATTGGTCTGGTGTAGGCGAGACCGAACGGGCATGCCAGGGAGTCGGTTTCATCCTTTCAGAAAGAATGGGTAAATGTGTGAAAGAGTATGAATGTGTAAGCCCGAGACTGCTATGGATACGAATGAAAGTGGGCTTAAAGAAGCTGTTCCTGCTAGGGGTGTACGCCCCAGACATGTCTAAGCCCACTTACATCCGAGAGCAGTTTTGGGACATGGTAAGGATGGTGTTGACAAAATGTAAGGAAAATGAAAATATTATTATGTTAGGAGACTTTAATGGAAGGGTTGGGGTGAAGAGGTCTGGTTATGAAAGGATATTGGGAACGTTTGGTGATGAAAGTATAAATGAGAATGGTGAAGACCTCCTCACCGTATGTGCGGAAAAGAATCTTTTTGTGACGAATACTTTTTTTCGTCATAAGAAGATTCACATGTATACATGGGAAAGGGGTGATGATAGAAGCATGATAGATTTCGTAATTGTGGATGAAAGAATGAGGAGCGCAGTCGTAGATACAAGGGTTTACCGGGGGTCCAACGTAGGGACGGATCATTACCTGGTCTTATGTCGAATCAATGGTCTTTTCAAGCGTTGGCGGCATCGGACATCTGTGTCTACCACTGCGTTACAGCGTATAAGAATAGAGAAGTTACAAGATGAAGATGTGAAAGAGAAGTATAAATGTAGACTGAGAGAAAATATTAGATGTTTGAATGAGTTGTGTATGAATGATTTAGACTTGAATACTGTGTGGGATAATATAAAGAAAGGTTTGGTGGATACCGCCACCGAAGTATGTGGTGTAAGTAAGAGAACAAATGAAAGGAAAAGTAATACGTTATGGTGGGATGATGAGGTACGGGTGGAAGTTGAATCAAAGAAGAAAGCATGGTTAGATTTACAAGCAACCAAAGCTGGTAATTCTTCTGGTATGAATGATGAGATTGAAAGAAAAAAGGCAGAATTTAGACGTCTAAATAAGAGAGTAAAAGAAGTTGTTGAAAGGAAAAAGAAAGAAAGAAAGGATAAGAATGATAGAAGTATATCTGATAATTTCCAGGCTAACATAAAAATGTTCTGGAAACTCGTAAGAACTGCCAGGGGAAATACAAAACAGCCTATAATAAATGCTATAAGAGACGAGAATGGATGTATTCTGAATGATGAAGTTTCGAATTTAAACAGATGGAAGGAATACTTTGAAGGCGTATTTATGAGTGAAGAGTCGTCTGATTTAAATGAACTAGAAATTCCGAAAGAAGTGGAAAGGGGTATGGAGATAAGTGTAGATGAATTAATGAAAGCAATGAAAAACATGAAAGCAGGTAAGGCAGCTGGATATGATAGAGTATCACTCGAGATGCTAAGGGCTGGAGAGGGAGTGGTGGCAGACCTGCTGTACACCTTGTTTAATTTATGTTGGGAATTAAAACGGATACCGGATGACTGGTGCAAAGCAGTAATAGTACCAATATATAAAGGAAAAGGGTCACAGCAGGACTGCAAAAACTACCGCGGTATCAGCTTGCTTAGTATTGTGGGTAAACTGTATGCTAAGGTGTTAATTGAAAGAGTTATGAAAGAAACAGATGGAAAAATTTGGGATGTGCAAGCGGGTTTTAGAAAGGGAATGGGGTGTACAGATCAGGTCTTTTCCATGCGCATGGTTGCGGAGAAGTTTTTGGCCAAAAACCAGAAAGTTTTTTGTGCATTCATGGACTTGGAAAAGGCTTATGACAGAGTGAACAGGAATGTGTTATGGCAAACACTGAACTCATATGGGTTGAGCGCTGGTTTTGATACAGGCATTGAGGTCTCTTTATAGGGACTCTAGTGCTTGTGTCAGGATCAATGGGGTCTACTCGGACTGGTTTGGCATCCAAAAAGGTGTTAGACAGGGCTGTGTAGCTTCCCCTTGGCTGTTCAACCTATTTATGGACCGGTGTTTGCAAACTTTGAAAGATGAAGAATGTGGTTTAAGAATGGGCGAGTTAACCGTCAAATGCCTTTTGTATGCCGATGATCAAGTCATATTTGCGTCATCGGCGTCTGAATTGCAAATGATGGTTACATTAATGAACTGGGAATTAAAAGAAAGGGGAATGAAAGTTAACACATGTAAGACGAAAGTGATGGTTTTTGAAAGAGAAGAAAGCAAAACGGTATGTGAAATAAGAATAGAAGTAGAGTTAATTGAGCAAGTGGATGAGTTTGTGTATTTGGGATGTGTATTTAGCAGGGATTAGAGGGCCGAGTCGGGAAGGGACGCCCTAGGAAAAAGTTTATCGACCAAATTGGCGATATTTTGAAAATGGGCCACGTTAGAAGTACCCTTAACCGACGAGCATGTATGCGTAGATATATGGATGTGAAGGAGGCGAAAGAGGTGTGTCAGGATCGTGCCAAATGGAAGTCCGTAGTCTCTGCCTACCCCTCTGGGTGACAGGCGTGAGTGTTTATGTATGTATTATGTATATATGGGATTAAATATATGGGATTGCGTCCGTGGAACCAATTTGCGTGTTCAATAATGATATAGAGCAAATGTAAATGGAAGTATGATACCACATTTCATGTAAGACAGAGACATAACTTCTATAATGGGAAATAAAATTTGATATATTACAAAAGTATTGGCACAATTACAAGATATTTGTTGTTGTGTAAGTAAGGACCTCTTCACACATCATACTTTTAAATCTACTCACCCTTATTTAGTACAAAATAATATTTCCTAGTAGAAATATTACAGTTTTGTTACTAAAAACATATTACAGAAAACTTATAACACGCACAACTTAAAATTAAATGTATAAATTAATTAACTTAAAATAAGGTTTACGGACTTTATATACCTTAATAGACCTTAATAACTTAATATTATGATCAAATCAAGTGAGGTATAAGGAAGGCTTTAAATTGCCTGTTTTGTATACTGAATCGCTGGTCTTAGAAAACCAAGTCAGCATTTGGTTTACAACTTTTGAATACAATTAAGTTCATAAACAATTACGAAGTTCTTGCGCAAATCTATTTTAGGTAATTTATATATAAAAAAATAATAATATCATCTCGCAAAACAAAAATTTCGTGTTATAAACTACTTGCAAATGTTACGTTTACTGAATATTTCAAATTGTAATTGCGATATTCAAAAAATTCATATACCAAAATAAGGTAATTACGAATAAAATTGAAGTTGTAATTAGTCAACAATCAAGCTTGAATAACTGAAACCCACGGAAAAGATATTTACAAGTGGCAGCCTCGTACTGGTAAATAATTTTGGGAGATTTCGCTCCTAGATGATGATGGAGCGATGACTTGAAGGAATACCTATGCAGAGTCAATGGATGCAGGTGAATCAAGACCGTGCCTTACGGCAATATATTGTGAGTGAGGTCTATTTGCCGCAGCTGACTTGTGAGGGGATGTACTGATTATGACGACGATTATAAAAATTTACTTAAATCATACAAACGATTAATACGGACGATAAAATTAAATTGAAGATTAGTTATAAAACTTCAAATTTTCGAAGTGTAAAATTAAGTTTGAAATAAGTCGAAAATGTTGATTTGTTATCATTTGAATTTTATTTTATATCTAATAATTGTATTGTGTTGTCAGCCTTAGATATACCGACTGTGGTAGCTAGTGCTAAAATTTTCTAGCGACACACATATTGCCTTGGCCGCCATTTGGATTTTATTGTTTCGCGAAGAATCTGCAAAACTACTTTTGATATAAATGTTTAACCTTTGTAGATACATAGACATAAAAATAAAATACGACTGTTTTCTGTCACTATTCTGTCATTATGAAGTACTAGTTCACATGAAATTAGTTTCTTTATTGGGATAAAGTTTTGTTTGAAGTTGTCGAAATTAATCAGCTTTTATTTATATAAGCGGTGACTAAACTGAACCAGACTTTATACTTTAACTATGCTAATAATTTTATAGCTACACCATATTAGATATTAAATTTTGCGAAGGTTTAGAGGGAATGAACTCATCTAGCTCTATTTAGCATAATGAAAAAGGGTGATAAGTTGATAAACTTCTCACATGATTACTCATTCTAAGTCAATTTTTTATAATTATAAAGCAATAATATCGATTTTAACAGAAATGAAATGAGATTATGCAATTAGGCGTCGAATTACATTTGTTTTGTTTTTATATCACCATTAGACGAGACGCCAAAACGTTCATTAATTACTAATATATTACATTAATATTATATATTAATTATTTTTTTATATTCTTTATAAGCAGAACGAAAATCAAAAATTTGAAAAAGGGCTTCTTTATTACAATAATATTTTTAAAATAGAAGTTCAGTTAAGACGACCACTCGGCCATGCAGCCAGAACGAATTTAGAAATATTTACTTTCAGTTTAAATAAAATAATTGGAATTATGAAGTATTTAAAACAAAATAAATTATAGCTTTTTATAGAATATAGGGTTATAAATGAACACACAGTCCACCTGATGGTAAGTGGATGCCGTGACCTATAGATATCTAAATCTATCTCTATCTATCAAACGCCAAGCGTATAAATTTGACCGCACCCACCCACAGCATTTTAACCCATAAAAACTTTTGTTTAGAGATGAAATTTTCTATTCTTTAACTGAATAAAAAACATTTAGTCTAAGGATATTAATTTATATTCTATGTTCATCACGTACGCCATTTTCATTTAAATGTTGTGTTGATTTTTGGATTTTTCTAGTATTTTATTAGAGTTTTACCATAGTGTATAATTACAAAATTGTTTTAAAAGTCTTTGTGTGAATATATTTTTTCTTTTTACGTAAATAATTTCGAGTAATATATATAGAACTAATTGTGATTTTCACACTGCCGATATCCGCTTGATACCTATGTTTTTTTGTAATCAAAATACAATAAAATTTTTTGCAATAAATAAAACCTGACTTTTGTTTAGACCACAAGATAAAAAATTTTGTATAAATTTTGTAATGCTAAACTTCTAAATATAGGTTTTAATGTTTTTAAGTGTTGTGGGTGGGTGCGGTCGCATGCGACCACTCGGGATTTGCCGGGCGTATGCGACTGCACGGGAGTTTTATCGGGATCGAAGGGGTAACCCTTGACTGTTGGCGTGGTTTTCCTGTAACATAACTGATGACGAACGGTCTGACAGTCCGATGCTATATCTAGTCTTTAATACGTGTATTAAATATGGTAGTTAATCCTAATGTACATTTTGTGTTCAATTATACCCTAAAGTAAAATTTAAAATCACATCGTGTAAATCTAAATATAATTTTTAATTATGTCCTGGTAGTGATATAGTTTCTGGTATCTATAATTGAAAAACTATGCTCGGGATCAACAATTGCTATATTATTTTTAATCGCATCCTGGCATACTCGACGCTCACACCACCAGTATATCTTAATTCTAATATCGGTCAGTATTCTCGGTAATTTAATTGTAACAATTCCTGAGATACCTTTACCCTCCGTGTATTTATTTGCATTTGGGTTAATCTTTGAAGATAAAAAAATTATTTCAGTTATTAAATCCAAGCCGCAGAGGCTGTATCTCAGAATGATTCTCGCACACTCTCGGGTCAATGCGCTATTGAACATTTTCTCCGAAATTAATTTAATGTCATCAGGGATATAAACTGTGATCGAAAGGGATCATAGTGATCATTTTAAGGCTGTGAACTATATCTATGCTAATGGTTAACAATTTTTTCTATTATTGATATATTATTCTATGTTGTCAAATATTAAGTACATTTAAATCGATGCGTAAAGCGATAATGTAATCATGCATCATTTATTTTGTGAATTAATTCACGTAACGTTATAATAATTTATTATATTTTTTCGTTTGAGATTATAAAATGGCATTAATTTATTTCATAATTTATAATCATTAACAGGTTAACTACCGAACTACGTTTAAGCAATTTTACGTTTTCATATTTTAAGTCGTAAAACACGCACACACACACACGCGCGCGCGCGCGCGTGTGTGTGTGTGTGCGTGTTTGTGTCTTAGTATATTCTTCTATGTCTTAGTATATTAGCGCTACGATACGCGGAGTTTTGTTCACTGGCGTCTTAGTAGCGTGCTACTATGATACGTTGGTGGTATTTTTGGTTAACAACAATACGAACTTGGTACCAAAGTCGATAGGGATCATGTGGGTGTGTTGTGAGGGGGCGCCACCCGTATGATAGTTGCAATGATGCTTTCTGCTTCTTGCGGTATTGCGTCTTGTGATGGATCTGCGGGTGTGCTGCGCATGATTCGATGCACTCTTGTGGTTCTGGTCGATGGAGGTATGCGGGTGGTGATGTCTGCTGGGAAGTATGGGGGACCTTGGGATGGTGTAAGCCCGACGATAGTCGTATTGATGCTTGTTGCGTTCTGCAGCATTGCATCTGCGATGGTTGTTTGGTGGGACGCTATTCTCAATGGCGCTCTCTGCGTCTTGGTTTGACTCACACCTAAGTAGCTTTGCCCAAGTCGGGTCCCTTCATTACGGGGCTGCAGATAGTTTGTCCTCCACGATGTTTTACATAACAACATATTGATATATATCTGTAACTTTCCCACCTTTGAATGATTGAAGGCAACTGGTTGGTGGGTGAGGCAAACATGATCGAAAATGCATTTATTCAACGTCAGTAACACAAAACCTTTCTGATGGTGAATTATTACTAACAACTTATAACTGCCTTTTGGCTATATCTGCCGTTGTATTAGTTGGTGGAGCATTTGTGTCAACCTCATGCGGGTGGTAGCTGGCGGGAGGATCTGAGGAGACTCTCAAGGCTGCGGCCGAAAGCCGCACAACGTGGGGCCCCATTCCCTTGAGGTGAGCTGTAGACTCATGACACGCTCTGCGGCTAGTAGCCGCGCTGATCATGCAATTGGTGGTGACGCCATACACTTAAATCACGTCTGCAGGAGCGGCGATCTGGCAGGTGGCGGCGCTCACGGAGGGTTTACGGCCAGTGTGCCTATTTGCCTAAACCGTGTGACGTACATTCACTTTATATTCAAACCATTTAGGATTCTAGCACACAAAATTATTCAGGTCAAGTTTTATACCTATAGGAGCTAATAAACGCCCCTGACACCTTGCGGGTAGAATTTTGTAAAATCCTTTCTTCCTTTCTTAGCTGATCTATTTATACATATTGTGACATTTGTTGTGGGGAGGATATGTTTCGATTCTTTTGTTTTTTTTCTAAATAACTATAACTACCACAACTACAACAACTACTACAACAAAAACAACACTAAGATTTTCTCCTGTATCGTGAAGGCAGTTTACATACATAAATTGCACAAGGACAAACACCCAGATCTGGAGCAATTGTAGGCCATAAACATACTTTTTTCGTGCGGGATAAGAGCCCGCGGCCCTCAGCGATATAATGAGAAATTCCATATGAGTGCTCAGGTTTGACAGCGAATCTGCATTTTGAATCTTAATCTAGGGTAAATTTAGATATTTATGAGCCACAGTACTCACTTACCATCAGGTGAATTTGTGCTCCTTTGTTACCCGTATGCTATATTAAAAAATTAGGGTGATAAACGTGCACACTTGTTGGCTTTATGGTAAATGGATGCTGTAAAAGGTTTTCACAAAATACAGATGTTCGACAAAAATGGTTTAAAGAAATAAATAATATTGAAGAAAGGGTTCCCAAAAGAAAATACTCGACTATATGCAGCAAATACTTTATAGATAAATGTTTCTTTTTTCATAGAGGTGCCCATTGTGTAGTGGTGGTTTAAGAACCCCATATCATACCATTGGTGTCGTAATAGTCGACAGAGGAAACAAATCAGGAGATAGGCAGCAGCAGCTACTCATTAACAAATAAAAAACTGCGGTTGAAAACGCGCTTGTCAACCGTGGCAAGCGCGTTCAATCTATTAGGAGGCCTATACTCAGCAGTGGACTTTAATATGCTGTAACAGTAACATAGAGGTGTATTAAGGGAAAAATCACAACACATCTCTCCATAAACACTTACTAATCACATTGCATATTAAAACTAATTTTATTATTAGATTTAAGTATGTAGCAAAATTGAAAAATATTTTTGAGGGGAGCTCATAACATTTTTTCAATAAATTGGTTCTCTTTAAAGGTCCTAAAAAAACACATCGTAATCTTGTTTAATACATTTTTAGTACATCTTTCCTGTAGCAGTTTTGTTTATTGTAGTTATTAACGTATACTGACTGTGTGTTGGATACTTCAATTTAACACTCTATTACGCGCGCTCTTGTTTGGGACGCGAGTGCTCGCGCGTTCTACATATGTAGAATTATTTTGTGTAAAGATTTTACAGGAACAATAAACAAATTCAATATCATATGAAAACAAACTATAATAAGAAACTAAAATAGACGAAACATAACTGTTACCATTTATTAGGCACTTAATATCAGACTTCTTGTGAATTTTGAGAAAAATCAATGATTTTTGGCATCAAATTTTCTCAGTCTCCTTTTTTTACTCGCTCATATCTTCCACACAGTCTTTATCATTTTTACAACAGTCAAGACATTGAAGAACTTGATGTTGAGGACGAATCCACTTTTTACAGGTGTAACATTGTTTTCTAGTGGACTTATTACGCGCTCTGCCACAGAAGGAACATTTCCCGACTCGACCAGTGTTGGGGAGTAGTGCTGGGCATGGTTGTAATTCCGATGGCTCTTTCATGCCAAAAAGCATTTTCTCTTTCATTTTCAATGATTTTCGAATACTTTCAATATTTATTCTGCGTTGTATGCATGGCGCGACTAGGTGAAAACCAAGTTCATATACAAAATTCTTCCTGGCCTTATTTCTGTAGTCCTTGTTTATGGTATGTACAATATAACCGTTTATAGCACTAATATTCATTAAATTAAAAAAATGGTAAGGGGCCATCGCCTAGAGTTTTTGGAGACGTCATAAATACTACAAATTTTGTCTACAATGTCCAAGCCATATTTGGTATTGTTGTAAAAAGTTATTATTTCCGGCTTACGTTTGCTGTTTGTAAATCGATATGATCATCATAGTGCATAGTTGAGTATATAAGCACCACTTTCTTTGATTATGGCATGTAAGATACTAAAGTACCTTGTTTTTGAAAGCCAAAAATTGAACTCGTTTTGCTTCTGTTTCTTGTGATTTTGAATTCTTTGGGAATTTGTGGCTTATCTTTCTTGACAGTCCCTACGACAGTAATTTTGCTACCTAAGAGTTCTAAGCATTGAGGTATATTCGTGAACCAATTGTGCATTGTGACGTTATAACCTAAACCATCAAATGGGGTAAGCATTCGTAGCACAATGTCCACAACTTTATTTGATTGTGCATAAGGACCATCTGGCTGAGCACCTGCGTATATTTCTATATGGTAGGCATAAGGTACCTTTGTATCCGTTAGTAAAAATATGTTTATCCCATACTTTGATGGTTGCTTCATCAATAATAACTTCTTCCAACCATCTCAAAATATGTGCCATCAGTGAGCGAAATATAGTTACTTAGGTTGAAAATAATATTATCAAACAAAAATATTCATAATAACAATATTTATACATAATATAAACACTTACATAAAATATATGGTATGATAGGTAAACTTCCGACAAAAATGACACGCCAGTGCTCACGCGCTCTACTATTGTAGAATTTTAGTTTTAGTGCGACTTTTCTAACAAGTGCGATCGCGCAGTTTGCCGAAAGGGTACTAATTGTGATCACCAGCTAGTAATAGAGGAATATTATGAGTGTGTGCGTAAGACACCCACAATTAATGTTAAAATCTCAAATGCATACCTGTTCTACAATAGTAGAACGCGCGACTAATGGAGTGTTAAAAAAAACTATCTAGTTATCTAACTTTAACTAACTAATATACTTAAAAATTTTATAACGTATTTTTAGAATGACGGAAATATTCTAAATTGCACCTTTTATTATACACGATAATATTTCAATATTTATTTAATTAGCAAAGTCATTCAGCGAGAAAACGCAGCCAGCTTTCCTGGCATAATACCCACGTGGACTGTGACTGTAATTTAATTTTTTTCGTATATATACTTTTTTTGAATATTATTTATATCTTTTTCTATGTTTTATTATATCTCTGTAAAACTATATTGACGGATTTTATCGCGTTTTATTAACTACTTTAACTTATTTTTAATTCCCGAAGTTTCGGGTGCTTTAGAATGTTTTTTTTTTTAATTTCAACAGCCTCACGTATCATCCTTGATTTTGTGGTTTATCAAATCTGATGTAATGGTGGGAACGATCGTGAACATGTTCACAGTACGGGAAGTCTGCAGTCTGTCCGAACCGAAAATTAATATTAAAAATCTGAAGGTAGCCGGAATAACTATGACATTGGGACGTCAAACATCTCAGCCCCCCGTGATCATGGGTGCTGTAAAGCACCCGAAACGTCGGGAATTATAAATAAGTTAAAGTACTTAATCAAACACGATAAAATCCGTAAATATAGTTTTATTAAATGTGTCGTGTTCGCGTAAATTCGATGTATTGTATTAAATATGATATTTTATAAAAAATATAACTAAAACATTTTTGCAAAACTAAGGATATTTTTTTATGTGATCACATGATGACAAAGGGTATTGCTTATGTAAAAACTTCCTTTTATTTGGTATCATGTGATTACATTGGATAGTACCATCAATAATGATTTAAGATGATTATAGACACGGTTATTTTATTTCTAATGTGTTTTTCAAATGTATTGCAACACTGGTAAATTTTAAATGAAAACAAAATTATCTTCAATTACGACAAATAGTTTTATACTTGCAATATCGATTATGTGTAATAATAATTAATAACTTTTTTCGATCATTATGTGAATTCATAAAGACGTATACCCGCAAAAGGGCAGAATGCTTTTTTAGATATATAATTTGTCAATTTAAGATGAGTATTTTGGAAGATTTGAAGTAACAGATGAACATACATACATACATAGCCTTCTTAAATGGTAACCATCGTTTTGGCTTCGCTGTAGTTGGGTAAAAATATTCACGTAGGTACATCTTCTGCGTCAAATCAGAAGATACGATTATACTGCAATCGGTATCGATAAATAATTGAAGTTGAGACATGAAACAAATGGTGCATCACTATTTTTCACCCACGCATGCACATTAAATAACAGTATATTTTGATTTTGGTCTAGCCCTAATGACTCCATTACTAATGTTTACTATACTACATATGATAGTTAATATTAGTAAAAAATTAATATGAGTATATTAATTTATATATCTATGAAATGCATAAGGTAAGGGGAAAAGTTTCTTCGTATTTCATATACAAAATCAAGACTTTATTTCTCAAAGTTTAATAACATTTTATTATTGATTAATATATTGATCAAAAAATTCGACAAGTACTTTTTATCATTGGCAGTCCTTTACACTACCAAATGAATTTTAAAGAGACTGAAACAGGTTAAAATCTGAGAGTGCAAGGTCAGGACTACATAATGGATGAATTAACACTTCCCAACCAAGTTCTCTCAGTTTTTGCTGGATAGCCAATTACGTGTGTGGTCTGGCGTTACCATGAAAATACCACTTCTTTTCTGTTGATCAATTCTGGCCGTTTTTTCTGATTTTCTTGCTTAAGTCTCATTAGTGTAATGGAGAATCGCAAAAAAGTACACAATTTATTAGGTTTCTTTCAATGAGCTCGTGTGGTACTCAAATATCGAGCTAATAGAGAAAAATGTCATCGAATCTATCCATATAAGGGTGACCAGAGCGAGCTACATCTTTGATATCAAAATTCCCAGAGCGAAAATGCTTCTACCAACTTTGTGCTACTCTTATTGACAATGCATTAGGTCCACAAATGTCACAATTTCATTCACAGTGCGAGTTGCAAATTTCCTTTTTTGTAATAATATTTCAGAATGTATCGAATTTCTTCGTTAGATTCGCTCATTTTGGTGGACAGAAAAATAATTGAAAATCGTGGGAAAGTGTTTTTTTTTTAATTTTAATTTTCCTTAATGTCTTACATGTATTGATACTAAAACTAGCCCGATAGAAATAGTACTACCAATGAGACGACTACTTGTATGTATGATACGGCAAATAATATATGCACGCTTTTCGACATTTACGTATAGTATAGCTAATAATAGTCTTAGTAATAATGTGAGATAAATGTGAAATGTTTGGGCACTCTTTGTCTTTTTTCACGTAATGTTAAGTTTATGTATATGTATACGTTTTTAATGACTGTGCCAAAAAAAAAAACAAAAAAAAAATTATGGCACGCAATCTCTCAAGATTATATTGATAACTTGGTTAGGAGTATTCTAATGAGACTGAAAGCACTTCAAAGAGCAAGAAGGGGAACAGTTAGTTCTTAATGTATCTCACGTTAATAAAAAATGTTACTACATAAAATTTTTATTTCCAGTAAAGTGTTTCTGTTTTTCTTAATTTGTATTTTGATCGTTTGTGTTTACGACGTTTGTTATTTTGAATTAACGAGTAATAAGCACATTCGTACCGAGCCGTGTAATGGTGGTGTAAGAATATCCACTAACCCATATGTTCCAGTGGGTGTCGTAAGAGTCGACAGAGGGAAACATATCAGAAGATGGGTGGCAGCGTTTTCCTAATAACGACTGAAAACAAAATAAAAACTGCAGTTGCTAACCCGCTGACCAAGCGGGCTTCTATTAGGGAGGTTTATGTTCATTAGTGGACTTTAATAGGTTATAACGGTAAGCAAAGTTCAACTTCATATATTTAAGTGTCACAAATATTCATGATTCAACAAACTTGAGGTATAATTAACACAAGAGTGTACATTAAGTGCGTATTGAGTATCAGTATGACGAAAGTCAAGGTAGCTCAGATTGCTATGGAAAGGATTTTATGAAGTAAACAACAAAGCTGAATTGGTAATTGGCGATCTTATCGCTCAAAGAACTTACAATCGATGAGGAAGAATGATTTTCTCTTCGAGATGACTTGCCAGAAGAGAAAATTGATGGAAGGATTTCGTTTTGAGCCGTAGCTTTGTGATATTACTTGACGGCGGTCTTTGTTCAGTGGTGGACTTATAATGAGCTGAAATAATGATAACGAAAATGATGATACTAATCGTCAAAAAGAAATTATTTTCTCCTCCTTCTTCATCAGCTCATAAAGAAAAGCATAAGAAGCCCTTGTTCAGCTGTGGCACGGCATCTCCAATTGTGGAAAGCACCATCACTGGTTTCAAAAATGAAATACTCATATAAACATTTAACAAATATAATATCAATCATCCACGGAATTTGTACGAGTTTTAGACTTTTTGATTATTCCACGAAAATAATTTTATACTAGCCTTACAATAAATCCATACAAAATTTTTAACTGCATATTTGCAGCTTTTCATCATAGATAACGATATTAGTGCGCTCGCCCATTAGTCTTAAAATGAATTTAACTTATCCAATCATAGTTGGCCATGTTGACCACTTTACTGTATGTGCAATTTCATAGTCCAATAACCACTGATACTGCAAACTGTTTGACACGGGTAACGAAACTATGACAAATATTTCAAACACTATTCTCTCTTCAAATGGATTAGTAAGTATGATTGTTGCGTAAGTTTGATATAAAATTTTAGGAGAATTTTTAGTTGACATGAAAGTCAATATTTTATGAGATTTATTATAAAAATCAGTACATTACTGACCTTTCGATAGGATTTCATGGAACTAAAATCCTATTATTGCTGGCCATTACTATGTTGAGGCTAACATTCAACAAGAATGTGAGGTCAGTGACGAAATTTAGTCAGGGGGTTTTCATGCTGGTCTACCTTTCCGGTGATCCTGTTATGGAATACGGGTACGCGACCCCGGCTCCCCGAGCTACTGTTATTCTCATACCTTTCCTGCCGAGATAACAGTATCCTTACACCTACGCTCCTACCCCCAACCTTCTTTTTCCTTTTCCCAAAATGGTAGCTTCCTCTACCAACAATAGCATACCCAAAGAGGGTTGGTGTCAGGCAGGCGGCCGACTGTAAAACTTTTGCCAAATCCCATGCAGTAAATTTATGAATATTACGAGTTGTGGGATATATGACAGGGCTAGGGCGTACCCCGCAGGCGACGCGCAGGGGCAGCACCCGGCTCCTGTGGGAAGTGGGCAAGGGTTGTCGCACCTTACGGAGCGGGTGCGACGTAAGAGGCGAGCCCGTAGAGAGGGAAGAATGTCAGAGTGAGGTTTGCAAGCTGAAATATAGGTACGATGACTGGAAGAGGAAGAGATTTAGCAGATGTTTTGAAACGACGAAGAGTGAATGTTGCCTGTTTGCAGGAAACAAAATGGAAGGGCAATAAAGCAAGAGAGATTGGGGAAGGATACAAGTTTTATTACTGTGGAAGTGACGGGAAGCGAAATGGAGTAGGAGTTGTGTTAGATAGTGGAATGAAAGAACGAGTGACAGATGTGAAAAGAGTAAATGACAGAATGATAGTTGTTAAATTAATGATTGAAAACAAAGTAGTGAATGTTGTAAGTGTGTATGCTCCGCAAACAGGCTGTGAAGAGATTGTGAAAGAGAAGTTTTGGGAGGAATTTGATTGTATGATGATGGGAATACCTGAGAGTGAGGATGTTTATATAGGAGGAGATTTTAATGGATATGTAGGGAGAGTGAATGACGGGTATGAAAGAGTACACGGTGGATGGGGGTACGGAGTGCGCGACCGTGAGGGTGAAGTTCTTCTGCAAGCAGCATGTGCTTTCGACCTGGCTGTAGTAAACACGTGGTTCCAAAAACGAGATCAGCATCTTGTTACTTATAAAAGTGGCCACCACGCGACACAGATCGACTATCTTCTGTTAAGACGGAGCCAAATCAAGAGTGTAAAAAACTGCAAAGTGCTTCCAGGTGAAGACTTAGTATCCCAGCACCGAATTCTGCTGGCTGACATCTGCTTAACTGTTCGCCTCAACGAACATAAGGATCGTCCCCCACCCAAAATAAAGTGGCATTTGTTGCATAAGGAGGAGTATGCAAGTGAATTTAGAGAGCTAGTTGTAAACAAGATGATAGAAATGGGTGAGATGGAAGGAATGAGTGTGAATGAGTGCTGGAAGGAAATGGCTGATTGTATCCGAAGTGTGGCAAGGAAGGTGTTAGGAGAAACAAAAGGGAAGCGTATGATAGATAAGGATGGGTGGTGGTGGAGTGAAAGTATTAGAGAAGTTTTGAGAGAAAAGAAAAATGCCTTTAAAGAATGGCAGAGCGTAGAAGACCAGAATGAATCCATAA
Source organism: Parnassius smintheus behrii (assembly GCA_036936625.1). Lineage (NCBI taxonomy): Eukaryota > Metazoa > Arthropoda > Insecta > Lepidoptera > Papilionidae > Parnassius > Parnassius smintheus. Next base: position 49,237,337 of record JAUPFT010000003.1, read on the forward strand.
AAGAAAGTAAGAGAGGGGCGTATAAAGAATGTAAGAAGAGAGCGAAGAAGGAAGTTGCTATTTGTAGGGCAGAGGCGCAAGATAAATTATATCGGTCCCTCGAAAGCCCCGAAGGTCAAAAACGACTTTTTCAAATTGCAAGAGCGAGAGAAAGGAATGGAAGAGATGTTTCACATGTAAAATGTATAAAAGATGATTCTGGAAGGATTTTGACTGACGATGAAAGTATAAAGAAACGATGGAAGGAGTATTTTGAGAAATTGATGAATGAGGAGAATGAATGGAATGGTATGCTTGAAAACCCACCAGTGAATATGGGCTTAGTGAGAGAAATTAGTGTGGAAGAAGTAAAAATGGCTGTTAGGAATATGAAGAATGGGAAGGCAGTCGGCCCAGATGGAATACCAGTAGAAGTGTGGAAGTTGCTGAGTGCGGATGGATGGAAGTGGTTGAGTTTATTTTTCGGTAAATTGTTGCAGGAAGAACAAATACCTGAGGAGTGGTGCAGTAGTATACTGGTCCCCATTTTTAAAAACAAAGGAGACGTTCAAAACTGCAGCAGTTACCGGGGAATAAAACTCATGTCACATACGATGAAAGTCTGGGAAAGAATAATAGAGAGAAGAATGAGAGAAGAGTGTGAGATAACACAAAACCAGTTCGGATTCATGCCCGGTCGAGGTACGACAGATGCCATTTTTGCATTACGCCAATTGTGCGAAAAGTACAAGCGCGTGCATAAAAATCTGCACATGGTTTTTGTCGACCTTGAAAAGGCGTACGATCGGGTTCCCCGTGAGGTTTTGTGGTGGGCTTTAAAGATGAAAGGTATGCCTGGGAAGTATGTGAGGTTAGTCCGTGCTATGTACAGAGCATCCCGTACATGTGTACGATCTGCCGCGGGAACTACGGGCAGTATCGATGTGGCGGTAGGGCTGCACCAAGGGTCGGCATTGAGCCCTTACCTCTTCCTACTGATTATGGACGCTTTGACGTCGGACCTGCAGGATGAGGCACCCTGGTGCATGCTCTTTGCCGATGACATCGTGCTTGTCGGGGAAGAAGGCATCGAGGTACAGAGCAGACTGACGGGGTGGCAACAGAGGCTGGAAAGTGTTGGCTTGAAGATCAGCAGATCCAAAACCGAATATCTGTGCTGTGATTTCGGCGGTCTTTCCAGTCCTGTACCCATGTCGTTGGATGGCGCTATACTGCCTACCTGCTCAGATTTCAAGTACCTCGGTTCCCTCATTCAAGGCGACGGCGGAATAGATAGAGCTGTGCAGCATAGGATTAACGCAGGGTGGATGAAATGGCGACAGGTCACAGCCACAACGTGCGATCCCCGAATGCCAATAAGGCTGAAGGGGAAAATTTACAAATCGATCATCCGACCTGTCGTCATGTATGGAAGTGAATGCTGGGCCGTCAAGAAGAAGGATGAAAATAGACTGCATGCGAATGAAATGAGAATGTTACGATGGATGTGTGGTGTGACAAGGATGGATAAGATAAGAAATGAGTATATAAGAGGAAGCCTGAAAGTAGCGCCAGTGGTAGAAAAGGTGAGAGGAAGCAGATTGGCATGGTTTGGGCATGTGATGCGGAGGAATGAAAGTCATGTCACAAAACGAGTGTTGAATATGAATGTGGAGGGACACACGGGCAGAGGAAGGCCGAATAAAAGATGGATCGACTGTGTGAAGAGTGACATGAGAATGAAAGGAGTAAGTATGGAAATGACGGCTGATAGAGAGGAATGGAACAAGAAGGTTTACTGCGCCGACCCCAGATAATGGGAAATGGTTTAGAGAATGATGATGATGCTGACATTCAACAAGAGTGGTCGTCCAATCAGGAAGTGAGCGGGAGTAAGTGCCGAAAAATCGTTAGGGTCTGAAGACAGAGGAGTAAGAGGGCGCGAATTCAAGACCGCCTCTATATGCGTAAGACAAGTAGCCATCCCCTCAAAGGTAAAATGGGTAAGCTTTAAGAGTTTTTAAATGATGCTTACAAGATTTTACAGCAGCTTCAGCTAATGAATTAAAATGTAAGCAGGCGTGAAAATGAATTCGATACCCCGTTGTGCCATTTCAGATGCAACACCCAATAATGCAAGAGCATATGCACTTTGTTTGATGCGCCTACGAAATTCATCCCGTTATCGGACGTGATGCTTCGAGACTTACCTCGACGCGCCACGAAATGATTTAGAGCAGCCATGTAAGTCTCACAGGTGAGGTCAGTGACGAGCTCCAAATGTACGGCTTTCACTGCAGAGTAGACAAAAATGCACATATAAGATTTTGTAAATTTGCAGTCGCGTCCCCTACGATCGGCCCTCAATACTGGCCCGGCGTAGTCAACATAACAATTAAAAAATGGAAATTCAAGGTGAATTCTTGACTGAGGTAGTTGACCCATTACAGGCTGAATGTTTTGAGACTTATACCTGAAACATTTAAGGCATTTATTCACGATAATTTTAGAAAGGTTTCTACCACCTCTAGGCCAATAAGTCTGCCTTATATGTGACAATAGCAAATGAGAACCGGTATGTAGAAGCTCGAAATGTTGCATTTGAAATATAAGCTTAGTAAGTATGTGCTTACTGCATATTATTATGGGATACTTTACACTAAAATCGTAGGGGGAGTTATCAAGCCTCTCTCCCACGCGGATGAGGTTATGATCTTCAATGAACGGAGTCAAAGAAAGCAATCTACTATTGCGTGGAAATTTTGGTTTAGATTTTAAAAGATAAAATTCTTCAGAAAAAGTTTCTAATTGTGAATAATGTATTATTAAATTATAAGAATCTTAGAGTACTGTTACGGAAAGATCGCCAAACAATTAATCTTTATTTTTCAAATTATATATAAATCTTTGAACATATGCAAACAATCTTTTAATTTTTGGAAAACTAGAATACCTTTCTAATAAGCGATGAATATTGATGAATACATTATGGTTGAATGTGAATGATTACTAACTACATGATGGTCACTATCACTACTTATGAATTGAGTCACTACTTCCGGCAAATCATATTTCTCTGTGTTTGTGACATATACGTGTGCAGTACGGTCATCCAACCAGTAATAAACGAGTGTTTCAAGACAGCGGTCGTTTCATTGCATTCACAAACATATCATTGGCGACGAAGAAGGAGTACCCACAATAAAAAAAAAATGGCTTATCTGGGAAATCTGCCTATTTTTGACCATAAGTCAAGTGAATGGTCAATTTTCAAAAGCAGACTAACTCAGTTTGCGAAGATAAATCGCGTCGAAGAAGTGAACAAAAGTGGAATTCTTCTCACCCATCTTACGGATGAAACGTATCGCTTGGTACGAAACTTAGCGTACCCGCAAGACTTAGAATCTCTAAGTTACTCGAATCTCGTTGAATTACTCGACGGTCATTTCAAGCAAAAAAAATGCTCATTTGTGGATAAAGAAAAATTTTTTGGGGCAACCAGAAATCCAGGCGAATCATTGGGAGACTGGGCAGCGCGATTGAGAGGTCTCGCAAGCAATTGTGACTTCGGCACTGCCTTGGAAACGAATTTAAGAGATCGTTTCGTCCTCGGCCTGGGCCCTGGCCCGGAACAAGATAAGTTGTTCGAACAAGATCCGTCCACATTGACACTGTCAGTAGCTATGGAGCTAGCCGAGCAGGCGGCGTATGCCAGGCAGGCGAAGGTTATGTTGTGCACCAGCGAACATGCTCCAATTAAGGAGGAACCGGTATACCGAGCGAGATTTCAAGGTCAAGGAGACAGCGGCGCGGTTATACGGCGTCCTAATGCTGGCAGGACATCAGCAGGTCGCGACCAACCGAGAGATTTTTCTCGTTGTTCGGTCTGTGGCTTGAAGAACCACCAAAGTGATAAGTGCCGTTATAAAAGTTACAGATGTCAAAAGTGCGGTGAAAAAGGTCATTTAAAGAAAGTGTGCGATAGTGTCAATAGATCGCGGATGTACCATATCGAGTCGGTAAGCGAACCAGAGCAGGTCAAGGACACGTCTTGTGAGGAGTGCCACAATTTTAATTTGAGGTATGTGACTGATAAGCCCATTTCAATTGATGTAATAATAGATAATCAGTGTATGACAATGGAGCTTGATTCAGGATCAAGTAAAAGTGTGATTTCTTATAATACATATAAGGAAAAATTCTTAAAATATTCATTACGTAGTAGTTCTGTAAAAATGTGCTTATATAACGGACACAAGATTGATCCATTAGGTTATATTACTGTAGAAACTAGTTACAATAACAGTACAAAATTGATTAAATATTTTGTTGTCAAAAATGGGGGACCGCCTATACTAGGTAGGGATTTCATGAGCGCCTTTAATTTTGTGATTACTACCAAATTAAATTACATAAGAAATGATTCCGAATTGCATGAGTTATTAAATAAATATTCGGCGTTGTGGCGTGACGAGTTGGGCGCATTTAATAACTTTAAAGTCAGTTTGCAGTTGAAGGCGAATGCTGTGCCTAAGTTTTTTAAGCCGCGTACTGTACCCTTTGCCCTCAGAGATAAAGTCGAACAAGAGCTAAACCGATTAGTGCACTTGGGTATCCTTGTTCCTATTAATTATTCTCAATACGCCACCCCCATTGTGCCAGTTTTAAAAGATAATGGCCAAGTTAAAATCGCAGGTGATTTTTCTATTACATTAAATAAGGATCTCTTAATAGAAAAATATCCCCTGCCTCGAATTGAAGAGGTTTTTGCCAAAATTGGAGGGGGTGAGCACTATAGTAAAATTGATTTAAAAAACGCTTACAACCAGTTCGTCCTGGATGACGCGTCTCAGGAGCTCACGGCAATTAATACGCATAAAGGACTTTTTAAATACACTAGGTTAGTGTACGGCCTTTCTAGTGGTCCAGCCATTTTTCAACGGAGCATGGAGACACTTTTATCAGGAATAGACGGGGTAAGCATATGGCTTGATGACATTTGTGTCACGGGCCCCGATAGAAATTCCCACATGCAGCGGCTAAGTAAAGTCCTAGATAGACTATGTAAGGCAGGCCTACGTTTACAAAAAGACAAATGTCAATTTTTCAGAGAAAGCGTCAGGTATTTGGGTTACGTGATTAGTAAAACGGGATTAAGGACTTGTCCGGATAAAGTACAAGCCATTCTTAGTGCACCGGAACCAAATAACGTCACCGAAGTTAAAAGATTTCTAGGAGTAGTCAACTACTATAGAAATTTTATTCCAAACGCCTCTTCTGTACTGAGTCCTCTACATGAGCTATTACGTAAAGATGCAAAATGGGAATGGGGAAAACGGCAGCGACAAAGCGTCGCAGCGATACGGCGCGAACTGGCGTCAGAACGCGTGTTGGCTCATTTCGAGCCAGCGGCGCAGCTAGTGCTGGCGGTGGACGCCGGCCCGACCGGTCTAGGCGCCGTACTCTCACAAAGGGCGGAGGACGGCATCGAACGCCCGCTAGCGTATGCATCTCGCTCACTTACGAGCAGTGAAAGAAACTATAGCCAGATACAGAAGGAAGCGACGGCCATTATCTTCGGGGTCCGACGCTTTCATCAATATTTGTACGGTCGCGAAGATCCTTTTATCCTGAAAACCGACCACAGACCATTGGTATCAATTTTTAATCCTAAAACAGGTATTCCTGTTACTACTGCGCTAAGACTGCAGCGATACTCAGTTATATTGTCCGCTTATAACTATGTCGTACAATATGTCTCGAGCGGAAATAATATTGTGGCCGATTACTTCTCACGCGCTCCTGTAAAATGCGTCAACGAGTCGTCGAACGATATAGATACAAACGATATAGACACTCATTATGCAGTTAGGTTTCTCGATGCGTCATCGCCGGCCACTTCGGCCCGCGACGTTGCGCAGACGACGGAGCGAGATAGGACGATTAAAACCGTGCTTAGGTACATGCAACACGGGTGGCCGCGTAAATTAAAATGTAAATCTATTTTACCTTATTTTCACTGCAAGTCCGATTTACAATATGAGAATGGTTGTCTTTTTAGGGGACATAGGATTGTTATACCACTCGGGTTGAGAGATAGAATGTTACGCGAGCTTCATGATTCTCATTTAGGAATAACCAAAACTAAATGTAACGCTAGAAGTAGAATGTGGTGGCCCGGTATTGACCGGGACATCGAACGCTGGATCGGATCATGTGCGACGTGCGCAAGCGTGCGGGCCGCCCCGCCGCGCGACCCCCCCGCGCCCTGGCCTCCCTCCACCGCGCCATGGCAACGAGTGCACATTGATTACATGACTGTAGGGCAGAGGGTATATCTGGTAATCGTCGACTCCTACAGTAAATGGATAGAATGTCTATACATGCATAACGGAACCTCATCTAATGCTTTAATAACAAAATTAAAAGGCGTTTTCTCTAATTTTGGAATACCAAATGTTTTAGTGTCCGACAACGATGTAAAAATTAATTCACTCGAGTTTCAGACAGTTTGTTCATCGAATGGCATAAAATACATGACGTCACCCATTTACCATCCGCCAAGTAACGGTCAAGCTGAGAATTCAGTAAGAACATGTAAAAAAATGTTAAAATGTATATTAATTGACAATTTACCTTTGCACAAAGTTCACGACATGTTATTAGGGTACCTATTTAACTATAGAAATACCGTGCATTGTACCACGGGTGAAACGCCGGCAAAGTTAATGTTCGGCAGAAATTTGCGGTCGCGTCTCGATTTGATTTTACCCTTAAAAAATCATAATTCTAATTCACTTACGGCAGCCGGGAAAAGATCTTTTGAAATCGGCGATATCGTTTGGACCCGATGGTACAGTGCACGAAAAGAATCTTGGCAGTTAGGTAGAATAAAGGAAAAAATAGGAAATAAAATGTATAGAATTCATATTAGGGACATGGAGGTTTGGTGTATTAGACATGTGGATCAAATTATTAGATATACGGGTTCAGACAGTAGTCGCGACGATATTGTCGCTGCTGAGGAGACTCGTTGCCCCTCCACGTCGCCGGCTACTGTAAATGCACACTCTCCCGCGCAACAGCCTATGTTTCCGGGTATAAGTAATACGGAGCAAAGTATGGAGCAGGCTACGAATATGCAGACGGGTGAGCTGCAATCGCCCTCGAATACTGGAGCGCCGAATCTTGGTTCATCTGACCACGGTGAGGCAGAAGAAGTAAGTGACTGTGAGACTGTGACTGTGAGAGTATGAAAAGGACAACATTGCCTCCGTAGAAAGGCCTATGGCAGAAACGGAGGCTGTGCCGTCCACAATTGGCGATTCCCATGTACCGCCAACATTGCCACTTTTAGCCACACGCCCGAAACGTACAAGACCAAGGGTGGATTATAAAAAGTATTTTTAAGTAGCGATTGTTAATTATAGTTATGCAGAGATCAAGTTTGCTAATTATTGTTAATAGTTATTATTAGTTGCTAAGTTTATGAAAAAAAAAAAATACTGTATTTAATTTAGAAACCGTGTTACCAGGTTCCAAAATTAAGTGGGGAGGAATGACATATACGTGTGCAGTACGGTCATCCAACCAGTAATAAACGAGTGTTTCAAGACAGCGGTCGTTTCATTGCATTCACAAACATATCAGTTTGGCATTTTAGGCCACTTACGCAACAGAAAAGAGGGTCCGGACCGCCAGAGAGGTGTGTCCTTGAGAACGTCAGCCTTAAGACCACAGGAAACAAGATCCACCGGGTTGTCCTTCGACGGTGCGTAGCTCCAGGTATGACCACTAGTGCCCTTCTGTATCTCATCGACTCTATTTCTAACAAAAGGTTTTAATTGGTAAGCTGGAGTAGAGAACCAACCCAAGGTTGAGTCGCACCAGAATTTATATCGGTGAATGGGTAAAGTTAGCGCTTCCTGAACCTTAGTACACAGCCTGGCACATAACAAAACACTGCAAAGTTCAAGCCTCGGTATGGTCGTCGGCTTGATAACCGAATGTGCACACATGTGCCATAATCCTTTTCGGACGCATCGGTAAAGACGTGTACTTCATGTGTAAAAGAGTCTTCACGCAAAACCCAACGAGGGATTTATAAATTATTTAAAGATTGAATAAAACTACTATTTACGGATTTTATCGCGTTTAATTACTTTAATTTATTTTAATTATTATCCCGACGTTTCGGGTGCTTTACAGTATCCATGGTCACGGGGGGAACTGAGATGTTTGACGTCCCAATGTCATAGTTAGTCCGGCTACCTTCAGTTTTCTTTTTAATATTAATTTTTGATCCGATTTACGCAACACGAGCTTATAGTATCATGAAGTCTTGCAGTGGTATGCTTGGGTTTGGGTTTAATTTTGTTAATTATAGGATCCCAAGCAGATGGTAGCACCCAACCATATTCTCTATTGAAATTTGGATGTTTTTTAATTTCAATAGCCTTGCGTATCATCCTTGGTAGGAATCGGTGTTTTTTTGCGGGAATTTGTGGTTTATCAAATCTAATGTAATGGTGGGGACGATCTTGAACATGTTCACAGACTGCAGACTTCCCGGAGCGTCGGTGCTTCACATCAGCTATATGTTCCTACACGCGGGTTTTTATAGATCTCTTTGTTTGACCTATGTAAGAGAGACCACATTCACAATCTAGCTCTCTATTCTATTCGATTCTATTTGTAATTTTATTTAGAATTTGAGGATGATTTGATCGCCATTTTCGTAGGTTAAATTTAGCAGAACACAGAACCAATTGTACCCGTTTTGCGATTGCTACGGTCTCTCCTTTGGTGTTTCCTTCACTCAAATAGTCATCGATGTAGAAGTCACGTCATATGGCCCGCTGGACCTGGCTGTCCTCAATGTTATCAGCCAGACTTACCAGGCATTTTGTTTCTAAATAAGGAGCAAAAGCGGTATAAGTGACCGTATGCAATTTATAGGTCCTAGGAGGTTCTGAAGGATAAAATCGAAAAATAACTTTTTTGTAGAGGGCGTTGGATTGGACTTAACTCAATGGCTCTATACATCTTCTCTACATCACCTGAAACTACGTACCTATGCTGATGAAAACGTACTAAAATGGAAAAAAGATCGTCTTGCACTACGGGACTGACCATTTGAATGTCATTAAGAGACACGCCGGAACTGGTAGTGGCTGATGCATCGAATACTACGCGTAGTTGAGTAGTGGTACTAGAGCTACGTATAATTCCATGATGTAGAATTAGATATGAGATCACGGAGTTTTCAAACGTAGAAAGTCAGAGTATAAAGTCATATGACCTAAACGCTCATATTCTCTCATAAATTCACAATATTTAGTTTTAAAGGAAGGATCACGTTTAAGTCGCCGCTCCAGGGATAGAAAACGATTTTTTGCGTTTTCATATGAATGCCCTAAAGTGCTGGGATCCTCTTTTAAGGGCATCGTCACGACAAACCTACCATCATTTTTACGAACTGTGGTTTGGGCAAAAAGTTGTTCACAGATTCTTTCTTCAATAGAAATCGAATGTTTTGATGACACGTTGTCAAGCTCCTTGAACTGAGTTAGGTCAGGAGTGATATTGGAATGATGGCAAAAGAGTGCAGGAACAAAACTAGATTGATGCGAAATACTACTGGAAACAAGCCATCTAAATCTAGTTTCACACAATTTAGGTAGATTTTTTCCCTAAATCTATAGTTCTGCTGCCTAAGGCATTCAAAAACACCTCAGCCCCTACCAGGATGTCTACGACCGACAGAACGTTAAAGTTCTGGTCTGCTAGTGTAAGACCTGAAGGCGAACGAAGACGGTAGAACCTTTGTAATTTCAGGTAAAATATGACACTCTATATCAATAGTAAAGGCACAGCATAAAGACTCAATTGTGAGGTGACAAGACTGTGTACTGGTGGATATATGATTATTAATACCCGTTACCTTGGTGCCCGTACCGCGACGTGACAAACCCAGTTTTTTCTGATAGTCTCTGCGTAACAAAGTTAGCCGTACTACCGTTATCCAGCAGTAGTCGCGCAGTGTACTTCTTACCCGACCCGCTGATCACGTTTACCACAACTGTGAACAGTAAAACATGCGCACAAGTAGCAAGCTGCAAGGAATTGGCTGATAGTGCGATATTTGATGCAAAGCAAAAGGTATAGCAGAAGGCAATGGATTAGAAAATAGTTTTGATTCACTAGATTCTAAATGCAAAAGCGTATTGAGCTTTGTTTTGCAATATTTGCAATGTGTGAATTTACATTGCTTAGCTGAATGTCCCAAGCGTAAGCAATTAAGACAAACATTGTAATCATTTGCCTTTTTATGCGATCTTCTGTAGTTAAATTTCTAAAGGATTCACATTTATATAACGTATGAGCTTGGGAGCAAATTGAACATTTATTTATTTTATTAAAATAATTATTTGATTTTTTATTGACTTGAGTGACTTTAGAATTAAAATTCGTATATGTATGACTGTTACTGAAAGCTATGATAGTATTAATCTGAGAGGAATTGATATTTGACTCGATAGACTCCAACCAACCCACTTTCCTGGTTAAAAAAGAACAAAATTGCATTAAAGTGGGATCATCTTTTAAAATATTGTTCCTATGCTCTTCCCCGTCACGACTTGTTGTCAAGTCTAATTTTTTAGTCATGACATATATTAATAAAGTGTCCCAATATTTAGTGGGCTGATTTAATTTTGTTAGTTTCCTTACATTTTTATTAATTGTGTCTACGAGGTTTCCGATTGAGATATGTAACTCCTTGATTATAGGCTCGACCTCAAATAAAGTTTGTACATGATTGTTCACAAGAAGGCGGTTGTTGTTGTACCGCTCACAAAACATGTCCCACGCAACTTTATAATGATTGCCTTTAAAATCAATATTTTAATAACGAAGGCTGCGTTTCCCTGCAATGAAGCGCGCAAATAGTGGAACTTTTTTATTTCATTGATACTAGAGTAATCGTGAATCGATGACGTAAACGTATCTCGAAATTCGAGCCAGCAATGGTAGTTCCCATCGAAATGAGGCAAATTAATTTTGGGCAAACGAACAAAGCTATGCTTATAACAACAATGTGCATCTGATTCAGCATCTTTGAAACCCGCCGCCGACCCAGCACCATTGGACGAAGCACGGAGCAGGCCGCGCGCGTAGGCTACCAGATTAAAGAACTGACGGTCAAAGTACTCACGCTCAGCTAACGCAGATCCGGCATCATCGGCAAGTACTTCGATGTTTGTCTGTAATTCGTCAAATTCGAAATATAAGGTTTCGAATTTATTAAAACGCTCCGCTAAGTTTAGACCTTGCAATTCAGAAATATCAGAGCTACTTTTAATTAAATTTAAATCATTATCATCATTACAGCCTTTCACAAGTCCACTGCTGAACATAGGCCTCCCCCAAGTAATGCCACAAAGCACGGTCCTGAGCCACCTGCATCCATCGACTTCCTGCATGTCTTACCAGGTCGTCACTCCATCTAGTGGGGGGTCGCCCTACACTACGCCTACCGGTACGAGGCTGCCACTCGAGAACCTTTCTTCCCCATCGGTTATCGGTTCTTCGAGCTATATGGCCGGCCCATTGCCACTTCAGCTTACTAATCCGTTGGGCTATGTCGGTCACTCTGGTTTTACTGCGGATATCCTCATTTCTGAGTCTATCACGCAGAGAAACTCCGAGCATAGCCCTCTCCATAGATCGCTGAGCGACCTTAAGCGTCCTCATACGGCCAGCAGTGAAGGACCACGTCTCAGATCCATAAGTCATCACTGGCAACACGCACTGGTTGTACAATCTAGTTTTTAGAGATTGAGGTATACCTGACGAAAAGATATGTCGTAATTTCCCGAACGCTGCCCAGCCGAGTTGAATCCGTCGATTGACCTCTCGGTCGAAGTTGGACTTACCTAGTCGGACTATTTGTCCCAGGTAAACGTACTCGTCAACAACTTCGAGCATAGTGCTCCCAACAACTACCGGCATAGGTGTGACATGGACATTGAACATGATCTTTGTTTTGTCCATGTTCATCTTAAGACCTATCCGTTGGGAGGCACTATTGAGGTCATTGAGCATAGTGCTTAAGTCCTCCAGCGATTCTGCCATAAGGACTATATCGTCGGCAAATCGAAGGTGAGTGATGTACTCGCCATTGATGTCAATACCGTATCCTTTCCAGTCCAGTAGCTTGAAAACGTCTTCCAATGCAGCGGTGAAGAGTTTCGGGGATATAACGTCACCCTGTCTTACACCTCTCTGCAGTTGGATAGGTTTCGAGCTCTGGTTCTGTACTCGGATAGCCATCGTAGCCCTACTGTACAAACACTTCAGTACTTCGATATACCGACAGTCAACTTGGCACCGCTGAAGGGACTGTAGCACCGCCCAAATTTCGACGGAATCAAAGGCTTTCTCATAGTCCACATACGCCAGGCAAAGTGGCAGATTGTACTCTTCAGTCTTCTGTACAATCTGCCGCAGGGTATGTATGTGGTCTATGGTACTGAAGCCTTTTCGGAAACCGGCTTGTTCGGGAGGCTGGAAGTCGTCAAGTCTGCGTGCGAGACGATTCGTAATGACTCTCGAAAACAGCACGTAGACGCGGCTCAGAAGGGAAATCGGTCTGTAGTTCTTTAAGAGAGCGTTGTCGCCTTTCTTAAAGAACAAGACCACCGCACTTCTGCTCCACGCCTCTGGAGTAGTGCCACCATGGAGGACGGAATTGAAGAGCTTCTGAAGGACTACAAGTACCGGTGTTCCACCCGCTTTCAGAAGCTCCGCTGTAATTCCATCCTCGCCTGGGGCCCTGCCGTTTTTAAGGTGCTGGAGAGCCATTCTAATCTCGCTTAGACTGACGTCCGGGATATCATCGGAATAGTGTCGGATAAGACTTGCTCTTGGATCGTTACTCACACTTGCGTGTGGCTCCAACGATGATGTGTACAGCTGCCCATAGAACCTCTCAATCTCACTCAAAATCTCAGGTGTCCCGGAAACGATGTTGCCACACTCAGTCTTCAGCTTTGACAGTTGGCTCCTTCTGGCAGACAGATCTCTGGCAAAGACTTTGGAGCCCTGGTTCCGCTCGATCGCTTCTTTAATACGAGAAGTATTAAAGTTGCGTAAGTCTCGCCGCATGCACTTGGAGATCTGTCTGTTCAGTTGCCTGTATGCTGTCAAATCTGTTGACGATTGCAGCCTCATCTCCCGTCTAACAGCCATGAGATTAAGAGTGTGATCGGAGAGTTTTTGTGTTCTTCTGCGGCGGGTCTTGCAGAACTTAGCTCCGACCGCATGGACAGTTTCCACGAGCTTGTCGTTCATATCGTCCACTGCATTGCAATCTTCTAGGCACTGGAAGCGGTTACGTAACTCGAGCTGAAAGGTTTCGGGATTCTGGATTAGAGCACGAGGGGGACGGAGCGTTGACTTCATTAGACGAGACCTCTCCAACTTAACGTTTAGGTTCAGTGTGCCTCTAACCATTCGGTGATCGCTGCCAGTTTTCACCCTTGCGATCACTGAGACATCACTGAACAGTTGGCGTCTGGTCGTCATAATGAAGTCAATCTCATTTTTTGTCGAACCGTCGGGGCTCGACCAGGTCCACTTCCTGTGGGGCCGCTTCTGGAAGAAAGAGTTCATCATAAAGAGTCCCTCTTTCTCCATAAAGTCGGCCAGCTGCTGGCCCCTTCGGTTCCGTTGCCCCACTCCAAATTTCCCTACCCTCAGCTCACCGCTTTCTCTTGTGCCTAGTTTTGCGTTGAAGTCTCCCATCAACACCGTGTAGTGGGTTTTGGAGGAATGTATGGCTCTGGAAATATCCTCATACATTTCCTCCACCTCCTCATCGGGGTGTGCCGAGGTTGGTGCGTAAACCTGAATGACCTTCAGCGAATACCGTTTGGTGATTCTGAGTATCAGGTACGCGACCCTCGTCGACACACTCCCAATCTTTACAACGTTGTTGACGAGAGACTTGTGGACGATAAATCCGACACCTCCTTGGGACAGATGGTCGCCCTCCCGGTGATAGAACAAGTTGCCGGACTCGAGGATTGCCGTGTCCTCCCCCTCTCTTCGGACCTCGGATAATCCAATAATATGCCAGCGCAACTTGTCTACCTCTTCTTCCAGCTCCAGTATCTTCTCGTCAGTCCTCAGGGTGCGTGCGTTATATGTTGCCAGGTCGAGTCGTCGTAGGTGGCAACCGAACCTCCACCGGAGATTCTTAGCACCCCCTGCCCCGCCGTTACCATGGTCGCCACCGTAGCCAGGAATAGCGGGGCCGCCGGGGACTGGGGGCCGTCTTTTTGTGTATTTGTTCATTGGGGGTATTTGCCGTAGTTGCCACGCTTGGCGAGCGGGTTGGCAACCGCAGTTTTTTATTACGTCACAGTTGTCATCAGGAAGATGCTGCTGCCCATCTCCTGCCTGTCTCCCTCTGTCGCCTCTTACGACACCCACGGGAAGATATGGGGTAGTGGATATTCTTAACCGCCACTACACGGCACTAAATTTAAATAATTGCTGCAAATTGTAAGCTTTGATTTTATCGAACTACGCTTCTTCAATAAAGTTTTTAAATTATCTGCCATTTTATTTTTATGTGAACACAGTAAAAAAAAAAAAAAAAGAAAACGTTGATTACTTCAGGAAAAAAAACCACAGCTGTGCGAGAACAAAAGGGATCGTTGCACGCAGGTAAACATATGAGTCAGCGCCAAGGTCAACGAATCGACACTAACTTGTTCAACGTAGCTATCTACTTACTTGAATCGCAATTGATATTTGTAACGGAATAAGCATTTAAATTTAAACAAGCGAGCGTTGCAATGACAATGCTATTTTTGATACACTAAAACATAAGCTAACTAGATACCTACTTATTAAAAAAATGTACTTAACCAATGAAAGATATAGAAAAGATTTTTTTGGCTAGAAAAGAAAGCGGGAAATAACTAATTGGAACGAACTCACTCAAATACAGTTTTTATATTCTCAGGATGACATCAGCATTTCCAATGATGACGCAGGCTTCTACGGGAACGACTTCCTTCTTCAATATATGTGGCCGTGGATTCAAATTTTCGTCGACGACCGTTAACGTCGACAACGTTAATTACGGCAAAAACTGGTATATATTTTGCGCGATCGAAGGACCAATATGTTTAGGCCTTATCGAGACCTTTAGAAATAAAGCGAATGGACTATATTAACAATAGGTTTAATGCCGTTAAACGTTTGAACATATACTGCAAGGTGAAATGCCCGTCTACTACCGCGTCTCGCAGCTGAGTGAGGAACGGTGGCGCTCGCGCTGCCACAATATCAGCGAGTCAGCGAACGGCCCGCCCCTCTACGTCTCCCGTTACCGATGAGGTGCGACGAGGTGCGCTGACAAGATAATAAACAAATGAAATAAACTAGAAAAAATGAAAACCATAAAATATATAACAGTAGATTGTGTAGAAGTAGATTAAATAATTTAGTAGAAAAAATAAAAAGTAAAAACTTTTTATTGAAAAAACTATCGACTGTAGATATTCATACTTCAACGCTTAGCCCACCGTGCGACCATCGTAATGTCTGCGTCATCGAGCGAACGTACTAATGCTGGTTTTAGACTAACGGAAAACGTCAATACAATAATAATAATAATAATAATAATAATAATAATAATAATAATATTCCACAACTATCACACAACGCCATCTAGTCCCAAGCTAAGCAGAGCATGTGTTATGGGTACTAGACAACTGATAAACATACTTATATATTTCTAAATACATAAATATCATAGATAAATTACACCCAGACACAGAACAAATGATCGTGCTCATCACACAAACATTTGTCCTGGGTGGGAATCGAACCCACGACCTCCGGCATAGCAGTCAGGGTCACTAACCACTAGACCAACAGGCCTGTCAAACAACACAAATTAATGAAACAATTATTGCTTTAAATTTAACGCGATAAATTAATTAGCTACACTTGCACGCTAAACGTTATTAAATATCAATGCCATTGAACGGCGTTAAAGTTGGCGTTAATGTTTCTTGAAGTCTTTTATATTTGTTAAAAATGGTTCTCTAAAAACCCATTAGGATTTCTTTCGTCTTTCTAATTCTACGATAGTTGTTTTAGAAGATAATAACTGGATAATTCGTCGCAAAGCATCATTTTGCGATGTAAGATTCTTACAACTTTTGAGTCTCGGATCCCACAAACATGGTTTTATTTGCAGAACCTCAAGAAACACAATAACTTTTTTATTATTTCACTCCATTATAGACAAACGACCTTGTTGCGCTCATCGTGTATAGTGAGACAAACGTAGTGTGGCCGCTTTAACGCGTTATTTCGCGCGTTAATCTTTTTGATGTACCACCACCCGAGTTTTCGCCAAACAATTGACATACTACCGGATGTAACAAGAAAACCAAAAACTGATACTAGAAGTGGTCACAATAATAATTTAAAGAAGTTAACTCACAATAAAAATTAAAATATGTGTAGTACTATGAAGACAATCAGACTATGAAGAGTATTAATTTATTAATTAGTTAACGAAGAACAAGGAAAATAAAACATGATATCTTATTCCTAAGGGGTAGCAACGCATGTGCATTTTGATTCTTAAGCGAGAATAGGTGTAGACGTCCATTCGCCACAGTATGTACTTACCATGACATTGCATTGTGTATTTGTTTGTCACCTTTATTCTATAAAAAGGGAATTTTGCCATAGTTAGCACGCTTGGCATGCGGATTGGTAACAAATAACAAGATGCATGCATTTAAAGATTTTTTAGCTGGCTAAAGTGAGAAATAAGCTAATAATCCATTTTCTGATTAGTAACAACTATACCCCATGCGCTTGCAACTAATATTACACAACGAAAGCCAAAGATGCGTTGTAACCTTCTTATAATAATACGAAATGTGTCGTAGCTTGTAAATTATACTAGTTCACTTTACTTTTTACTTTATTATTACCTTTGATCTTTTTCTTTACTTTCAAAGTAAAAGTAGATTAGAGTTACAAAATGATCTTAGTTAATAACTTATGTTTCGATGTTACACCTAAAACTTATATTACGTGTATTTATTATCATTAGTTATGCTACAAAATAATTTTAAATTGATTAAGCACGGAAAATATTAAATGGGAAATTTAAGATGATGTGCAAACAAAAGTTAAACAATTGACTGATTAAGACGTAGTAGTAAGTACGTAGAGATGGACATGCAAGGAAAAAAAGTGACTAATAAAATTGTATGTTGCCAAATTATCTAAAAGCCAATACCGACAAACATCAAAGGACTCAATTTGGGTTCAGAAATCCACCTCTTCAGCGGTATAGTAAATAATAGCATACAAGAAAAGGCCGTCACCGTTCCCGAAAACTCGAAAAAAAAGACCGAAAGGAGAAATCCCACATAATTTTGCGTATTATTCCTTAAAATTTAAACTAACTTATATGCTTAATAATTCTGAACCAAACAATCGTTTATTTTCTAATTTAAAGTAAAGCAGAAGATACTCTCAAACATTTTTGAAGATTAAAGTGAACACAGTCTATTTTCAAAGCATGGAAACTACGATACTAATCTCAGTGCAAGCAATTTTGCTTCGAAAGCATTGTTTGTCTTATTTACTTTTGTTTCAGTTTTCAGCGCCAGTTTTAATTAACGCTGTAACTATCCCCTAGCATTTTAACTTAAGAATGACGTGGTCGGCTTTGGCACAGGTGTTTGTTTTTTTACCAACTGTTCTCCGCGCCTTCGTCTGTGTGGAATTTATTACGATTGGTTTTCATGGGTTTTAATTTTTTTTTTGAACAGAACCCTAATTCTTTTTATGAAATAAAAGTTGCTTGTGGTTACTTCTTATATTATCAGCTACCTGCTTATGAAAATCCCGTAAAACTAGGTCTAGCCATTTCGGAGATGAGCCGGAACAGATAGACAGATGGATAGACATACAGACAGGCAAAATTTTTAAAAATTGTGTTCTTGTTATAAGTACATGTTCGCGATGAACCGAAAAAAAAAGAAATCGTAGATCTTCTCAAAGATTTATTCGATTTAATTTAGTTTTGTTAATAACATTATTCTTGGTATTGTGCTTGTGTTTTGTTTGTTTGGAGGTTAGAATGGGAATGTAAGAACGAATGTGAGTGTCTGGTGTGGGGAATGACGTGGTGAGTATTTGTGCAGTATGATTGGTTGAAAGTACGGTTGGTGTATGACTCTATACAATAACATTATATTAAGCGCCATATAAGAAATGCAATAGAGTCGTCTGTCGACTATCTGGCATCGACATTACCGTATATACTTTCATATATGCATTTAGTAAAAAGCTGTTTTTGACATCACAAACACACACTATACATTTATTTATTTGTGTAGAATTTTACAAATTTGTTATTTATTTGTGCGCAGTGAAGTCATCATCATCATTACAGCTCTTCACAAGTCCACTGGTGAACATAGGCCTCCCCCAAGGTATGCCACAAAGCACGGTACTGAGCCACCTGCATCCATCGACTTCCTGCATATCTCACCAGGTCGTTAAGCCATCTAGTGGGGGTTTGCCCTAGGCGAAGTGCTACTGGTACGAGGCTGCCCCTCGAGAACCCTTTTTTCCCAACGGTTATTCAGTTAGTCGAGCTATATGGCCGGCCCATTGCCACTTCAGCTTACTAATCCGTTTGGCTATGTCGGTCACTCTAGTTCTACTGCGGATATCCTCATTTTTAAGTTTATCACGCAGAGAAACTCCAAGCATAGCCCTCTCCATCGTATTGCGAAGCAAAGTGAAGTATTATTTCGAAAATATGTTTACTCAAAAATACTGAATCTAACAAAATCTTAACTGAGTTTTATTTAAGATATATAAGTCATAAATTTAGACAACTTTCACAATGTATAAAAATACAACGTGATAGACGGCAAAATAAACTCGTCATTGGCGAGGAATAAGTAAGCTCGTTACAACTGCGGTCGTTGTTTGGTTACGTTCCTAACAATCCAGTGTAGTCGTTTGCAAACAAACACAATGTGACTTGAATGTATGATAAAGGTATAGTGATCGCTTGAATGAATTACTTGAATTCTATTTCAGTCTTGCAATTAACTTAGAAGTTTATATCATTTAATAGCTTTTTTTAAATATTATTTTTACTGGGGGTCATTGTAGAAGCGTGCGCGTCGCGACCCCTGCCAGCCCTTTTCAGGGCTGCAATTCTACACAGCTGCGCACCCATGCGAACGAGGGTTAGGGCGTCCCCCCAAGGCGACGCACACCAGCTCGTCCCCGTTGGTGTGGAATGCAGCGCGCAAAGCGGCGATGGGGACCGCCACCCGTCACCCACAGCCCGACACGGCGGAAGGTGGAGGACGGAGTGCAGAGTTGGCACGTGGAATGTTAGAGGAGGCATGAGAGATAAGACGAATGAGTTGATTGAAATAATGAAAGAAAGAGAATTAGATGTCGTGTGTATATCGGAGACCAAACGGAAAGGCAGTGGTATTGAAGAGCTCCCTGGCGGGACGTTAGCTATATGGTCCGGAGTCCCGGAAAGCGAGAACGCCTGCCAAGGAATGGGAGTGCTGTTGTCGTTCCGGTTGGTCGATCTTATGACTGAATACAAGGTTGTGAACTCAAGACTTCTCTGGGTTCGCTTTAAAATGGGACTGACGACGTTATTCCTTTTGGCTGTTTATGCGCCGGTAGCTTCGTCGTCCAGGGCTGAGCTGGAGGAGTTTTGGGAGAATGTAAGAGAAGTTCTAGATTTGGTTAAGGGAAACGAAAGAACTGTTGTATGTGGTGATTTGAATGGATGGGTAGGTATCGCTCGACCAGGATACGAGTCGGTGCTTGGAAAGTTTGGAGATAAAAGGGTTAATGATGCTGGCAAGCTTATACTGGCTGTATGCAAGGAAAAGGGTCTTCTTGTGACAAACACTATGTTTAATCACAGGAAGATCCATATGTACACTAGAGAAAGAAAGAATGAGAGAAGTATGATTGATTTGTTCCTGGTGGATGACCGACTGCGAAAACAGGTGATGGATACACGAGTGTTCAGGGGTGCTGACCTGGGAACGGATCATTATCTAGTAATTACTAGATTTAGGGGTTTGTTCGCGGGTTGGCGCCACCGGACGGCAGTAACAGAACTACAGTCGATCTGTCGCATCCGAAGCTGGAAGCTTCAGGAAGCGGATACTGGGGACAAATATCACACGAGGGTAGCCGAAAAGCTTGACACCATCGATGGCAGGAAAGAATATGTAGAGAGAACATGGCAGAACCTTAGGGATGGAATGGTAAGTGCAGCGGAAGAAGTATGTGGTACGACAAAAAGAGGTAGTAGTAAAAGAAGACATGCATGGTGGAATGACGAAGTGAAAGAAGCTGTAAAAAAGAAGAAAAAAGCATGGTTAGACTACTTGGCCTCTAGTAACGATGAGCATATGAGAGAGAAGATGAAAGAAAGATATAAGCTGCAGAAAGTTCATGCGAAAACATTGATTGAGGAAGTACGTGAAAGGTGTAGAATAGAAGCGGACGAGAGGTTGTCGCACAACTTTAGGGAAAACTCCAAACTCTTCTGGAAAGAGGTTGGAAGGTCCCGGAGTGGTGCGACAGCTTTAAGAATGAACAAAGTGCTTTCGAGAACCAATGACGTCCTCTCAGAAAAATCGGACGTCATGCAGCGATGGAGTGAATTTTATAGAGAATTGTATGCGTGTCATGATCTTAGTGAAGGATCCCGGGGTGACGCCGTGACTGGCACGCCAGACACGGACCTCGATGACACTGAGGTCATCAGCATGAAAGAGATTGAACGTGCGATTCGAAGTTTGAAATGTGGTAAGGCTGCGGGACTAGACAGAGTTACTGCTGAAATGGTCAAGTACGGTGGGCCTCGCGTCTGGGACAGCTTTCATCTGCTGTGCAATTTGTGCTGGCGGACGGGAGATGTCCCGGATGATTGGCGATCCGCGGTCATTGTGCCTTTATATAAAGGTAAAGGTTCACATTTTGACTGCGGGAGCTATCGGGCGATCAGCTTGACCAGTTTAGCAAGTAAAGTTTATTCGAAGGTTTTGACACGCAGGATGCAAGAGAAATCGGAAAGATTCTTATGGGAGGCACAATGCGGATTTAGACCTGGAAGAGGATGCACGGATCAAATGTTTTCTCTCCGCATGATCACGGAGAAGCTTCTGAGTGTTAACCAGAGGATTTTCTGTGCTTTTGTGGATCTGGAGAAAGCATTTGATAAGGTTATAAGGAAGAAAATGTGGGAACTGTTGCCGGGATATGGTGTGGATGGTCGATTGTTAAGGGCTGTGCAGTCACTTTACTATGACTGTAAAGCCTGTGTGCGGGTAGGGAATGACCTGTCACCCATGTTTAGCGTCCAAGCGGGCGTAAAACAGGGTTGTGTCATGTCTTCCTGGCTGTTCATACTGTATCTCGACAGCTGTTTACAGAAGCTGAAAGATAGCTGTTTGGGTGTGAAATTGGGTGACATAAAAGTTAATTGTCTGCTGTATGCTGATGATGCAGTGCTTATTGCACCATCAGAAGCAGAACTGCAGGCATTAGTCACGTGTATGAAAGAGGAATGTGAAATTAAAGGTCTCCGTTTGAATGCTAATAAAACTAAGGTTCTGGTATTTGAAAAGGACGAAGAGAGAACGAAATGTGAAATATGGGTAAATCAGGAATGTCTAGAACAGGTAAATGAAATTGTATACTTAGGGAGTGCTTTCAGCCGGGATGGAAGATGTGATTTAGATGTGGATAGGCGTGTCGCTGCCGGAAACAAAGTCAATGGTGCCCTGAATGCATTAGTCAAAAGGCAAGGCGTGGTGAAGAGTGCACGCCTTGCAATACATAACGCAGTTTTGGTACCGACTTTGTTATATGGCAGCGAAACCTGGGTATGCCAGAAGAAGCATAAAAGCAAGTTGAATGCAGTGGAGATGCGATCTCTTCGTAAAATGTGTGGCGTTACCATAGCCGACCGAAAGCGAAACGAAGAGATTCGCAATATGGCAGGATTGAAAGATGACCTTATCACAAAAATTGATAGGGGCGTACTCCAATGGTTTGGGCACGTTGAACGAATGAGTGAAGATCGAATGGTGAAGAAAATATATAGAGCGAAAGTAAATACTAAAAGGTGTCGAGGTAGACCGAGACTAACTTTCGAAGACTATGTGAGCAAATTGCTCGAAGAGGGGAGGGTCAAGAGTACTCGGATACCTAGAAGTGCATGTATGAAGAAGTTAATGAACCTGAAAGAAGCGAAAGAGGTATGTAAGGATCGTGACACTTGGCGATCTGTTCTCTCTGGCTACCCCGTTAGGGATTGTGCGTGACGATAAGTAAAGTAAAGTAAAGTATTATTTTTTACTTTTACTAATTGTTAATATGAAACATCTATGGACGTGCCTTGTCAATAATACCAACCCTTATGCAGCGACTGCAAACATCATGACGCTATCACAAGCCGTCATGCTCTTGACTCCCTTGTATGTGCGTGCTGTAAATACTTCGTTGCTACTTTGTTTGATCATAAAAATACATTAACATAAACACTCACGCCTGTCACTCAGAGGGTTAGCCAGAGATTACAGAATTTCATTTCGCATGATCCTTACACGCCTCACTTTGCATCTGTTTACCCACGCATACATGCTCCTCAGTTACGGTATTCTTAATTTGGCTTGTCTTCAATTGATCTTGCCCATTTAGTCGATTTACTTTCGTTTAGGACATCTATTCCCGACTCAAACGTTCAATTCTGCAACATAGATTTACTTTATCACTCTTTTCTCACTCATTCTTTCTACATGAATAAACTACCAAAGCATACCTTCCTTCATCTTAGTCATAACATTATCTTGAAAACCACACTTTTCTCTTATCACACAATTTCTCACACCGTCATTATGAATCAGCCCTAATCGTGCTTCATCTGTCACACCCTACTTTTTATGCCATATATTAAGGTATTGACTAACACAACATTGTGAATAATTGCCATGCGTGCCTTTTTGGCACATTCTCTGTTTGAGTTTAGTAGTGCGTGTAGCTTCCTATTCGACTATAGTATACCTCACTTGGTCACCGCTTGCATGTATACTTTGTATTTATTTTTAATGTGACTGTTTTACCAAGGACATTGTTAAGTGCTTAAAAGATCTCGAATCAGGGACAGTGCTAATTTTTATTTATTGTACACCATATCTCTCTATTACTTTTACATTAAATATAAATTCTGCTGTCAACTATAATGTGTCACATCTGTCGGGCGTCCTGTGATGGCCAACTTTTAAAAATATTATTCTCAGTTTATAAACACGAGGTAAATACGTAAAGTGCGACGGTTATTTCATTTGTAAAACCACACTATTATGTAATATTTCGTACTAATATTTAGAACTGTGCTAATTTACGGATGAGTCTCTGGCGACCGTCTAATGGAAAATCTATCCGAAACGAATCAAAGAGTTAAATAACCGTATGGTCTCAGTTTGGCAAATAAAAGCAGCATGTCGTTGCATATTAGGCTTAGAGGCGTTTTTTAAAGTAAAAGAGTCACAAATGAGGATAAAGTCCACCTCATGGTAAGTGGACGGTAAATTAAAATGCGCTATTACACCTGAGGACTAAGATGAAATTCCTCGTTTTCGGATCTCTTAATCATAAAAGATCAATTAAAAAATATTTGTATTTGACTTCAAATATGACCATTCGTTAATAATTTGAAGTAACTGGTTAGAAATACTGAAGGTTTTGAATAACGTCTTGAATATTGATTAAAATAAAATTTATTCAATTAATATTATTTTCGCGTACATAAATGCAACTCAAAGAATTAAAAAAACTCAATTCGCTAAGCCACCTGCCAATCGTGAAAAGTATGGCATATATGTAGTTGCTCCCCTATAAGACAATATATGTAGGAATGCTATCTCCAACATAGGACTTTCGATAGGCTTTAAAGAAGGTGTATAAATAACTGAATAATTCACTACGTTTATTCCGGCTTAGCATCTAAGTTGTTTTAGAACCCATATTTATTTTGTAACATATTTTGAAATAAATTTTACCATAATAATATTTACTAAAAGATCAAGTGTGTAAAATATAAATTAAGTATGTAATAAAAAAAACTTTGTGACAATTAAGTTCATCAATTTTGATTTAGCTTATTATTCCTTGATTTAAACTTGCAAACTTCGAAAATACAAAGTATTTAATGGCAAAAATTAATCAAATTAAGACAAAATATTTTAAAGGAAGAAAACATTTCTGTACTAATATTCATTTTTTTACAAGAATACTTAGGAAAGGCTATTACATGGGTTATAGTCAGTACTTAGTATGGTAGTCTTACTCTTCGAACTGATTCCTCTCTCTTCCAAGCGTCTACACACTTTAATCACTCCATAATCTGGCTTCAGATGAATAGATCTTGCCTAATAACAAGCTTGTTCATACCAATTTTCGTGATTGCGAGCAATATTTACTTAAGCTACTCGTTGGTACGTGACAGGAAAAAACCGGAAAGTTTTTAGAAGAAGAATTTATTCCGGCTGATAAACCTTTTTTCACTGTGTGTGTGCTTAGCCCTCGAACTTCGTAGAGCTTCGTTCTTATTAAGAATAAGTTAAAATCCAGTTCTTAAGCGGTAACTAATATGAACCGGTAATCTCAGGCTACAGTTTTCCGTTACCTCTTGAAAACTCGCTGGGCCACATATTTTTATATTCGTAATACGTAAAATGTTTTTTCAATGGAAAACCAGGCCTAGAAACTTGATTGGATTTAGATCTGGAATTCTCAATTTATTTATAGTAATAATTCATACTTAATAATTCATAAACAAGGCACTCAAGGCAAAAATTTAAACAAACCTAAATTTAAACTCAAATTCAAAAGTTGGTTTCTTTAAAATATTTAGCAGTATGAAAAAATGCAATCATTCTTTAAAAATAAATGAAATTAGAAACAGACAAACATTCTTAAACTTCCTTTTTTTATCAGCATTTATTAATTTTTGTCACTAGTACGCGCGATGATTAATTAATACAGGAGAAATTAAACCTTATTTGCGTTCCTCTGAATAGGTTGATAATTATAGGTTGATAATTTATACTATAATAATTTCTTCCTCTGCCTATAAAATGTATCACGACAAACTTTGGTCTATCATTATTCCTTAATATTTAATGGCCGATACTTTCTATATCGATGGACAAGAAAAGTAGTATCATTTACGTTATCCTTTTGTGTATTTTTATACTAAGTCTCGTTCAGGCTTGATTCGCTTATTAATAATAAAATACAGTTTGTTTTTGGCCATAATGTATGAATATCTGTTCTAGGTCAGAAGTTTATGTCGGTTAGTTTCAGTTTATTATGTTGGTAATACATTTTATAAAGAGTAAAAAGGTGGTGTGAAGTAACGCCGTAGTTTTGCATTACTCCCATTTTATATAAAAGACTAAAGTAACAAACGAAGCTAAGTGACTAATACAGTCCGTAGACTACACCTTTTTTGTGTTTCAGATTGAAAAGTAAATGAGTCAATATAATTATAGGCTATGAGACATTTTATCTAAGTTCTTATAGGTGACGGCAAATCTGCAGTTATTTACCAGTAGAAATTATATTCCTTTGTTGCTGTATTATTAAAAAGCTACAAATATGTTTGAACTACTATACTCTCTCTGAACACTTAGACATTTATGACTGATATATTGTTTAAAATATGAGCGATTATAGTTGAAAAATTGGTTGTCTTGCCATTTAACCTCGATATTTAATGACTGCCTCGTTGGTATAGTGGTCGTATACGTGGTTGTTGATCATGAGGTCACGACTTTGAATCCTGAGTTGGGCTAAAATCAGCTATAGCTTAGCTATCAAAAAATTTTCAGTATTAGTTTGGAGACAGGAAGTTGGCGGTGTTTCACTCACGTGTCTGGGAAAGCATTTAAAGTCGTTGGTCTTGTGCCTGGTCTTGTCGTGTCGGGTAACCATCCCATCTGACTATGAGAGTAAAGAAACAGAAAGTTCACCTGTCTTGATGCATACACTCGGGTACTATAATTATACTCGTGTGTGGCTAGTCTCCGTTAAGACTGACTATCGTGACTGAAATTTGGTCTGGAGTACATACATTAAGTTGCCATTTTATTAATCGAATATTGCGCCAAACGTAGGTACGCTGTAAATTTTTGGCCTCTATTAATGCTTTGTTTTTTCTTTTATACTGATGATGCTTTATCGACTAAATGTTAAGCACTTAATAGATTAAATGACAATGGAAGTGACAGGTATAAAATAAAAGTGATGATCAAATATTATAAGTAAATTCGCTTGTCATTTCCTATGTAAAAATAAATGAAATGCATTTTATCCGTACCAAAATTAACCATCGAAAATCTGATGCTATGATTACTTTTAGGGTATAGTATTCTTTGACGTAAATACAAAACCCTGTAAGGTCAGCTTAGTGTGACCTATTTCGCAATGTGTTAAAGCTTAAACATGTGTCGATTTTGGCAGTGAAATGAGAAAACTTTATTCGGAGTCATAAGTGGCGCATTGCGCTAGCCCTTTCCAGGCTGTTAAAACTTACGAGATATTTACATTAGTTATGTATGTAATAAAAATGTGAAGGAGTTTGGAGGTTGGAGGAGTTGGAGGAGGAGTTTCAATCAATTGTTTTTAATCTTTGATATGTTTTTATCTATCTAAAAAATTTAATCAATGATTTTACTGTCTACCAACTATCAATTTGTTTCTCAACTTTATAGATATAACAAAATCAATAAGCTATGACTAAATTATTAGGAATGATTTATCATCTGAATTATAATAAATGTGACTAAGTAATTTACATTTACATATTTACTTTAACCCGGCCTGAGTACGGTAGAAAATAAGTACAACCACTGTATGGTGGGTCAAAATGACCCGAATTTTTAAATGTATGTATTTGCTGAAATTTAAGGAAATTATAAAACGTTTCAATTTTATGGGATAAATGATTCTTAAACTATAAAAATTTGGTAAAAAACATATTTTTATATAGGATAGGGTGAACAAACGGGCACACAGTCCACCTGATGGTAAGTAGTTGTTGCGGCCCATAGACATCTACATCTATCCTCGATTACGAATCAAAATGCAGATGCGTTGTCACCCGTAAGGTCTAAGATGGAATGCCTCGTTTCCATTAAAAAGGGTCTCCGGTCTATACACTCACCATACGAAACACAGCAGCGTTAAGCTACTATTTCACGCTGGTATTCTGTGAGAGCGTGGTCCATCCCTGGTCGAGCCGACCCATTCGTGCTACAACTATACTACTAGTATAACTGCAGTATGGCTCTACCACGTACAGACTAATGTGTTACGTTTAGAAATTTTATGTATTTTCCAAGGCTATAAACATCTTTAGAAAAAATCTTAAAATTTTTAATAGCTTGCTTTACAATATTCTTATTTCAAGCTTAAGAATTTTACACGTAAAATAATGTTAATTACAAAAACAAAATATTATTAAGTAATATTACCATATATTTACATACCATTTAAAAATTTACAATATTATATACCATCATTTAAAATAACTGAAACTAGAACCTTAAATGATACAGTTTTACTATCCGCGGTATCGTGTCGTAGATGAATAGATATTCCTAGCGCTTGAGCAAGAAAATAACCAGCTCTCTTCACCAGCAGCGACGACCAATGGCGGATACAGTTCCTTTAGTAGCTTAAACGCAAGTAGACACCACAACTGTACAGTACAGTATTCTCTACAGTAAATGGCACAAATATGTAATCATCTCGCAAATACTCATATATACGCCACTTAGTTCAGCTGCCTCTGATGCCACCTGGCTCCAAACAAGGTACAGCAGGTACGCAGCTTACTGATCCGTCCGAAACATACTTGGATTTTCCCATCAGTTTGAAATCAGAGCCTTGATTGTAAACATAGTAGACGCAAGCAAGTGAGATAATCAGTAGGAGAAAAGCTGGCATATTATCCTTAATATTTTTTTGATATATGTAATGTCAGGTCAAACCTAGAAATCATAAAACGCTTGTTTGAATTTTAAGACATTAAAATTGTTAATTATTTTATTTAATCAGAAGTGACCATCAAAAATATAATCACTGTCTGAAGGACAAAAGGCATCTCAATTAAGCTTGATTTGGTGCAAATAACTTAGCAAGAAAACAAACAATACCGCTTATATCTTTTACACGTGAGTGATTTTCTCTCAGCCAACCATGTTTCTGATTTCTTTAACAAACAAATATTGATTTTAATTGTTTTGATAGTAATGTTCTTTAAATGACAATATTTTGGTTTCACAATATTCAGGCATTACAAAAGTCGACCAAGCAAAAAATAATACTTTAAATGATTTTATTCTTATTTGAGCATGTTCTTCTATAATCTCTTACATTTATGTGCAAAAATAATTAAGATATTAAAAAAATTCGTTTGGAATGAGGTGAGAAATTAAAAGTAAATGGGTACAAAGAATTGAGAGTGCATTTACCTCACTTAATCAGTCATTCTACGAGTCCTAATCAGTGTCGTGATTTTCTCCGACGCGGTAATTATTTTAGTACAATTAAAAAGCCTATGTTTCAAAAAAGCTGCTGTTAAATAGTCGTGTAGGATGGACATACTAAAGAATCATCTATTACCACCTATAAACTTCTGAATATAGTAATAGGCCATATAGTGCCTCATATGAGGAGTTCGCCACAGTTGTTATACTTAGCAGGCAGTTTGACAACCGCAGTTTCTTATTACTTTCATTTATTATCAGAAAGATGTTACTGCCCATCTTTCGTTTGATATTCCTAAGTCACGGTAATTCTTGCGGCAATCACTAGATAATATTCTTTCGCCACCACTACACATTGGATAAAAGAAAGGGGCAAAGGAAAGTTAAACATATTACTCGATTTGAATTGCTTATTATTAATTAAGAGCCAAAAATCCATTACACCATCAAGCGTCTCATATCATCATCAAGTTCACTTGATTTAGTAAACAAGATATCACATATTTAACATTAACTGTTTCTTATTTTTTTATTAATACAGAAGTGTGTAAACACTTGTTGAGATAACACAGTATCATTCCTTGTCTGTGGGATTGAGAGTTCGAAGAAACGGCATGTCTGTCTCATACATGCAAGTTTTTATATCATGTGCTTATAGTAAAAAAGTCTGAAATCTACCTTATAACAAAAAAGCCAAAACGCATTTTAAATTTACTACAAAATAACCTTCTCGCATCCACCATTTCAACCCGTGAGTGTCATAAGAGGCGATTATAGCAAGTAATAAAATTGTAATACGTCAGCGCTAATCGTGGTCGACGGGGAATAAAGCTAGGTTGCTCTATAGGCCTATAGGAAATGAGAGCAGATCTGTGCCCTACTGTTGAACGTCTATAAGGTCTTAATTTACTACTACTTATGAAAAATAACAATAAAACAGCGTAGTTGTTTTTGTAGATTCTTTTGGTATCAGAGTAATTTTGAAATTTTCCATTTTGATATGAAAATGGACTAATTATATATTCCTCGATCAATTACGGCCACGGCGACCTCTTCAACTCCGACACTATTATTGGTATACTCGTGCAAGGCTAACGTAACCGATCTTGTTTACAAATGTTCGCGCGCAATGCGGGCAGGTGAGCACACCATTACTGAAATTATAGTTAATCACACAAGGTTGGCGTGTTTTGAGTTCATCACGTCGGTAATCCAATTCAAAGCAGCAATTCTTCTTAAAAATTTTGACCTTGGCTTTCACCAAAGACCTCCACTCCGGTCGTTGAGCGGCTGCTTGCTCCCACTCTAAAGGCTCAATGTCGTATTTCTTCATGTGACGCTTAAGTACATCTTTGTACCTGAGGAGTTGTCCGCCATGCTTACGCTTGCACTCCTCAAGTTTATAGAAAAATACACTTTGCCGCATGCTGGTCTGACATTTGCGATAAGTGTCCACACCAAAGGAATCGTCGCTCCATAAGGTGTGCCTCAATTTCCATGGTATGGGCTCTACGCAGCACTTCCGTATTTAGAGTGTGATCAGACCAACGGATGTTGAAAATTTTGCGCAGATATTGCAAGTGGAAGTAATTCAGCATCCATATATGACGGCGGTAAACTGTCCATGACTGATGATAACAATATGTAAGACAGCACTACCACCTTATAAATGTCAATTTTAGTTGCCAGCCTTAGGTCATGTGAACCAAAGACCTTGCGATCCAGTTTACCGAATACCGCAGCAGCGGCACCGATCCGACTGTTGATTTCAGCATCAAGGTCACACTTTAATGTTATCGTACTCCCTAGATAACGAAATGTATAAATCTGCTTAAGTATATCATCACCGACTTTGATGGCCAGTGTCTCTTGACAGTAGATATCTAAAGACATCACTTCCGTCTTTTTTACACTTATCTTCAAATCAAAACTACGGCACGACTCATGAAAGGTGATCACGAGCTGTTGCAGGCCAGCTGAGGAATCGGTCACAAAATATAGATCATCTGCGAAGACGATCTCTGTAATAAGTGCGTAAGACACTTTCGTACGAGCCTTAAGTCTGTCTAAGCTGAAAAGATTGCCATCATTGCGGAAACGAATGCGGATTCTTTCAGGGGTCAAATTCCAATTTTCCGCAGCACTATCCAAAGGGCTTCTCGCGGTATACTATCGAATGCTTCCTCAAGGTCTACAAAACAGAGATACATATTACGACCCTATTCTCTGCATTTTTCCTGCAGTTGACGCAATGAGAAAATCGCCTCACAGGTACCACGGTCTGGTCAAAAGCCAAACTGGGATTCCGGCAAAATCCTTTCAGAAAGTTTACTGAGGCGGATTAATAAAATTCTGGCGAAGACTTTTCCAGGCGGTGAAAGTAGAGAAATGCCACGGTAATAATTTCATTTAGAGCGGTCACCCATGCCTTTATATAGGGCTTGTGTGAGGTATACATTAAAAGTATTAGGGACTTTTTCCCACATAACGACAAAATGTTCCCACTTCGCCGAATACAAATCCCCACCGCCATACTTCAATATATCACCCGGTATATAATCAATACCAACAGCGTGTTTATTTTGCTATTGCTTAATGGCAAGAACAACTTCGTCAGGCGAGACTGGCTCATAGTGCTCGAGGGCGAAAGATTGCTGAGGTAGGCAGCGAACGTGGTCTAAGTAAACAAAATGATCCACGTTAAGTAGGGTGTTGAAACGCTTCACCAGTAGTTGAATTCAGTAGAATTTTCACCACAGAGAAAGTTCCGAGTAGATGTCGCACCTGAGCATAAAAATCACCAAGCTGGTTGGTATCAGCGAGCCAATGCATCTGACGAGCTTTCTCCTGCCACCACTTATCTTTCGCTTGTCGTGCGAGTTTATGCAGCTCCATATTACTATGACACAACTCCATAACACCTCCACTCTGATAAGTTCTACTGTACTTGAGGGGCCTACGGTGTTTACCAATAGTGACCGTAAGTACCCCATCCTTCTCATCAAACCAGTCCTTATATTTTCGGACTCTCAAACCTAGAGAAGATTTAGCAGTGTTGAGAATATGATAAGATAGAGACTCTCAGACAGTATTGATCTCACCGGATTATAGGTCGAGGGGCTGCAGAGCAGTGCTCATGGTTTCAGCATATGTAGCTCTCGTGTTATTATCTTGGAGTCGTTCAAGTATCAGACGTATCTGTTTAGATCTTTGGGATCTACAAGGACGTGGAAGACGAAGATTTAATATAATGATAACAAGCTTGTGATCAGTCCAACAGTGAGCACCACGGGTTACTTAGACTTGAGAGATGTCTTTTTGACGCACGATAACGTAATCGATAAGGTGCCAATGCTTCTATCTGGGGTGTATCGACGTTGTCTTGTACTTGGCAGGTTATCTGATCATAGTATTTGTAATTGCAAGATCTAATTGTGCACAAGGACTAAGCAATAGTTGGCGGCTTTTGTTCATTTTACCAACACCATGTCTGCCCAGAACTTTAAGCCAGGCATCATAATCTCGTACTGCTTGGTTATTGAAGTCGCCCAAGTGAAAGATTTGACGCATACGATCTACGCACTGCGTCAATTCTTTGTAGAATTTGTCCTTAATTTCATCAGACTTGTCTAGCGTAAGGGCATAGACACTGATGACATTCAGATAGTATTTCTAGCAGATAGACGCAATGTGGTAATGCGGACCGAGACATGTACAAGGTATTCTTTTAGTTGAGCAGCAAGGTAGTTCTTGTCAGCAAAGCCTACAGCAGATCTTTCCAAAAGAAAGTATACCCACCGCCGTGTTCTACCAGAGCTGGTAGAGCTACCTTTATCGGGGAGGTGTGTTTCGCCGAGTGCAGCCACATCAATTTTATACCGACTTAGTTCCAAAGCTATAATGGTAGTTTTCTGCTCAGGGCAGGCATTTTCTTCGCGGTTAAGAAGTGTGCGCACATTCCACGCGCCAATGTCATTAATTTTGAAAAATTAAAGTTTTCATTATTTTTTCTGTGGCGTAGACCGCGGATTTGTGGTGCTGAGGCAGCCACGGTGAATACCATCTGGTAACGCCAGTTAACAATCTACTTTATCAACATTACATTACATATCGCATTGAGTTCGTCCTAAGTTATATCTACTTTATCAACATGACTAGTTCATATTTTTTGTTTCCTTCCTTCCTTCCCTTTCCTACCGTACGCGCTGCCGCCGGGGTGAAAAAGAGGATCTCGGCGCGCGTCATTATACTAAGTGATATTACGCCATCCGCAGCGCACGGCTACCCGTCGCGTCTTATATATATATTAACCGCAAACCGCGCAGGACGAACATTGAGATCTCCTGTTTATCTTTAATACTCACCGCATCAGACATTGTGTCTTTGTAACTCATAAAAGTGTGAGACGCCCCCGTAAGGGCCAAGGTCGAGAGTGTGGGACTTCACGAAACTGTTAACCGAGAGTGCGTGTGCGCCGAACCACGTGGCGAGCTTGCTGTATAGCAGACACTCCAGGAGGAAGGCAAGGCAGCCCTCATCAGGTCAGTGCGTGCTATCCCACCTATTTATTTTCCCCTTTGCCGTATGCACCAAAATTACAGTCCACTAAATCTTTATCGAAGATACCTTAAGTTACTGGCGTCTCCATTTTTTAATGGTCACTTCTCGCTGGATTGACCTTGACTTTCCGCCCTTATTAGATCGTTATCGTAATAAGCGTTTATATAATTAATTATTTATATTTTAATCCGACTTCGGATTAACCCCGCCCTTATTAGAACACTAGAATAGGTCCTAATAGGTGACATTCATAGTAATTTTAAAACTATATTCATAGAATGAATAAGCATATAATTATCTATATAAATTATTTGTTGTATGTTCACATCACGTCATCAAATTTTAACTACATCTATAGATTATACTGTTAAATTACATTTATTATTTGCACATATATTTAAGCATTATTTTCATTATAAATAACTTCATAATTATTATAAAAGTTAACAATTAAAGTTCATCGTTAACAAAACTAATATTTAATAATTCAACCGCGTAGCGAGGTCGCTTACAGACTACCCGCTTATAATTATATTATTTTTGCCGCATAACTTAAGTTGTAATGCCGCCTAAAAAACAAATAGCATCGAATAATAGCGATTCCTCGGATAATGAGGGCACACCTGATGCTGAGTTGGTTTTATTGTTAACTAAACGAGATGCTTTATCTGAAATAGTGCAAAAAATATACGATATGTCCTCGGACATCCACATAAACACTTCCACGATGGAGCATTTTCTTGATGGAAGTTCTAATATTAATGCTTTACGTATTGAGTTTAAACAGGTCTTAGATAATTATAATTCACATTTATTAAAAATAAACCCTATTGCTAAACCTGATTATAACAGCCTCATTGCGTTTGAGTCTCTTTGCGGTAGAATAAATAGGCTTTATTTACAATATTCGCAATCTAATTCACAAAGTACTAGTACACCATCTAAAGCCAGATTCACACTTCCGCCTATCGAACTTATGCCATTTTCGGGTGACATTCGCTCATGGCCTTTATTTTATGCTAGCTTTAAATCAACCGTCCATGACAACACATCGCTTACCGACGCTGAAAAGTTATACTATTTGCTAGGTACACTAACGGGCAAAGCCCTATCTGTATGCTCAGGTATAACTCCTTGCGCTGAAAATTATAAAATTTTATTGCAAGCACTCGTTGACAAATATGAAGACCGGCGTATGCTAGCATCTACATATATTAATCAGATGTTCGAATTTAAGCCATTGCAATCGGCCACCGCAAATAATTTTGATTTATTTACTGATAACTTTATAAGTGCAGTGCGCGCTTTACAAAACTTAAAGTTAGATAATCTCGCGGACTTAATTGTTCTTCATATCGCGCTTAAGAAGCTGGACCCGGATACCATTCGCTCTTTCGAATATAGTCATAACTCGATGGTACCTACCTTTGATGATTTAGTAAATTTTATTAAGACCCGCTCCAAAGTTTTGCAACGCACCGATTCTAGTACAAATTCTAATAGCGCACCAAACAATCGACGAGGTAACGGTAATAATCGTCGCTGTAATAATACTTCGTCGCCGAAGTATCAGGCGTACGTAAGCAGGACGACTAGTTGCTCAAAGTGTCTGTGCGATAATATTGTGCATCAACACCTATTTAAGTGTGCAGACTTTAATAAAATGACGCCGCAGGAACGATTTAAATGCGTAAAGAGTAACAATGCATGTGTGAATTGTCTCAGTTTAAGTCATCGAGTGTCTAGTTGCTCTTCAAATTATAGTTGTCGAGTTTGTAAATTTAAACATCACACATTGTTGCACTTCCACCGCAGAAGCGATAATGCTTCCCCTGCGCTGGCGCGTTCTCCGCCGCTTCAGCCAGTTACACTGAAGTCTACAACCCCCGCGCCCGCACACTCGCCACCCCTCACCGCAGGCGCGCGTTCAGACGTCGCGCTGTGTACTTCGTTCAAGAATGTTTCTCAACGTTCACCGCCTCCCGCGCGCGCAAGTCGTTCGCAGAGAACTGTTTTATTATCAACCGCTCAAGTATTTGCTTACGATGTTAAGGGAGAGAAACAAATTATTCGTATATTATTAGACTCCGCGGCTCAAAGCCATTTTATGACTAAAGAGTGCTGTCATCGTTTAGGCGTTCAACAACACGATACCGAATGTACTGTAGTAAAGGGATTCGGTGGAGTTGAAAAAATTGTAAAATCGAAATCGATTGATATTAAAATTTTCTCACGATTCGACTCGAATATTAACTTCAATATTTCAACGCTAGTTGTTGATCAAATCACCGACCTTTTGCCCACTGCTGTGGTAGACACATCTGTCTTATCACACTTCCATGGCATAAGACTCGCTGATGAATGTTATAGCATGCCTAATAAAATTGATGTTTTGATAGGCGCATCCCTTTTCCCGCACTTACTATGTCCAGACGTAATTTATTCGTCTAACGACTTGTCCGGGCCCTCAGCTTTGAGTACGGTATTTGGTTACGTTATTGTGGGCTCAGTGCCGACACTTCAGGTAAATCATTCTTTAACGTGCTGCTCAGTTCCAGAGTCTCCTATCGTTTACAAATTAGTGCAACGATTTTGGGAGCTTGAACAGCCACCCTCCGCACCGCCCATTCAGTGTCCTTCAGATATTGAATGTGAAGAGTTTTATAAATCTACGACATCCCGCGATCCTTTTACTGGTAGATATATTGTTGGCCTGCCATTTAAGGATGACGTTTACTCTCTCGGAGATTCTTATGAAACCTCTCGACGACGATTCATGTGCTTGGAGAGGAAACTTCAAGCCTCGCCTACATTAAGGTTAGCATATGATGACGTCATAAAGGAATACTTAGCTAAAAATTATATATCCCCCGCACCGCCGTATGACTCTCATGAACCCGCTCCAATATATGTCATACCGCATCATGGAGTCTTACGCGAAGATAAGAAGTCAACGCGTCTGCGCATCGTCCTGGATGCTAGCGGTAAGACTAGCACTGGGCGATCATTAAATGATATTCTGCATTCAGGACCAAATTTGCAAGGCGACTTGTTCAATATAATTTTAACTTTCCGCTTACATCCAATCGCTATGACAGCCGACTGTCGCCAACAATTTATGCAAATAGTTGTTCGCGATTCTGATCGTCGTTACCAATGCTTCCTATACCGCTTCCGTCCACAAGACCCACTTGTGTTATACCACTTCAATCGCGTGTGCTTCGGTTTAACTTCGAGTCCATACCATGCATTGCGCACGGTAAGACAGCTCATTGATGACGACGGCGCAAAGTATCCACTTGCGAGTCGTATCGCATTTACTTCGCTATATATGGACGACATCGCGTTCTCTATGCCCAGTGAATCCGAGGCCAGTGAGACCTCTCGGCAGCTGATAGACTTATTCAAGGGTGCCCAAGGGGACCTGATAAAATGGCATAGCAACCGTCGATCTGTTTTAGATGACCTCCCTACTTCCCATAAAATTACAGGAGAAGTAGAGTTCGATAAATCAATGCCACATAAAATACTAGGCTTGCATTGGTCTACCGATAGTGACGCCTTTTATTTTAAGATATCTGTTCCCGCTGATGTGACGTGCACTAAGCGCGCCATCTTATCTACTGTCGCTCGCCTGTGGGACATAATGGGTTTCGTTGCTCCCACAGTCGCGTACGCCAAATTGTTAATAAAGCGGCTTTGGCAACTTAATTTAGATTGGGACGACATACCACCACCGCCAATTATTAAGATGTGGAGGCAATTCTGTGCTGAATTACCAGCTCTTAATGATTTACGTATCCCGCGACATGTTGGTGTATCAAAAAACTGTACTGCGTCACTCCTGGGGTTTTCCGACGCCAGCGAGCACGCATACGGTGCCGTAGTCTACATACATGTAAAGAGCGTCAATGGTAACACCGTCCAGTTGATTTGTGCAAAGACTAAAGTCGCACCGACGAAACCACTATCTATTGCACGCCTTGAGCTTTGTGGAGCGGTTTTACTCTCAAAATTGCTTCGCAGAGTACTCGACAATTATTCTCTTGACCTTGCAATATCAGTCTATGCCTTTGTAGATTCAAAAGTAGCTCTGTACTGTATAAAAAGTTCGCCACACAAGTGGCAGACCTTTGTTGCAAACCGCGTTGTTCAGATTACCGACAATATTCGCGCTGATAACTTTTATCATGTCGCAGGTACTGAGAATCCCGCTGACATACTTTCACGTGGCGTTACGCCAAATAAATTAGTTTCAAACCCCCTGCGGCTCCATGGGCCTCAGTGGACTTCGTTAGATCCATCTCAATGGCCTCTTCGTACTTTAGACAATGAGGTTATTGCAAACATGCCTGAGAAGAAGATTTTGTCGCACACTGTGTGCACATCCGTCTGTAATTCTGCGATTTATGAGCTCGCACTCCGCATCTCTTCTTGGAGTAAACTTCTACGTATAATTGCGTACGTGTGTAAGTTTGATAAATTATTGCCCCGCCGCAACACTACTGTAGTGACTGCTGATGATCTCAGTTTCTCTGAGGTTATAATCCTCCGCGCCCTGCAAAAACAGCATTTTGCAGTGGAATATTTAAATATTGAAGGTAACAAACCTTGCTCGCCCGCTTTCAATCGTTTAAGGCCTTTTATTGAGAATAATTTAATCCGCATTGGTGGTCGTCTTTCGAACTCCGCATTAGATTACACGCAAAAACATCCAATTATACTCCCGCGCAGTGATCATGTAGTGAACATGATCATTGACTATTATCATATTAAAAATTTACACGCTGGGCCTGAATTGTTATTGTCATTACCCGCACCCAAAGTCAAATCTGACTCTACCAGTCTGTTACACAGGCATTCTTTACTGGATAAATTAGTTCAGTCGTTTTGGGACCGGTGGAGGACGGAATACCTTCACGGATTACAAGTTCGTCAGAAGTGGAACACCCCGTCTACGGCTATCGTACCAGGCATGGTTGTAATTGTGATAAATGATAATGAACCGCCCCTTGCCTGGCCATTAGCGATTGTCGAGTCTGTTCATCCTTCGAAGGATGGCGTAGTTCGAGTAGTGACCGTGAGAACTACTAAGGAAACATATCTCCGTCCTGTTGCTCGTATTTGCCCTCTCCCAAGACAATAAATCACGATTATTTTGATTATAATTATTTATCTAAATTAGGAATTAAGTTTATATTTATATATATTAAAAAAGTATTAAACCGCAATATTATATTTATGTATACATTTTCTCGCTTACCAAGTAAGGTTAGTAGATGAGACATGCGCATTGAGCGCATCCTCTCACTTTATATACTGCTTATTTATTTGTTTTCCTTTTACTTTTATATTACGGTTGTCTTTTAAAGGTGACCCTTTAAGGGCGGGAGGAAATGGTAACGCCAGTTAACAATCTACTTTATCAACATTACATTACATATCGCATTGAGTTCGTCCTAAGTTATATCTACTTTATCAACATGACTAGTGCATATTTTTTGTTTCCTTCCTTCCTTCCCTTTCCTACCGCACGCGCTGCCGCCGGGGTGAAAAAGAGGATCTCGGCGCGCGTCATTATACTAAGTGATATAACGCCATCCGCAGCGCACGGCTACCCGTCGCGTCTTATATATATATATATTAACCGCAAACCGCGCAGGACGAACATTGAGATCTCCTGTTTATCTTTAATACTCACCGCATCAGACATTGTGTCTTTGTAACTCATAAAAGTGTGAGACGCCCCCGTAAGGGCAAAGGTCGAGAGTGTGGGACTTCACGAAACTGTTAACCGAGAGTGTGTGCGCCGAACCACGTGGCGAGCTTGCTGTATAGCAGACACTCCAGGAGGAAGGCAAGGCAGCCCTCATCAGGTCAGTGCGTGCTATCCCACCTATTTCTTTTCCCCTTTGCCGTATGCACCAAAATTACAGTCCACTAAATCTTTATCGAAGATACCTTAAGTTACTGGCGTCTCCACCATCCTAAAGGATTAGAAAGAGCATTTGTTTAGGGCACCTTTCTAGCACCCTCCCCGGATGAGCGAGGAAAGCAGTGCCTCCCTAAAAAGGGCTGCTTTGTCACCTTGGGTCACCCCAATGCGGAGTAGAAACGACCACGATGTACATTACACCTTCAAGATCGCCTACGTGCAGGAGTCAAACAAAACTCAACGAGCATATCTACCTTCTCCCATCGCAGTAGGACATTGGTTTAGATCGGAGTCCTAATTGAAAGCAGGTCAATTGCGCAGGAGATATTAACGTGCACGAGTGTACGCGTGGACATAGGTACACGTACTCGTCTTTGTCCCTCTGCACCCAGTGAAATGGAGACCATTACGATCGGAGAGGGCCTCGGACAGATGGAGCAGGAGGTATGTCAGTGGAAAGGGTAAAAATTGGACTAAAATGTAACGAAGGAACGGAGATGTATGATATTAGTTTATTAGTTTTCCCCCAAATTTGATAATCCAAATTAGAACTTAAAAATGACGAGAGACCTGTGAGCAAATAAAATTTGAGCATTGTAGTTCTTTTTAACACTGACCTATCTCATTGCGAACATTTCAGTTGGTGTTTTAAATATGGACAAAATTAATAAAAGTTGGAGATTGCATATAATATCGTAAAAAGTAAAGCTTCTTATAAAAGAACAAACATAGAGACCTAATTACAAAAGTTTCACCGATAGCACTTTACGAAGTATTGAAAAATGAATGCAGATATTCGATCTTCACTTCAGAACAACGTAATTTGAACTTAAACGGGGTACACCGTAGGGAAGAGATTAAAAATAAGTAATGCTAGGCAGCTTTAAAGTAAAGTTAAGATAAGCTTTTTGAACTTAGCTTGCAGTTGAAATTTCTGAGAAAGAGTATGCAAGTTAAAGATAAATTATTTTGACGGTAATATTGAAAAATATCGTTAAAAATAATTTATTCTCATATTTTTCAAATATGTTCTTGAAAACATGATTATTTTTTGCTGCGTAATGGTTATGACGCATAAATATTTAAAATTATTAAAAAAAACAATAATTTATGGATTTTATCGCGTTTAATTGCTTTAATTTATTTTTACTATCCCGACGTTTCAGGTGTTTTTGGTCCGATTTACGCAAAACGAGCTTATAATATCACGAAGTCTTGCAGTGGTATGCTTGGGCTTGGGTTTAATTTTATTAATTATAGGTGCCCAAGCAGATGGCAGCACCCATCCACCTTCTCCATTGAAATTTGGATGTTTTTTTAATTTCTACAGCCTCGCGTATCATCCTTGGTAGAAATCGGTAATCTTTTGCGAGGATTTGTGGTTCATCAAAGCGAATGTATTGGTGGCGACGATCATGAACATGTTCGTAGACTGCAGATTTCCCGGAGTTTCGGTGCTTCACGTCAGCTATATATTCCTTCACGCGGGTTTTTATAGATCTTTTTGTTTGACTTATGTAAGAGAGACCACATTCACAACCTAGCTTGTATACACCTGTATCCTGTAGAGGAATATTACATTTGATGGATGGTAAAAACTGCCGATTGAATTACAAAAATTAAAATTTCAATTACCGAACACCAATTACAACATAAAACACAGTAATAATTAATTGCACTGAACACTTTAGTTTGCTGTTATATCGCTTAGATGTATGCGCCTTTATCAGCAATTCAATATTGGCACAGTCGCGGTCTTTATAGGTCTTATATAGGTCCTCTTCTACTGAAACATCTAGAATGTTCGAGCACGTACTGGTCAGGACTGACTAGGTGTAGAAATTTCTAGAATGAATTTTTTTAGAAAGCTCTCCTAGTTCTGCTACTCGATACTAGACGGCGCTAATGGCATTATTTATTGCACGCAACACTGCCCCCTCCTTAGAAATGCTCGAACCGAGCATTATTGACCTCATAATAACGCACCGGCGGATCCACATGGACGAACTTAGGAGTACCTACTGCACCTTTCTGTATCCGTTATATAACGTCATTGATCGTTATCATAATCCGGGACGGATCGCCCCATTTACCTTAAAGCTTAAGAGACCTTTGTCGAACCCTATGTTGTACATTTTGCGGTCATAACGGGTTTTCATCTTTTGACACATTTGCTGGCCCGATTGTCTGAAGTGCTCATAAAATGTCATTCATTTTTTCTGCAAGTCATTTGCATAATCGGTTAAACTGCGCGGGACATCAGGTGATGTACTGGTGATCAGGTCCGGAGGCATCTATAATTCTCTTCCAAAGTTGGCGAAAGCTGATATCACCAATGTACCCTGCCCTCTCGAGATCAATCACATTTACTTTCTACAAATTGATTAGGGCAGCTGGATCGAATATGGCCCATTTTCCCACACATGTAGCACTTAGGGCTTTATCTTTTATTGCGATCGCGAACTGTAGCTGCTGCAACCTCCCTGACACAAAGGGAACGTTGATCCTGCCAATCGGCTTCCACATCCAGTGCACGGGCCAAGGCCTCCTTGGGCGTCTCGTGGTTCCCAAGCCTCACAGCAGCTCTAACTTCAAGGTCGTAGATGCCGTCGATGAATGTCTGTACCAAGTTTTTTTTTAAAGAAGAGGGGGCAAACGAGCATGCGGCTCATCTGATGTTAAGTCACTACCACCGGACATGATCAACCGTAACACCAGGAGAATTTCAGGTGCATTGCCGGCACTTTAGAAAGGAGTAGGCTTTTTTCTTGAAAATCCCCAGGTCGTATTGGTCCGGAAAAATCGCCGGTGGTAAACTATTTCACAGAGCTGTCGTACGCGGAAAAAAAAACTCATAGCGAAACGTACAATGGTGGACCACCAAGCATCCAGATGGTGTGTATGGTATCGGGAGGTTTGCCGTGTAGTGCGTTCATGAAATTTAGCAGCTGGGATTAATCTCAACAATTCCTCGGAGCAATCCCCTTGGTATATGCGAAAGAAAATGCAAAAAGATGCAATATCTCTTCGCAGCGCCAGTGAATCGAGCCGATCGGAAAGCACTCGATTGTCGACGATTCGAGCCGCTATGCGCTGGATGCGGTCAAATGAAAGGAGCTGGTACTGGGGGCTCTAGCCCAGAGATGAGAACATTATTCCATGTGCGGCCGAACCTGCGCCTTTTAAAGTTGCAGACGGTGTGCCGGCATGAAATACTGTACTGCTCTGCTAAGCACGGCAAGCTTTTTAGAGGCCAATTTGGCCTTCTCTTCCAAGTGACCATGAAACTGCACGTCTCTCGATATGTCGATGCCGAGGAT
This sequence comes from Parnassius smintheus behrii, assembly GCA_036936625.1. Classification (NCBI taxonomy): domain Eukaryota; kingdom Metazoa; phylum Arthropoda; class Insecta; order Lepidoptera; family Papilionidae; genus Parnassius; species Parnassius smintheus. Next base: position 49,279,801 of record JAUPFT010000003.1, read on the forward strand.
TCCGATACTGGCTAAGGCAACATGCGAAGTGTCTTGAAACTGAGGAGATATGACAAAGGTGTTAACTAAGAAAAGAGCTGTTAATGTATACTAATAAGAATATGAACTAAAACTTTTATCATAATATGACAAGTTAAAGTTACTTTGCCGAAACACTAAAATATTACATTTATGGTAATTTTTTATAGTTATATCCAGTGTTTGATTACCATCCCACGTGAAATAAATGGATTTAGTATTGATTTATCTAATCATTTTAAATTTTAAAGTAATTTAAAATTGAAGTTGGAATTAAAATTGAAACTAATTTAATTTTGTTCAACATGTGAAATATAATCTAGTTTTTAGAGATTGAGGTATACCTGACGAAAAGATATGTCGTAATTTCCCGAACGCTGCCCAGCCGAGTTGAATCCGTCGATTGACCTCTCGGTCGAAGTTGGACTTACCTAGTCGGACTATTTGTCCCAGGTAAACGTACTCGTCAACAACTTCGAGCATAGTGCTCCCAACAACTACCGGCACAGGTGTGACATGGACATTAAACATGATCTTTGTTTTGTCCATGTTCATCTTAAGACCTATCCGTTGGGAGGCACTATTGAGGTCATTGAGCATAATGCTTAAGTCCTCCAGCGATTCTGCCATAAGGACTATATCGTCGGCAAATCTTAGGTGAGTGATGTACTCGCCATTGATGTTAATACCGTATCCTTTCCAGTCCAGTAGCTTGAAAACGTCTTCCAACGCAGCGGTGAAGAGTTTCGGGGATATAACATCACCCTGTCTTACACCTCTCTGCAGTTGGATAGGTTTCGAACTCTGGTTCTGTACTCGGATAGCCATCGTAGCCCTACTGTACAAACACTTCACTTCACATGTAACACAACATACACTTCGATGTACCGACAGTCAACTTGGCACCGCAGAAGGGACTGTAGCACCGCCCAAATTTCGACGGAATCAAAGGATTTCTCATAGTCCACATATGCCAGGCAAAGTGGCAGATTGTACTCTTCGGTCTTCTGTACAATCTGACGCAGGGTATGTATGTGGTCTATGGTACTGAAGCCTTTTCGGAAACCGGCTTGTTCGGGAGGCTAGAAGTCGTCGAGTCTGAGTGCGAGACGATTCGTAATGACTCTCGAAAATAGCATGTAGACGCGGCTCAGAAGGGAAATCGGTCTGTAGTTCTTCAAGAGAGCGTTGTCGCCTTTCTTAAAGAACAAAACCACCGCGCTTCTACTCCACGCCTCCGAAGTAGTGCCTCCATGGAGGACGGAATTGAAGAGCTTCTGAAGGACTTCAAGTACCGGTGTTCCACCCGCTTTCAGAAGCTCCGCTGTAATTCCATCCTCGCCCGGGGCCTTGCCGTTTTTAAGGTGGTGGAGAGCCATTCCAATCTCGCTCAGACTGACGTCCGGGATATCATCGGAATAATGTCGGATAAGACTTGCTCTTGGATCGTTACTCACACTTGCGTGTGGCTCCAACGATGATGTGTACAGCTGCCCATAGAACCTCTCAATCTCACTCAGAATCTCAGGTGTCCCGGAAACGATGTTGCCACACTCAGTCTTCAGCTTTGACAGTTGGCTCTTTCTGGCAGACAGATCTCTGGCAAAGACTTTGGAGCCCTGGTTCCGCTCGATCGCTTCTTTAATACGAGAAGTATTAAATTTACATAAGTCTCGCCGCATGCATTTGGAGATCTGTCTGTTCAGTTGCTTGTATGCTGTCAAATCTGTTGACGATTGCAGCCTCATCTCCCGTCTAACAGCCATGAGATTAAGAGTGTGATCGGAGAGTTTTTGTGTTCTTCTGCGGCGGGTCTTGCAGAACTTAGCTCCGACCGCATGAACAGTTTCCACGAGCTTGTCGTTCATATCGTCCACTGCATTGCAATCTTCTAGGCACTGGAAGCGGTTACGTAACTCGAGCTGAAAGGTTTCGGGATTCTGGATTAGAGCACGAGGGGGACGGAGCGTTGACTTCATTAGACGAGACCTCTCCAACTTAACGTTTAGGTTCAGTGTGCCTCTAACCATTCGGTGATCGCTGCCAGTTTTCACCCTTGCGATCACTGAGACATCACTGAACAGTTGGCGTCTGGTCGTCATAATGAAGTCAATCTCATTTTTTGTCGAACCGTCGGGGCTCGACCAGGTCCACTTCCTGTGGGGCCGCTTCTGGAAGAAAGAGTTCATCATAAAGAGTCCCTCTTTCTCCATAAATTCGGCCAGCTGCTGGCCTCTTCGGTTCCGTTGCCCTACTCCAAATTTCCCTACCTTCAGCTCACCGCTTTCTCTTGTGCCTAGTTTTGCGTTGAAGTCTCCCATCAACACCGTGTAGTGGGTTTTGGAGAAATGTATGGCTCTGGAAATATCCTCATACATTTCCTCCACCTCCTCATCGGGATGTGCCGAGGTTGGTGCATAAGCCTGAATGACCTTCAGCAAATACCGTTTGGTGATTCTGAGTATCAGGTACGCGACCCTCGTCGACACACTCCCAATCTTTACAACATTGTTGACGAGAGACTTGTGGACGATAAATCCGACACCTCCTTGGGACAGATGGTCGCCCTCCCGGTGATAGAACAAGTTGCCGGACTCGAGAATTACCGTTTCCTCCCCCTCTCTTCGGACCTCGGATAATCCAATAATATGCCAGCGCAACTTGTCTACCTCTTCTTCCGGCTCCAGTATCTTCTCGTCAGTCCTCAGGGTGCCTGCGTTATATGTTGCCAGGTCGAGTCGTCGTAGGTGGCAACCGAACCTCCACCGGAGATTCTTAGCACCCCCTGCCCCGCCGTTACCATGGTCGCCACCGTAGCCAGGAATAGCGGGGCCGCCGGGGACTGGGGGCCGTCTGTTTGTGTATTTATTCATTGGGGGGTAATATGTAATATGGTAGCAGGTATACCTCAATCTCTAAAAACTTGATTGTACAACCAGTGCGTGTTGCCAGTGATGACTTACGGATCTGAGACGTGGTCCTTCACTGCTGGCCGTATGAGGACGCTTAAGGTCGCTCAGCGAGCTATGGAGAGGGCTATGCTCGGAGTTTCTCTGCGTGATAGACTCAGAAATGAGGATATCCGCAGTAAAACCAGAGTGACCGACATAGCCCAACGGATTATTAAGCTGAAGTGGCAATGGGCCGGCCATATAGCTCGAAGAACCGATACCCGATGAGGAAGAAAGGTTCTCGAGTGGCAGCCTCGTACCGGTAGGCGTAGTGTAGGGTGACCCCCCACTAGATGGAGTGACGACCTGGTAAGACGTGCAGGAAGTCGATGGATGCAGGTGGCTCAGGACCGTGCTTTGTGGCATTACTTGGGGGAGGCCTATATATAGGACTTGTGAAGGGCTGTAATGATGATGATGATGATGATGTGAAATATTTAAAATATAATATTATTTAAAAATCAACTATATCAGATAATTTTTCAAAATTGATATTTTAAATAAATCATCTAGATTTCGTCGCCCATTCTGTGCTAATCAGTTTGAAAGTTCATCCAATCGTGTATATCTTGTGGTGACCATTTCGCTTCACGAAGTATCCAATTTCACACTTCAATGATGGTTGATATTGCTGAACATTTGATCTTGGGGAACATGAATCTCACAAATATTTTATGCAGTAATGTAGATTTTAGTTTGTTATCCTACGAAACAGTCACACAAATTAAATTTTTCGATTTTACGACATGCTTTTTCGAAATTTTAAGACATTTTACTTACGTCTATGTTAAGGAAACAATGTTCAGGATTTTTTGATAAAGGTTATGATAAACAAAGTAATTAATCTTAATTTATAACATTTCTTCTGTTATAACTACGTGGCTTCTATCAATAATGTCATTGATGCAAATAATATAATGGGTGAAACTATTTCACCAAATAAGCTAGTAATAAACGGGGCACCCTGATAATCTGGCACTGAGTTTGGCATTTCTGGTCGCCAGTACATTAAATCAAATCTTATATATTTAAAACTTAAGAAACTCTTTATCATATGTTGTTATCCTTATTTATCTAACTTGTCATCCGTAATGATAATGGTATAAACACAACAATATTTTAGGGCTGCTTTTCATTGATTTTAAAAGTTCAATTTTTTCGTAAGATTGCACTGTTCGTCTTAAAGATGTTTTGATCAGCTCATTTGAGCACCGTAAGTTGTTGATACGCAGAATTTGATAGAAATATGAAATTAGTCAAGGTCAGCCCTCAACTTTGATCACGAAGAAAAATGTAGCTACTATCAGGTGACGAATTCTAGTAAGCCATCGCATCGCTTATGATGAGATTTGAACACATTTAGGTATAATTCTAAATAAATAAAACATTCATCAACGTTTAAATAAGCTTTTAAAGTAGCTGTTAAATTATGATCACGGACGTTCAAACGTATATGATATTATAATGATTTCTTATATTTACGCGAACACTACACATGATTAAAACTACTTTTACGGATTTTATCGCGTTTATTTTTACTTTTTATTTTTTATTTTTAATTCCCGACGTTTCGGACGCTTTCCAGCACCCATTTTAATTAAAAAAGCTGAAGGTACTCCGGGTTTAACAATGACATCGGGACGTCAGTCATCTCAGTCCCCCGTGACCATGGGTGCTGGAAAGCGCCCGAAACGTCGGGAATTAAAAATAAAAAATAAAAAGTAAAAATAAACGCGATAAAATCCGTAAAAGTAGTTTTAATCACGTATATGATATTGTGAAGGAATATAAAAAATATATATATACAGTCTTTTTTGTGAGTGTTTTTTATTCGAAGGCGACACCAAAAAAAAAATAAAGGTGAAAAATAAGCACGAAGAAATAATTTTTTTTAAATGTAATAGAGTATACTTTTAGGATGATTTACTTATACTTAGCATTTTTATAGAACGTGTCGTTGCCGTTAGGTTCTTTTGAGGTGATGCATGAGTTAAGATCGTGCAATCACCCGGTCCTCATTATTTTGGAGCAACCCAGCAGTCAGTTTCTTCAAACCAAAAAATATAGAAAAAATATTTAAAATATTTAAAATATAGAAAAAACGGACTCATGCGGACCACATTTTAGAAAACTTGGTATATATAACATCTATTAACTTTGTTGAGTCTTGTAAGTTCGTCAAAAATACCCAAATCTATATGCTCCTGTAAATACTGTCAAAATAAATAATAAGAACGAACTCATAATAAATTGAACATTAAATTCTCAAAACTAAACTCATATACAACAGGTCCTCATAATATGGTAACTAAAATATATAATAATATTCCAAATATCTTAAAAAATATATACAACACAAAATTCTTTTAAAACTCTTATAAAAAAAATAAGTCTTAACTAAAAAAAGTCATAACGTAAGTGAATAATTTATCGAATAAATAGTAAATATATGTGTATTATTTATAGAAAATAATGTATTAGAAAAGTAATGTTAAGGAGTATGTTAGTTTATATTATGTAGATTTTTACTTACAAAACTTTTTTTATAAAATAAGTTAACGTATTTTTTCCTTTATTTTTTGTCGAAAAATCTGTCAAGTAAGGCTGGATAAGGATGGAAAACTTACAACCCCAGCCCTTTATTACTTGTATACTGTCAGTTGTGCATTATGAGGTCGCGCGTTGTAGTGCAGGAACAGCGAGGACGAGCGATTGACCAAAGCCGTTAGAAGACATGCGATCTTCTCCGTCATTATGGTTTGTTTTTTACTGTACTTATCTGCAGTAATGTTCATCTTGTCAGTAAGATGCTGTAATGAACCACACCGGCGCTAGACCACCAAACAGTGACCACCAATTATCTAGGGGAAGCGTTCGTTTAGAGCATTGTTTACGTGATGAACCAGGACCCAACTAACTTGCTGAGCGCTTGCCATCGTCAAACGGCATCCATTTTTGTCGAAGGTAACAATGCACATTTCGAAGCGTAAAACGCGCTGGCGATCATTGAGTTCGAAGGTCAATGTGGCGCAAATGTATTAATATTATTTTGATGCTAACGTCGAAAGCTGCTGCTAATTCAGCCGAAATTGAGTATCATCAGCTTCTACAATCGCTTCTTTGTAATGGATTGTCCTATCGAAAATAAGTTTCTGACATCTGAAAGTGCCTTACTGAACTAAGATCTTCTGTAAGTTTAGACCGAATCTTTATGGTATATTCTGAGAAAACCTCAATAATTTGAGTATTTTAAATTTTAAAAAAGTAGTTCTTTTAGAATTACTTCAACAGTCTTGTTTTGATCAATTCAATAATCTAATCAGCTACTTTACTAAAAAGCGACGTCGATTGCCGTGAACTGCATCAAATATCGGATTCTATTAGACTTAGAATTTCATATTGTTAAATTTATTTTACTATTTATACTAGGGGGCAACACTATGAACAAGTTAGTCAATGGCAGTAACGCACTGCATGTGTTGAACAATTTTGTGGTGTGAACTGTGAAGTAAGAGTTACCAATTTCAATATATAATAAAATAGAATATCTTGCAATTGTTATTTGCTATGTTTCCGTAACACTCAACAGGTTATGGGCCCAGAAAAACTTGTAACAATAGTAACGTGCAGTAAAATTCGGTATAAGTAAACTCCGTACAAGTACATATAACCTCCACATGGATCTCACTAGTTTAAAAATGAATATGGAACACTTTGTAGGAAATAACTTCCATCAGTCGAAATTTCAAATAAAAAGTGCTTTAAATGCAAAAGGCATTGATATCTTTAAACCAAAATCGGAGAAATCAGACGAAGAATGGTTATAAATGACGGCGTGGCCATGTTAATAATTACGAAGTAAAAGCAAATCACACTGATTGAAAATTGTGACAAGTGCAGCAAAATTATGGAAAATTGGAATCCATCTACGAACAAAAACAATAAAATGATGACTCGTGAACGATTTTATCAATATAAAATGAGTCTTTCTGACTCAATGGCTTAACATATTGTTACGAACTTAAGGTTCGTTACAATGAAAACTGCCGATTGAATTACCGAAATTGACACTTTAATTACTGAACACCAATTAAAGCTTAAATCACACAAATAATAAAGCACACTTGACTATTTAGTTCACTTTATTTCGCTCCGAAAGCTTCACTTGTATTGCCAATTTAATACTACCATGGTCGCGGCACATAACGGTTTTATATAGGCATTTTCCACCGAACTATCCACAATCTTCTAGCAAATACCGGTCCCGACCGAATAGATGTAGAAAGTTAGAGTGTGGACTTTTCTAGAAAGCTTAATTCTTATATTCGATACTAGATGGTGCTGTTGGTGGAAAATTCAGGCATGAAATTTTTTAGCAAGCTCTCCTCGCTCTGTTCCCCGACACTAGATGGCAATAGGGGCATCAATGGCTTGCAACACCTCCCCCTTCTAAGACATGTTCATTCCGAGCATTATCTGCCAGTCGATTCATATGGATGATCTTAGGAGTACTTCTTGCACCTTTCTCTATCTGGTAGGTTACGTCACTGATCGTGGTCACAATCCGGTACGGGCCGTTCATTTATCTTGATGCTTAGTAGATTTACCTTTGCTGCAGACTGCATTGTGCATCTACACAAGTGAACCTTCGTCAAACCCCCTGTTGTTCATTTTGCGATCGTACCGGGTTTTCATCTTTTTAGACATTTGTTGGCCCGATTGTCTGACGTACTCATAAAATGTAATTCATTTTTTTCCACAAGTCATTTGCATAATTGGTTATACTGCGCGGCGTATCAGATAGTATTCTAGTGATTAGGTCTGAAGGGAGCCGTTATTCTCTTTCAAAGTTTGCGAAAGCTGGTGTCATTGATGAACTTTCGTGAATTGTGCTTCAATATGACAACAAAAACAGATGTATGTGCTTGTCCCATCTCGTTGTCGATTTTCCACAACTTTTACTTGGTATCTTTTCAACGTCTGATTGAATCGTTTTACCATTCCATCAGATTGCGGGTGGTAAGAAGTCGTTCTTGTTTTATGAGTACCCATAACGCGGCAAGTTTCCTGGAATATTTGAGATTCAAAATTCCTTCCTTGATCGCTGTGAATCTCTAAAGGTACTCTAAAACGATAGAAAACTTCATGAACTAGTTTATCTGCAACTGTTGAAGCTTCTTGATTTGGAATAGCGAAGACTTGCGGCCACTTAGTGAAGTTATTCAACACAACCATGAAATATTTGTTACCATTTTCACTTTAGGGAAACGGCCCCGCCACGTCAATGCCTCTTTCACGGCGCAACAACATTGTACAATTTCCATACACCTCTATTACGAGTATGAGGTCCCTTTACAGCCGCATAGCTTGTACATTTGCGACAACAGTCATCGACATCGTTTTGACAGTGCACCCAATAGAACCGTTATCGTATCTTTAGTAGAGTTCATTTAACTCCTAGATGGCCTCCTGAACAATCATTATGGTACAGGTGTAGAACACAACTGTCTCCCCAACCATTTTTCCATTTGCGGCACAGGACTCCATCCTGAATCAGCAAGCTGTCCCATTGGGGACAATAGCTTTTCGTAGGCGAACTCATCGCTGGGACGTCGCCCCACTTGGGCCTGAGAACACTGGCCTTCATTCATTCCTGAATCGGCTTGACCTTGCTGCTGTGCATGTTGTTAGTTTATTCCACTCGTTTCTGAGATGGTCTGTCCTGAGAATCCTCACAGATACCACTTCCTTACCCTCTTACCTAGTACAATGCTTGCACTCTTCAGGACACGGTCTTCTTGACAATCTGCTTTGCCATGAGATTTCTCGCTTCGATTTTCGATTACAAAGTCGTATTACTGCACTAGTTCAATCCACTTCGCAACTTGTTTTTTTATAACTGCAATATTTTTATATTTCTATTTATTTATTAATTTTTAATATTTTATGACTGCAATAGCCATTATAGTGCAGCATGGTCAGTTCATATGTAAAATTTACGCCCCAGAATATATTTGCTTAAAAGCTGCAACGACTTTACCACAGCTAACTATTCGCGTCTTGTAAAACGATGAAACACGACAGTCAGACAGTCCCTGAGCTTCTGGAATTCAATATCGCAACTTTCATCCCAACGGAAATGCCGCTTCTCCTCGGTTACCTTGTGCAGATTTTTTGCTACATCTGCAAAGTTCTTAACAAATAGCCGATAATAGGGGCATAAACCCCAAAATGCTCGACATGTCAGTGGTTCTGACCAAGGTTCGAGCTACTTTCCATGGAAGATCATTGTTTACCTTTTTCACGAGTACACAACCGTGAGTTTCGACAATGTTCGAAAACCGGCACAATCGTTTCCGATCTCGGCAGAAGAGCAATCTTCTTAATGCTGTACACGTTCCCTATTAACGACCCTTCTACAAAAAGTTCCTCCTGTCCACATTTCAAAACACTATGCATAACTTCGATCTCACAACAATTATTCTTAATAAAGTCTAGGCCCAGGATGCAGTCGTCCATTATATCAGCCACGATGATTGCTGTCCATGACGCAGGTAGATCATGTTGCCTAGCTTCAACTCCAGCTCCTTCTCTCCACGAACGGGTGTTCACTGACCGGTGGCTGTTACCAAATTAACGTGTTCTTCGTTGTATGCGGAGTCCCCAAGGAACTATCTTATAAGTTGGGAACTGACAACCGTGCAAAAGGCTCCAGTGTCTAAGGTCAGTTTACACGGCATTTCATTTATCTCGCCCTTGATGATTAGGCTTTTCTCATCTTGGGTTTATGACATTGATATCCTTGGGTTTCTTTTAACATCAGCCAGCACCCACCCCGCAGTCCTTTTCCTCGTTTCCCTACTGCTGCTGGGCAGTGCTGCTAGCCGCACTACACTCTCAAGATCAATCACCTTCTCTTTGTACAGTTCACTTAGGGCAGTTGGATCGATTATGACCGCTTTACCCACAGTTATAGCACCTAGGGCTGTATCCTTTAGCGAACTGTAGCTGCCGTATCCTCCATGACGTGATGGGAGCGAAGATCGTGCCGCAAGGCTTCCACCTCCAGTGCACGGTCCAAAGCGTCCTTAAGCGTCCCGTTGTGCCCGAGCCTTACAGCAGCTCTGACTTCAAAGTCGCGGATGCTGTCGATGAATGTCTACACCAGGTTCCCTCCAATGAGCGCAAGTATAGACTGGTATGCTTTTTGAACCATCTTCTCTACCTCAAGGGTCCACTGCTGCAGGTTTTTGTTGCTGCGTTGTACGCGATCTTTAAACTGCGCACGAAAGACTTGTTCTAGGTAAGCGTCGCCATATTTTGCCTCCAATGCCTCAAGGAGCTGCTCGTAAGTCACTTTTTTACCGAGAGCTTCCAACACAGTTGAGGCTTGGTCACACAGGCCTAGGGTAAGTGCAGTTATGGCCTGACTTTTATTCCAGCCGTTCGGATCCCTGAGAGCCTCGAACTTGATTTTGTAGGCTGACCAGGAAGAAGTCCCGTCGAACGGCGGCATTTTGAATCCACGTAGCGAAGGTGTTGTAGTTACTACGGGAGCTGTAATTCCATCCCCAAGTTTGAGGTCGTTCAGCGTTTTCTTCACGTCAGCCATCATGTCATCAACCCAATTGTTGTATTGGTTGATTCGCGTTTCAGCTTCTAACAGGCGGTTGTCATGTTGAGCAACCCTATCCTTCACCTCCCTTATCGCTTTTCCGAAGGAAGCGTCAAAGTCCTTGATGAGGAGCATCTGCTCTTCCAACCGAAGGCCCTCACCCAGCAGCTTATCTTCAAATTGGCATGCCTGTTTCGCCTGCCCGCGGGCCCGTTCCGCCTGCTGGCGGGTCTGTTCCACCTGCTGGCGGGCTTGTTCCTTCTGCTGTTCTTTCAACTAACGGGCCTGTTCTTTTTGTCGGCGGGCATATTTCTCCTGTCAGCGAGCCTGTTCCTTCTGCTGCTCTTTCAACCAACATCATTATGAGAGCACCTAAGTTAAGTGCTGCAGGTGTAGGAGCTGCTGAAGGGCTAGCCTCCGCTGCTGATAGTTGGCCCTCCGACGTCTGCGGCTTTGCATCACCAAATCTTCTCTGGTCCGTCTCCTGCTGGTGTTGACTAATCATACTTAACACTTTAGTTCACTTTATTTCGATCCGAAAGCTTCGCTCGTATCGCCAATTCAATACTGCCACTGTCGCGCCCTAAACAGCTTTATATAGGCCTTTTAAACCGGAACATCTGGAATGTTCCAGTAAATACCGGCCCCGTCCGACTCCATGAAGAAAATTCGAGTGTGGACTTTTCTAGAAAGCTTAGTTATTCTATTCGATACTAGATGGAGTTTTGGGTAGAAAGTTTAGGCATGGAATTTTCTAGAAAGCTCTACTCACTCGACACAAGATGGCGCTAGGGGCATCAATTATGGATTGCAAAAATATTAAAAAAGTTGGCACAGCAAATGAATGAAACTGTCGAAAGTATAAGGGAAACAGCAATTATTACAAAAATTCTCAGCACATTCCATCCTAAAGCAACAAACCATACACAACTTCACTGCTAGATTGCTTGATGTGGAAAACAATTTATCATCTGAAGAGCAAAATGAGATTGCCCTTGTAACCCAAAAGGAAATACAAGTCAAAAATACTACAGAAGGCCATAGCTTTATTCGTTACAACTGTGACAAACGTGGACACTTTGCTGGACAATATAAGTCACATATGAAAACCGATTTAACTGAAAACCATAGTAACATGTTCAATTCGGATTCGAAATTATGACACATCTTCTCGGCAGGCATACCCCAAAACTTGAAAACTAGATTGTACAACCAGTGCGTCTTGCCACCCCCACCCACCACCCACTAAATGGAGTGATGATCTGGTATAATTACATATACTGCATTTCATGCAGAATGTGTAAGTATTGTAAATAGCTCAATTGATGACATCTGGCTATTAGACAGTGGGGCATTTCAGCTATTATGAAATTTAGGAAAGAATGTTTTAATGATCTACAACAATTCAATGATGGTACCTACAGATGTGTAAAATTAAGTAATCAACCTGATCTTTAAGTGCGTGGAATAGGAACGGTAGTAATTAAAAATGCATGAAGGGACAGTGGGAGGATAATATATTGGAAGAAGTTCTTTTTGTGCCTGAATTAATAAAAAAATTATTCTCAGAAGGGGCCAACAATAATTCTTTTACTTACAAGAACAAAAGTTTAGTTTTGAGTGCAACTCAAATTTAAAACAACTTATATGAAATTAACTTTCAAACTGTATTATGTTTTTATTGTAATAATCTACAAAATTCAAAAAACATGACAAAACTGTGGCATGAGAGACTTGGTCGATTAAATATGAATGAAATAAAAAATATGATTAAAAGTGGATTATTACAATGCACTGATGATCAATTTGTCTGTGAAGCATGTATTTGTGGAAAGCAAAGCCGTTTTTCATTTCAATCATCACACCGGGCCCAATTAATTAATTAAGGAGATTTGGTATACGGTGATGTTTGTGGTCCAATAAGTGAGTTTCCAATACAAGTTATCAAATTTTGTATTCTATTTAAAGATGCAGCCTCAAGTTTTCTGAATTTATATCTTATAAGACACAAAAGTGAAGCATTAGACCATTTTAAGTCATATAATGCCTTAAAAATGAATAAGCTTGGCCATAATGACTAATCTAATTTATCATCAGAACAGCAAACTTGCCATTATCAGAATGATATCTCTACATTCTGATAATGGCAAGAAGTATGTCTCGTAGTGGAATAATTCATGAATGCACAGCTCCTTACACCACGCACTATTATGGAAAGTGCACGGATAATGCTTCATGGAAAGAATTTACCTCTAAATTTGTGGGCTGAGGCTGTAAACCGTGCAGTGTACGTAATTCGAACTACTCCAGTCAAACTCCAAATAAATCACCATTTGAAAGAAGACAATCAATTTTTCTATCGATAACGGGCCCCCTACAAATTTTAAAGATTCCCAATGAAATGCATGTCAATTTATTCCCTATTATCCACAGATTACAACAATATTATTAGTTTTACTGGATCTAAACCGAGTCCTGAGAAATTAACAAATAAAATGTGAATCTAACAATAACCTAAAAACAAACTAGAAGCGATTTTCTAGTAGTATTCATCGGTATTATAAGTTAAAATTGTTGAATAATAGTAAATATAATAATAAGCTGTAGGTATATTCAGCATTTATAAATATTTTAAAATCGATGTAAAACCTTTCACTAGTTCCGGCAAAACATAGTACCTGTCTGTGCAGAAATGTCGCACGGATTCCATTTTTGACATGTATTGATTAATTGTGAGTGTAAATTCTAAATACCAAGATAGCTAAGGGATAATGTCTATTTATATTTATGATATTACCAACACACAGTATGAAATATGTTCTAAACTGGTTGTATTACAAAAAACAAAATATTATGTAGGTAACTCTATTTACGATTGTAAATCATAATTTATTTAAGCATTCTATTAACACTAGTAGGTACAGAAACAGAAACCTTTTATTCAATGTAGATTATAAATAATTCTTATTTTAAAGTCACTTTTTAATTTACCACTGGTTCGGAAAAAACCTCTAACTTGAAGAGAACCGGCAAAATACCCAGTGGGTCTTTTAAAAAAAAGCCAGCTTACAATCATGTACGTCATAATTAACAACACATAACAAATTAGAAATAGCTTGGAAGCGATCACCTTACCTACGGGTTATTGTCATCCATAAATTCCTTTATACTATAACAACCCCTTTTATACAAACTTAGTTTAATAAATTTTGAATGATTGACTGATAACTTTGATGATTGACTGACATATATAGACAGTAGAAGTGTCAAGACTTTGTTTTAATATGTTTGGGTTGACTAGGAAGAAGTATACATCACAATAAAATGACTGGGAATTAACATGCTTATCTATGTTATTATACAGTGATAAATATTGAAGAAGTATGATGTTTTAAACTGTTTGTGTAAGGATTACAAAAACACAGGCTTAATTTAAATGTGTTAATTACTAGCGATGCGCCTCAGCTTTGCACTGGTGATTTATGGATCTTGACAAATGTGCCATCTATCGGGTCGAAATGTAAATATAAGCCATCTAGGGATCCATCCAAACACACGCAAACATTTTCATTGAAATTGGTTGGATGGTTTCTTACGTTTTGTCTATAACGGGCATAGGTAGAAACATTTTAGTGTTAGATATATTTCTGAAGGTTTTTTGAATATAACTTGATGGTAACATGTACATTTATGATATTGTAAGCAATCAAAAGGGCATTTTCAATTATAAGAGATATGATATAAGACTGTTGTATTCAATATCCATACACATTTTGTCTCTGCAAGCTTTCAGGCTGCAAGGCATACAGATTTGTTCTAAGTGATCCACCTGAAAAGAAGTTTAACAGTGGTAGAGCCATGCGACAGCTTTGCTGTTGCACGTATGGGCCGGCTCAAACCGGGGTGGTACCACGACCTCACAGAATACCGGCGTGAAGTGGAAGCTCTGCTTCCGCGTTTCGTCTGGTGAGTGCAGGTGGCCGGAGGCCCAAATCCCCCCCCCCCATCAACATGGCAGCGGAATTAAATAAAGATAGACTACCCCAGGAGGGTACCAGCACCCCTGGAGAATCCCTCGCTGAGCATCCACGACCATGTTTCTCCACTTCTGAGCGTGGGTGCTCAGGCTGCCCCGCGTATTCTGGGGGGGGGCGAAATTCCGCTCAAGACTACAACTGCTCGGGGCAAACGGAGCAACAAGACCAAGGCGACCCCTGCCACGCTGTCCGTGAATTTCTGCAATATCAGGGGACTTCACTCTAACCTAAACGCCGTCCACTACCATCTCGAGACGGCGAGGCCGGCTCTGCTCTTTCTGACCGAGACGCAGGTGTCCTCTCCGGCTGATGTCTCGTATCTCTCCTACCCGGGGTACAAACTGGAACACTCCTTTGTGCCTCGGGCTGGAGTTTGCGTTTACGTCAGAGAGGACATCTGTTCTCGACGCCTCGGCAGACTTGAAGGTTCGGACCTGTCCACCCTTTGGCTACGCGTAGACAGCGACGACCATCCGCGCGTCTACGGGTGCCTCTATAGGTCCCATAGCGGTAAGGCCGAAACAGACCGACTCTTCGACCACGTTCAAATGGCTGCAGACTCGTTGCTACAGCAGATCCCCTCCGCAGAGATCGTGATCCTCGGCGACTTTAACGCCCATCACGCCGAATGGCTTGGTTCACGTTTAACCGATCATGCGGGGAGATAACATATAACATAAACACTCACGCCTGTCACCCAGAGGGGTAGGCAGAGACTACAGACTTCCATTTAGCACGATCCTGACATACCTTTCTCGCCTCTTCCACATTCATATACCTACGCATACATGCTCGTCGGTTAAGGGTACTCTTAATTTGGCCCATTTTTAGTATATCGCCAATTTGGTCGACAAACTTCCGCCTAGGACGTCCCTTTCCGACTCTTCCATTCACTTCTGCAACATATATTTGCTTTGTCAGTCTTTCCGCATTCATTCTTTCTACATGACCAAACCACCGAAGCATTCCTTTCTTAATCCTGGTCACCGCATCATCTTGCAAACCACACTCTTCTTTTATCACACAGTTTCTCGCCCTGTCACTCAGATTCAGCCCTAACATACTCCTTAGCGACCGCATTTCTACCGCATTTACCGCGGGGAGATCTGTTCATGATTTTGCCTTGGCATATGGTCTGACACAACTGGTTACTTCGCCTACGCGGATTCCAGATGTGGAGGATCATGCACCTTCCCTGTTGGACCTTCTGCTGACCTCTCACCCGGACGGATATCAGATTTCCGTCGACGCCCCTTTAGGCTCCTCGGACCATTGTCTGGTCCGGAGTGTTGTGCCACTCACGCTGAAATCGCGGTTGCATTCTGCAGGCTGCCGCCGTGTTTGACACTATAGGTCAGCCGATTGGGATGGGATGCGGTCTTTCTTTGCATCCTACCCTTGGGGGCGGGTTTGCTTCTCGCCGGATGATCCCAACGTTGTTGCGGATTCTGTTACTGATGTGGTACTTCAGGGTATGGAACTTTTTATTCCTTCCTCTGTGGCGCCCATTGGAGGCAAATCTCAGCCATGGTTTGGTCGCTCCTGTAAAATAGCATCATGCTATAAGCAGGAGTGCTATCAAGCCTGGGTTGATGCATCAGCGTCCAGGGATGTAAACACCAGCGCTCTAAAAAAGAAGTATAATTCCGCCTCTAGGTCCTTCAAAAGAGTCATTGCCAAGGCAATGTCAGAGCACATAGGCAGAATTGGCGAGAAACTAGTTCGCCTTCCTTCTGGAACCCGTGCATTCTGGTCTCTCGCCAAGGCTGTCCAGAGGAATTTCAGTCAGCCATCTCTTCCATCTCTGCACAGGGAAGACGACTCACTGGCCCATACTGCAAAGGAGAAAGCCGATCTTCTAGGCTCCTTCTTTGCGTCTAACTCGACTCTCGATGATGGGGGGAGTATGCCGCCGATCATCCCGCGGTGTGAGTGCTCCATGCCGGAAGTGCAGTTCACACAGCGCTCGGTTCGCAAAGCACTCCTCTCCCTGGACATCCACAAGTCGAGTGGGCCTGACGGAATCCCCCCAATTGTGCTGAGGACGTGTGCTCCAGAGTTGGCACCGGTTTTAACGCGTCTTTTCCGGTACTCCTACTCCCTAGGCGTAGTCCCAAAATCATGGAAGACGGCTTTTGTCCACCCGATCCCTAAAAAAGGCGACCGCTCAGACCCGTCCAACTACCGGCCAATCGCCATCACCTCCTTGTTCTCCAAAACAATGGAGTCCATTGTAAACTGCCAGCTCATGAGGTACCTTGAGGATCACCAGCTGATTAGTGACCGCCAATACGGTTTTCGCCGTGGTCGGTCAGCTGGTGATCTTCTGGTCTACCTCACTCACAGATGGGCGGAGGCAGTAGAGTTCAAGGGGGAGGCATTGGCCGTTAGTTTGGACATTGCGAAGGCCTTCGATCGGGTTTGGCACAAAGCGCTTCTTTCGAAGCTCCCTTCCTATGGGCTTCCCGAGAAATTGTGCGATTGGATCACCAGCTTTCTTGCAGATCGGAGCATCAAGGTCGTTGTAGACGGTGCAAGCTCCGATTGCAAGCCTATTAATGCTGGTGTTCCACAGGGCTGCGTGCTATCGCCAACGCTGTTTCTTCTGCATATCAATGATATGTTGCATACCCGTAACATTCATTGCTATGCAGATGACAGCACTGGTGATGCTCTTTACACCGGCCGAGCCAATATTTCTCGGGAAAACATCTCCGAGTGCCGGGACAAACTTGTGTCTGAAGTCGAGTCTTTGCTGAACAGAGTCTCGGATTGGGGACGACTAAATCTAGTCCAGTTTAACCCCCAGAAGACACAAGTTTGCGCGTTAACCGCTAAAAAGAACCCCTTTGTCGTATCCCCTCAGTTTCAAGGCACTCCCCTTGTTGCCTCAGCCAATATCGGAATCCTCGGCGTCGACATATCGAGTGACGTGCAGTTTCGTGGTCACTTGGAAGGGAAGGCCAAATTGGCCTCTAAAAAGCTTGGCGTGCTCAGCAGAGCGGGACAGTATTTCATGCCGGCGCACCGCCTGCAACTTTACAAGGCGCAGGTTCGGCCGCACATGGAATACTGTTCCCATCTCTGGGCTGGGGCTCCCCAGTACCAGCTCCTTCCACTTGACTGCATCCAGCGCAGAGCGGCTCGAATCGTCGACGACCGAGTGCTTTCCGATCGGCTCGATTCACTGGCGTTGCGAAGAGATGTTGCATCTCTTTACGTATTTTATCGCATCTATCACGGGGAGTGCTCTGAGGAATTGTTCGGATTAATCCCAGCCGCCAAATTTCGTGAACGCACGACACGGCAAACGTCCCGATACCATCCACACCATCTGGATGCTTGGCGGTCCACCACTGTACGTTTCACAAGGAGTTTTCTTCCACGTACAACCTCTCTGTGGAATAGTTTATCACCGGCGATTTTTCCGGACCGATACGACCTGGGGACCTTCAAGAAAAGAGCTTACTCCTTTCTAAAGGGCCGGCAACGCACCCGCAATTCTCCTGGTGTTGCGGTTGATCATGGGCGGCGGTAGTCACTTAACATCAGGTGAGCCGCATGCTCGTTTGCCCCCTCTTCTATAAAAAAAAAAAAGTTAATGAAAATTGTAAAGGTGTCTTAACTCAATAATAATTCTTATCAATATAACATTTTTTCTATGTTATATAGGAATTAAAATGACATTTTAATAATAAGAGATATGAGATAAGAGTATGCCTTCAATGCTAAATATCTGCCTGTTCATATGTTAAATAATAAAGAAATTATTATAAATTATACAGCATTAATCAGCTCCAGCTGATCTAATCCAGAAGCAGTAGTTATTATTTAACATCAATGATATTCAACTATGTAAAATTTATCTCAAATTTTATTTCCACTGGTTTCATGTATATAGGAGACAAAATCTTCTAGATTTCTAGATTACAAAATAATGTTCCTTTCTGCAGAATGAACAACACAGCTTTCTAAGCATAATAAATGCAACCTTTACACTTTTTTGTGCAAACTATTATTATTAAAATTTATATTTGCTTCTAGTACAAATAATTACTACATTTTTTACACATGAATATATGTACTTACTATTTATATTGCCTATATACTATGGCTGGTATAAATCCAGGATCCGTGTCTGGATAAAAAAACCATTTAGTAGTAAGCAACTTGCTGAATACATAAGGTACCTATTTATACACAAATGCAGTTATATGAATTGCTCTTAAAAACCCTCTTTAAGTCCCTCGACCCAAAGATTCTAATTTTCTTTTAACATTATAATAACTTCTTTTGTGCTTTTATTCTATTTATTATTTAATTTAGATTTTACTAATAACATAAACTTTATACTTTGTCACTTTTAACAAACTAATAAGGTTCTAAGACCTGTTTGTTATTTGTATTTGTTTTAGGTAAAATCTATAAACTTAATAATAGATTTTCGCAACCTAGAATAGGTGTAAATTAATAAACTATTATATTAATTAACCTTAACTCGTCAGTTTTACTTGCAAATTTTACCACAAAAAATAAAAAGAGAAAATCATACGTACTGTGTCAATTAATATTTGGCTTCCCGGTAACTGATAATATCCATATTTTCTTCATTAGTCGAGTAATGTTTTTAAATAAAAACTTCGTTTTGTTCTTAATTCTTACTATAATGATGCGACTCCAACCATGTTTTATTTCACTCGAGTGAATCGAGTGAATTTGTCCAACTCGATAATCGATAGAAAATAAAATTTATCGAGTTAACTTGGCGCATCGTATCGATTCAGAGGGTGCTATATAGATATTATTTCACTTATTGACTTGTATATATAATAAGTCGCTGCGGGTGACATCTTGATTTGCATCCAAATCCAAACTTGCATCTGGCATGTTGTAAACAAACCGGAACTTAGTTTGATTTATGATATTGATTTATAATTTTATTTTAATGTTTGCCACATATTACTTATTTATAAAGGTACATATTTTAAAATGGTTTAACTAAAGTAATCGCTACTCACAACTCTAGTGATAAACTTTTCTGTAAATAGTCAATTTACTCAAAACTTAGTGCACAACTAGAATGACATACATGTATAAATTTACCCGAGTGGCTCGAGTTACTAAAATTCTACTCGAATCGCATCTTTATCTTACGGCCAACGTAGTATTTGTCTACAATTTAGTGATGAAATCGACTTACTAATTCGAGCAATTTATTGATAAATTATGTAATAAAAAATTGATATGAGGTAATATGTTTATAATTTTGTATCAATTTATGATATATACTTTG
This sequence comes from Parnassius smintheus behrii, assembly GCA_036936625.1. Lineage (NCBI taxonomy): Eukaryota > Metazoa > Arthropoda > Insecta > Lepidoptera > Papilionidae > Parnassius > Parnassius smintheus. Next base: position 49,299,715 of record JAUPFT010000003.1, read on the forward strand.
TATTTACATCGTAACGTTAGAGTGATATTATGTATATATGAATATTATGAAGATTGTCAATACGCATACCAAAAGTAATATATAAATACCTATTAGATGTTGTAATAATAATTGTGTTGCATGGAAGAACAATTATAAAAATAATTTGTGAGAAATTGACACAGCTTCGTTCAGCGAATTTGAATTGCGTAACTCGAGCTCAAAATCGAGTTACCTGAATTTCAACTCGAGTCGATTTTTTCCGAGTTATCACGGCACATCTCTAAGACAATATTTTTTTAAATATTATATTACATTAGCCAATGATCAGAACACGAATATCAAAACAACTATTTTTTTTTCAGATTTCTTGATTCCGTTTACATTTTTGAAAAATCTATAGGCCATTTACTACTATAATTTGGTGTCTTTTTTTGGTGTAAATACCATTAAGTAACGTTAATATTTCTAGTGTGCCCAAAAATGATTGTCTCCTTTGAATTTCAACAACACTAAATTTAATCTGTCATATCCCTAGCGGTCTCATGAGACCGAACCTACCCCCAGCATTTTAACTAATTATATATTAAATAATAATAAAAATATATATTATATAATTAAAAAAAATGCATTTAGAGACGACTTACTTTTACTTTGTGGTTGCGCGGAAACCCATTCGTATTTATTTTATATTTTGACGGTAGGTTGCCAAGTCGTTTATTCCTTTCCAAAACGATATCATTCATACCCTCCTATCGACACATCGGGGTGGTGGGGTAGGAGGGGAAAGAAGATGATTCTAGAATGTCACGTAATCATCGGATCCGAAGATATATAAGGCACGCGCGACCAACGCGCAGCCTCTGTCCACCGCGCTCGTTGTTGAAACCACACCGCTTCTATCCCGGCGTATCTCTGGGGCCCCAGAGTGTCTCTCCATAAGAAGTTCCAGAAGTCGCAGCTATAGTGCTCAACAGAATAGAAGAAACCCCGGTGAGTCGATATTCCTAATAATACTGCCTGCTTGATATAATTGTTTTAACCCGCTCCAATTTTGTTTTCTCCTAATCAGGCAGGATTCCTTTTCATCGATTCGGCAAAATAATAGTTCATTCAAGGGAAGAGCGAGTGCATTGTACCGCGCGCTATAGTCGACGTTATATAAGCGTAGAATCATTTAGTAGATACAGTCCACTTAGATTAATATCTCGCGTAATAGGTTTAAGGTTCGACCGGGGAACTAGACTTCGACAGCCTTAGACACGTGGCTCCACCACTTTGCTTTTATTAGTGTTTAGTATAGTATTTTGTTATAAAATTATTATGAAAGTTTTTGTGTGAATATAATTTATCTTTTGAAAATAATTGTGATATTTACGCTGGTGTCCTGCGCTGGGTAAGTACATTTTTTACTACGAAAATACAATTTAAATGTATTTTACTGAAGTAAAAGCACTAAAACAAGTAATTTAACATAATAATAAATAAACAGAAACAAGTTTTATATTGAAATTTATAATGAATTTTTTCGATAAATTCAAGGTTAGGTTATTTTTAGCTACGCTGCGTCGCGCGAAGGGAGCGGATGGTGTCAATCATTTTAGCTGAGGTTTGAGGGGGTAAATCATCTCAGAGTATGTGGTTCTTATGGATATGTTCATGTACCTGATGGTTGCAGAAGTAAGTTGGATAAGAAAAGTATTTAAATGATTTTGGTTGGCTGTAACAATGAAAATTATGGGATGTATTATCCAAATACACATAAAATAAAATATCTCGAGATTTGATGAATTTTTTGAATCTCAAACCCATAAACAAACTAAAATTGAAGAAAAAGATTCTGATTTAGCACGAAAAATTCAAGGGTTGTAATCGATACAATCAATCACACCTGTATCCACGAGTATGTCAACATCAGAAGGTCAAATAGGCCTTCAAAAATCTTGGCGTGCTCAGCAGACCGGGACAATATTTCATGCCAGCACACCGCCTGCATTTTTACAAGGCGCAGGTTAAACCTCACGTGAAATGCTGCTCCCATTATAACGCTCCCCCATTTTCATTAATAAATTATAGTATATTATTTATAATTAGGTAATTCCCCAATTAGGTAATAAATTATACAAATGTGACCTGGATAAATAAAATATTGTTACGAGCTTGAGGTTCGTGACAATAAAAATTGCCGATAAAATTACCTAAATTAACACTTTAATTTTCTTTACACAAATTAAAACCTAAAACACTTATCATTAATCACACTAATTCACTTTATTTCGCTCCGAAGCTTCGCTTGTCTCGCCGAATACAATTCTTCCCCGATCGTATCTTGCAGCGCCTATAAATATAAATTAGCACCGAAATATCCAGAATATTAAAGTAAACACGCGCAAGGTACCAAGAGTTCGAGTTTCAACTTCTAGAAGTTTAGTTCTTCGGTTCAAGACTAGATGGCGCTGTCGGTTGAAACATTAGTGATGTCATTTTCTGGAAAGCTCCCCTCGCTCTCGTCTCTGGCACTATACGGCGCTAGTGCCGTCGACTTAGACGCGTAACACTGCCCCCTCCAAGACATGCTCGTCCCGAGCATTATCGGCCCCACAATAACGCGCCAAGCGATCCACATGGACGATCTTAGGAGTCCCTCTTGCGCCTTTCTCTATCCGGTAGGTTACATCGTTGATCCTGGTCACAATCCGGTACGGGCCGTCCCATTTAGCTTGAAGCTTAGGAGATTTCCCTTTGCTACGGACTGGATTGTGCAACCACCCCGATTGTCTGACGTGCTCATAAATGTCATTCATTTTATTTCGCAAGTCATTTGCATAATCGGTTATACCGCGTGGAGCATCAGGTGGTATCCTGGTGATCAGGTCCGCAGGCAGCCGTAATTCTCCCCCAAAGTTTGCGAAAGCTGGTGTCACTGATGTACTTTCGTGAACAGCGCTTCGATATGACAACAAAAACGTTTGTATGTGCTTGTCCCAATCTCGTTGCCGATTGTCTACAACTCTTGCTAGGTTCCTCTTCAATGTCTGATTAAATCGTTCTACCATCCCATCAGATTGAGGGTGATAAGAAGTCGTTCTTGTTTTATGAGTACCCATAACTCGGCAAGTTTCCTGGAATATTTGACACTCAAAATTCCTTCCTTGATCGCTGTGAATCTCCAAAGGTACTCCAAAACGACAGAAGTTTTCATGAACTATTGAACAAAACTATTATTTACGGATTTTATCGCGTTTAACACTTTAATTTATTTTTATTATTATCCCGACGTTTCGGGTGCTTTACAGCACCCATGGTCACGGGGGGGGGGGGGACTGAGATGTTTGACGTCCCAATGTCATAGTTAGTCCGCCTACCTTCAGTTTTTTTTAATATTTGAACTAATTTATCTGCAACGGTTGAAGCTTCTTGATTTGGAATGGCGAAGACTTCTGGCCACTTAGTGAAGTAATGCATAACAAACATGAAATTCTTGTTACCACTTTCACTCTCCGGAAACGGTCAAGACACGTCAATGGCTATTCTCTCCCATGGTGCACCAACATTGTACAACTTCAATGCACCTCTACTTCGAGTCTGAGGTCCCTTTACAGCCTCACAACTTGTACATTTGCGACACCAGTCCTCTACATCGTTTCGACAATGGACCCAATAAAACCGTTCTCGGAACTTCAATAAAGTTCGTTTAACTCCCAGATGGCCTCCGGAACAATCATTATGGTACAGCTGTAGAATTTCCGGTACTTTAGCTTTAGGGACAACCATTTGCAAGTGACAGATGTCTCCCCGAATATTTCCCCATTTACGGCACAGAACTCCATCCTGAAGCAGCAGGCTGTCCCATTGGGCCCAATTGCTTTTAGTGGTCGAACTCATCGCTGAGCCGTCGCTCCACTTGGGCTTGAGAGCACTGGCCTTCATCCATTCCAAAATCGGCTTGATGTTCGGATCCTCCTGCTGTGCATGTAGTAAGCTGTCCTTCCACTCGTTGCTGAGGTGGTCTGTCCTGAGCATCCTCACGGATACCGTTTCCTCACTCTCCTGTCTAGTACAATGTTTGCAATCTTCAGGACAAGGTCCTCTTGACAATGCATCTGCGTTGCCATGAGATTTCCCGCTGATAGTAAAGTCGTATCCCGACTGCTGCTGGGCGGTGATGTTAGCCACACTTCCCTTCCGAGATCGTTGACCTTCCCTTTCTAGGGTTCGCTTAGGGCAGCTGGATTGAATATAGCCCCTTTCTCCACAGCCATAGCACCTAGGGCTGTACCCTTTATCGTGGCCGCGAACCGTAACATCTGCAACCTCCCTAGCGTGAGAGGAACGATGATCCTGCCGCCACCAGGCGGTGCCGTTAGCTGCACTACGATCTAGAGATCGATCAACTTCCTCTTCTAGGGTTCGCTTAGGGTAGCTTGATCGAAGGTGGCCCTTTTCCCCACAGCCATAGCACCTAGGACTGTATCTTTCGTTGCTGTCGCGAACTGTAGCTGCTGCAACCTCCCTGATGCGATGGGAACAATGATCCTGCCGCACGGCTTCCACCTCCAGTGCATGGGTCAAGGCGTCCTTAAGCGCCTCGTGGTGCCCGAGCCTCACAGCAGCTTTGACTTCCAGGTCGCAGATACCGTCGATGAATGTCTGCTCCAGGTTCCTTTCAATGAGCGCAGGTACATATCGGTATGCTTTTCGCACCAGCTTCTCCACCTCAAGGGCCCACAGCTGAAGGTTTTCGTAGCTGCGTTGCACGCAATCTTTAAGCTGCGCGCGAAAGACGTGTTCCAGGTGAGCGTCGCCATATCTCGCCTCCAATGCCTCAAGGAGCTCCTCGTAGGTTACTTTCTTACGGAGAGCTTCCAACACAGTTAAGGCTTGGTCGCGCAGACCTAAGGTGAGTGCAGTCATGGCCTGGCTTTTATTCCAGCCGTGCCTTCATGACGGCCTCGAACTGGATTTTGTAGGCCGACCATGAAGAAGTCCCGTCGAACGGCGGCAATTTGAATACACGTAGCGAAGGTGCTGTAACTACTATGGGAGCTGAAGTCCATCCCCAAGTTTGAGGTCGTTCAGCGTTTTCTTCACGTCAGCCATCACGTTGTCAACCCGATTGTTCACATGGTTGATTCGGGTTTCATGTTCTTCGATTCGAGTTTCAGCTTCCGACAGGTGTTTGTCGTGTTGAGCAACCTTATCCTTCACCTCCTTTATCTTTTTCGCAAAGGTAGTTGAAGGTCCTTCATGAGGAGCATCTGTTCCTCCTGTCGGCGGGCCTGTTCCTCTTGTCCGCTCTGCAGCTGCTCTTTCAACTGACGGACTGGTTTCTGCAGCATTACCATCAGAGCACCTAAGTCAGGTGCTGCAGATGTAGAAGCTACTGACGGGCCTGCAGCCGGCGGCTGGCCGACGTCTGCGGCGTTTCACCACCAAATCTTCTTTGGTCCGTTTCCTGCTGGCGGTGATTTCAGATACGGACACCCTCCGTTTCTTCCTTAGGTAAAATCGGCATGATTTTATCCCACTTCTGACACCAATTGTTACGAGCTTGAGGTTTGTGACAATAAAAATCGCCGATAAAATTACCCAAATTAATACTTTAATTTTTTTTTACACAAATTAAAAACTAAAACACTAATAATTAATCACACTAATTAACTTTATTTTGCTCCGAAGCTTCGATTGTCTCGCCGTATACAATACTTCCCCGATCGCATCTTGCAGCGCCTATAAATATAAATTAGCACCGAAGTATCCAGATTAAAGTAAACACGCGCAAGGTACCGAGAGTTCTAGTTTCAACTTCTAGAAGTTTAGTTCTTCGGTTCGAGACTAGATGGCGCTGTCGGTTGAAACATTAGTGATGCCATTTTCAGGAAAGCTCCCCTCGCTCTCGTCTCTGGCACTAAATGGCACTAGTGCCGTCGAATTAGGCGCGTAACAATATGTTTTGATCCTTCTAAATGATCGAAAGGTTCCATAATAGGTCATTTGTAATATTTTATTATTACGTTGTGTTTGTTTAGTAAATTAGTTATTTTAGGTGTCTTTTGGATGAATGAATATTCAATAGAGCAATTGAAAGCTGTTGGTAGTGCCGTGTAAGATAAGTGAACCCTGTTCACAAAGACAGGGCTCGAGAAAGGTAAAGAACATAAAACGTCTCTATTCCACTTGTATCAGGTTTACATTATTAATTTATTATTAATTATCCCTTCCCGCTTGGAGAAGGCTCACAATATATTTATACATAAAATACCCGATACAAGGGCTTCGCTCTCCTACATTTATTTAAAAAATGTAGGGGGGCACGCGGCCACACACGCCGTGCGCGGTGAGTGCCAAACATTTTGATGCACTCCACCCGAAGGGAATGCTAATTCAGGAATTGGACTAAATAGTCCGCAGCAAAATAACCGGCAAACCAGTAAAAAAGAGCTTGACCCTTTGGTAGTGCATAAGCACAAACATCGACCGAAGTCGCGCATGTCAATGCGTGTAAACGCCAATTAGAATACGAACGAATCCAGCCACAGTAAATGTACGTCACACGGTTTAGGTCGTAAACCCTCCGTGAGCGTCACCACCAGCCAGACTGCCGCTCCTGCAGATGTGATGTAAGTGTATGGCATTTTTATTTTATTTATTTATTTATTTGCTTTTTCAGTGAAACATACAGTACAATAAAAAATACATTATAAAACATATAAAAGTAATCCTAAATCCAATGAAGTTTCCACAGATATCTAAAATTTATTAAAGGCTTGCAACCGCAATATGTTTAAAGATTGAAAAAAATAACTAAATGGTATTTATAATTAAACATTAAGTACTTAGCATAAAATAAAAGTAATACAATACACACAACCTATAGTGAAGCTAGCAATTATAAATTAAGTTTTACAATATTTTTATGACTATAATATTTAACGTGAAAATATCTAGTTCACAATATTTCAAGTTAAAATTTTTACATGTACGAGAAACAAAATTATTTGAAGCATACTTCGTTTTAACTTAAAGTAATGCAAAAAGAGGCTTTTTTCGTGCACCTAACCGGTGACATGCAAGATTCACTTTGCTTAAAAGTAGGGGAGAGTCAATGATATTATGTAGCAATTTGTGCAACAACATTTGATCTCTTATATCACGGCGTTTTTCGAGTGTATAACTGTGTAAGCTATCAATAAAGGAGTCTACGGAAGAATCATATCGCACTAAGTGACGCAGAAACTTATTATTGATTGTTTCAATCATTTTAATGTAAACTTTGTTTTGAGGATTCCAAAATGAAGAGCAATATTCAAGAATAGATCGCACCAGAGTATTAAATAGTATAATTAATGTTGTAGAGTTTTTAAAATCTTTTGTGATACGCATCACAAAAGCTAGCATTTTGTAAGCTCTTTGAGTTATTATATTAATATGTGATCTCAGTAACAACTTACTATCCAACTGAACACCAAGATCACGCAGTTCATTTACTCTCTTTAGTAAATTATCGTCGAGCTTATAGTTAAAGAGGATTGGATTCTTTTTCCTAGTAAATGAGATAATATTACATTTCTTGATGTTCAAGTTAAGATGATTTGCTTGGCAATATGAGCTAAGCCTACACAGACCCTCTTGAAGTAGATTGCAGTCTTCTATAGATTTAATAGATCTGGAAATTTTCATATCATCTGCAAAAGGGCGAATTTCGGAAGCAGGATATTACACCATTTATAAATATTATAAACAGTAGTGGCCCAAGATACGAACCCTGAGGAACACCTGAACAAACTGGGAGAAATGATGAACAGTGTCCTTTTATTGCAACTGCCTGACTACGATTTCTAAGATAAGAAGATATCCATCGAAGTAAATCACCATGTACACCGATTTGGTCTAATTTGTGTATCAGAACACTATGTGAAATTTTGTCAAATGCTTTTGTAAAATCGGGGTACACTGCATCTACCTGCAGTCCACTATCCATTGCAATATAGAGGTGACCAAGAAACTCGCAAAGATTATTCTCTGTAGACTTTCGACCTATAAAACCATGTTGGTTAGGAATTATATTTGGTCGAGCTATTTGAGAGAGTGTGTCATAAATAATTTTCTCAAATAGTTCTGATATCGAGCTTAATTTGAAATTGGACAGTAATTTGAAATATCGTGCTTATTTTTTATTACTACTTTTAAATATGGGAGCTATGAACGATTTTTTCCATTCTAAAGGCATTTAACCCAACTTCATGGAAGTCATAAACAAAATTGCTAATGGTTTAGCTAATTGACGGTAACATCTTTGTAAAAACAAGGGTGGCATGTCATCAGGTCCCGGTCCCTTTCTGACATCTAAGCGTTTTGAATACAATGAAACTTGAAGGACTGTAAAAGTGACCGAATTTATACTAATCGAGTGAGCGGAGTTAGAAGTCTGAGTATTATGATTTGGACTATTAGCACTAGAAGCTCAGCTAAAATGAGTATTGAATAAATCACATATTTTCACAGGATCTGAAGTCGTATTATCATATAGAAACATTACGTCAGGAAGATCATTACATTTTCGTTTTGGTTTTACAAAGGCCAAAAGAATTTATTATTAATACCAATCTTATATACAGCATTATTGATATACTTGTTATAACAGTCGTCCTCCATTAATTTTTGTCTCTCTCTTAGTACGGCAAAAGACTTGTAATCACTATACTGTTAACACACCTTCCACTTGCGATGAAATTTTAATTTTTCACTTGCAATTTTAATCAATGCGCTATTATACCAAATCGGGTACTTAGTGTTAAATTTAATAGTTTTAGTAGGTACGTGTTTTTCTATCATATTACTTAAAATATTATAAAAATTCGACACAGAGACATCGATATTACCGTCACTCAAATTAGATTCCCATTCTATTTGCGAAAGATTTATATATATTTTCTCATAATCGGCATCTCCTTATAACTCGACTGTGTGAGTCCGAGCCTCGAGTAGTTTCTCATGTGATTTTAAAATTGTAAACTCAAAAGCTGGATGGTGCAAATCCTCTGAAACTATTGGAGTAGTTACTAAACTGACTTTGCAATCAATGTTGGCTATTAAGAGATCCAAAATACGATCATAAAAATTTTTAAATATATTATACTGACTAAAATTATTAAAAGAAAGAAAATTTGGTCACATCAGTACCCCGAGCACGAATAATAAACAATTGCGTCAAGAATTCGTATCGAGTCAACTAAGCGAAAACTTTTACCAAACTGTGGCTACAGTCATCGGCAGCACGAACGCTTATCTCTTACTCACGTGTACTCGATACTATATTGTAATTATATGTAAACAAACCTTGTGACTCAATATTAAAACGAACGAATGAAAAGGAATAATTACGTTTATAAATTGATATTATTGTAGTTGTAGAATCTTTTACTGTATGTAAAAATAAGAAAAAGTATCGAAACTTATTAATAATAGTGTGTTAATTAGTTTAAAACAGTTAATTAACAAAATACTGCTTGCATGATTATTTACGGAGGAACATTTTTATGTTTATAAAACCATGTTTCACGTCTTATGAATTGTGAATTCCGAACGCGACATTCTTAAGATAAACATATGATTACGCGCTTCTTGTTGTTTTAATAGTTTTGTATTTTAGATTGGTTTTAGTTAATTTTTGCTGAATTTCATAATGATGTCGTCAAGAACTAGCCACACAGTTTACAATAATAGTAGATTTCATGTAAAAGTAAGTAACTATATTAAAACATGAGTTTGGATTATTTTTCAGTCTGTATTCATTATTTATTGATATTGATTCATTCTGTTAAACAAAGATTATTGTTTATTTCTAGGGAATGGTGATTAATAGAAAGCACAGAATTAGTGCACGGACTACTCTTTTTCAGATAATGAAGAATAAAAACACTCCTGGCAGCAGCAAGGATCCGGTACTTATCTCCAACCAATCCTAGATTCCTAACGCAACCTACATACCTAACACCTCCCAGATCCCAACAGCACTAAAATTTACTATACCGAAGAAATCTCCAACTGTTCTCAATAGGCAACCCACTTCCATTTTCACACCGTCAACCCAAAAAAAACATTCAGATCATAAGAAAAATGTTATTTTTAAGTGAGAAGAACACAGAACGATAATAAGCAAACAAAAGATGTTTGTAGAATTAGAACAAGATAGGATTCGACAGAGAAGACGTTGAGCTTCGTCAACAAGATACTGAGCTGCAGTTTCGAGCTCAGTGTGATAACATATATTATAATAATCTGTACTTTTTTATTGTCCATGTTTTAAATAAAATGTCTCCTTGAAATTGTTGAAGTACTTTTTTATTAGAATTTAATATAAATACCGAGAAATATAGAAAACACTTATCATCTAAAGTCGTAATCTCAAAAAACAAGTCAAAACATAAATTCAAACTCCGTATTAATTCGTTCAAACTTTTGGATTCAATAGAAACAGAAAAAGATTTTTTAAATTTAATATACATTTAAATAGTAGTTATTAAAAGTCATTCTTATGTTTAATTTACCCCTATTTCGGAAGAAACCTGTGTCCAGGGATGAATTAGCACAAAACCCTGCTGGAAATTAAAAACAAAATGTTTACAATCATGTATTATGTTGTTTTACAATTAACAATGCAAATCATATTGGAAATAGTTTAGTAGCGACTATCTCATTCATTCATCCTTAAATTTCATAATACATATTATATTCATACGTGGTACAGCCATACTGCAGTTATATTAGATGTATAGTTGTAGCACGAAGGGGCGGCTCGACCGGGGAAGGACCACGCTCTCACACAATACCAGCGTGAAATGGTAGCTTAATGCTGCTGTGTTTCGTGAGTGTAGAAAACCGGAGACCCCTTTTACTGGAAACAAGGCATTACATCTTAGTCCTCACGGGTGACAACGCATCTGCATTTTGATTTGTAATAGATGTAGACGTCTAGGGGCCGCAGCAACAACTTAGCCCTCAAGTGGACTGTGTGCTCGTTTGTCACCCTACCCTATAAAAAAACCATTTTTAAAGTTTATATTTGCTTAATATTTTTTGAACTTGGCAGTGGACTACATAGATTATAATATACAGCGGGCACACTTGGCAGGTGGGTTTTCAAACGCACGTTTTTAATTTTTTAATTGTTATTGCAAGGAGACTGCTGCCCATCTCGAATAGGGTAGTGGACATTCTTTTACCATTAAACTTACAACTTGCACTTTAAATAATGAAAATACTTTCGGCAATAAAATAAATATTCAATCTCTTTTTCAGAATCAGAATAGTTTATTTGTCAAACATAGGTAGGTTTAAACATTTAAAGTCTTGCGTTACAATTATTAGTACGCTATGTTTGTCTTAAAGACATCCAAATATAATGTTGTGTTTTTATTAGAATCATGCCATAGAAATAAAATAGAATAAAAATTAATGAAATTGCTACATTTATAAAATTAAATAGATGACAATAACAAAATAATATCATTAGTCGATATAATTGGTCAAAATTATCATTCAAGAACTCGTCAATTTTATAATAACATTTGTCTATATTCATTACTTAAGCACTTTTTTAAATTTAAATAAGTTCATATTTTTTTACTGTATCGGGTAGTTTATTATAAATTCCTAGGGCAATACCAAAAAAGCTTTTTTTCATTAGTAATGTTTCACATTTTATGTAACGTAGCTTATTAACGTATTGGGTGCGTATTGGATTCTTTCTAATTATATTTGTGGTGAAATAATATTCGGAAATGCAATCCATCAATACAACCAATAACACCCGTTATCTTGTATGTTTTAAGAAATCTGTAGAAAGTCACAAAAACACTAGTTATACTAAAACCGCCACAATAGGATTTATCCAGTGTCGTGGAGGCAGGAATTACTTGTAGGCCATACAAATACTTGTTCCGTGCAGGATTCGAAACCGCGGCCCCCTGCGCTACCACTCCTTGCTAAACCACTGCGCCACGGAGCCGTCAAAAATTAGACTAGAGAAATCAACATAGATAAAAATAAGTATGTAAGTATTTTACATTGACGAGGTCTCTCTCAGCCCTTGAAGTGGGCAACCTGATAAAGGTATTGGTTATTATTTATTGACTGTTAAGAGCCTCCGTAACTTGAGAGACACTTTGGATAACACTTGTTTGGTCCAAGTTCTTACCCATACCGACTAAACGTTGATAATAGCTTGTTGCATAAAATAATAAAGCATAAATAACCTGAAACATAAATGAAAATAAAAAACTGAGCTTAGATACATAATAACTACAACAGGCACTTTAATTTTGTACATTATTTTTTATACCTTAAGCTCTAAGCTTATTCTTTTACTCCCTCTGAAGTTTTCAGAGCGAAATTAACGGCAGAGTAATTTAAATGCATTTTTACTTAATCTGTATCTTTTTTTAAATTCCAATTCAGAATTTATCCGAAGGGTCTTCCGTTTGCCGAATAAAAATTCGTTGAGTTATATCACTTTTTTTAATAGAAGAAGTTGCAAACGAGCATGCGGCTCACCTGATATTAAGTGACTACCGCCGCCCATGATCAACCGCAACACCAGGAGAATCGCGGGTGCGTTGCCGGCCCTTTAGAAAGGAGTAATCTCTTATCTTGAAGGTCCCCATCACTGGAACGATTTAGATACATTTAATTGAAACAGCTATCAAAATCTAATGATTATTAATCAAATAAATAGTTAAAATAAGGGTACATATATATGTAATATACTAATTAGTAATACTTTAAATAGTTAATTTTGTGTACCTTAATTCTCATCTTTGCTTTCTTGCCTCGACTGCCAAATGCCACACAAAATAATAAAAAGTCGTAGATCGCGTTCTACTTGTTGTTAATAAAAATATTTGAAACTTAAATCAACGAAAATCCCAGAAAAACTTAAAACTAATACTTCTCGATAGCGTTCTCACCGTAAAAATGTCTGTGAGAAAGATTTCGTAGTTCTCTACAGTGTATGATGATAACGTACGTCAAAAAAAGATTCTTGCTGCCGATTCTCATACATTTTGTGTCTTACTATACGTACTATACGAAAGCGATACGTAACGTAGCGTTAGATGTTCGTGCTTCTGAATTTTAATTCCAAGCTGAGCGCTGTTCAAATTCCCATACAAAATTTTACTGAAACTAAACTGTGGCGTAAACTATAAGATAGATCAAAATGTTCGTGCTAGGGGTACAGCATTACTATTATTCGACCAGATTGCGTTAGGTATGTTAAAATCTTCTAATATAATGAAGTAGTCATCAGGGTAAGAGAGAACTTCATCAGAGATATGTTCATAAAAGTTTCTTCTTCTTCTATATACGTAATACCGTGTGTCAAATAGTTCTAAGTCGAATATACCCGAATGTAACCAAGTTTCAGTGAAACAGATTATATCGTACTCATGACATAAGACCTTTCTAAAAAGCAAGTCAGTCTTAGTACGTAGACCCCTTACGTTCTGATAGTAAATTTTTAAATTAGAACCGATTTTTAAACAGATGTAAATATATATGTGTCGCACATACTTTAGAAAGAAGTGTATTAACAAAAATGAATACAAATGTTGTAGTAACTGTATAAATAAAATAATATGAAATTAAAACTATCATCGAATGTGTCAAGGTCTCGTGCACAATGAAAATAAGCCTATCATACATTACGTTTATAACAAAAAAGAGAACAATCATGAAAATAAAAATAAGTTTGTCATATACAACATTTAAAACAAATTGGAAAACTACCAACAGTAATGCATATAACATATCATAAGCCATAATTTAGTTAAAATAACAATTAATTACAGTAATTAATATAATAATTCCTATTTTATTTTGAATAAATCCGTCATATTATTTATGTGTAAAATAGGACTAGATTCAGATTTTCTAACCATAATACTACATTTTTAAACCCATACAAATCTATAGTTATTATCCTTAGCCTTAATTTTCACCTGGCGCAATAAAGATTTATTTAAACTGGTCAAGTGGTCGTTGAAAAATATCGAAGATTGAGTACCAGGAAAACCAAGATCAGATGCTTTTAAGCTTTTAAGTTTCTTTGCCTTACACAGAAAGTCATATTTATTATACCTCGATATAAATCGCACTAGGTTTTTGGAGTCCTTGGTCGATGGTGCAACGCGGGTTATAAAATCAATATCCGATTTGGTAAAAGAAAAATTTACGTGCATCAATATATTCTCAATAATCGAAAAGATTTTCGTTCTTCTTCTCGGGAATGCCACAAATTTCAATATTGGAACGCCGTGGCCATTGGTCTCTAACATTATTTTCATGCTCCAACTTTGCCAGTGAAGATTTTAGTATACCTATGTCATTACAAAAGCTATTTACCGACGTTAGGCATTCATCATATATTTCAAATTTTTCTTTCATCTCATCATACTTATTATTAATGAAAGTTAAGGACATTTTTATTTCCTGTATCTCGTCCTTAATGCTTTTAAGCTCGGAGTTTTATAAAGTTCTTAAAACTAAATTCAAGATCTCTTTTTAGCCCTGAAATCTCTTGCCTTATAAAACCCCGTAGGTCGCAAGAAGAGTCTGCAGATTTTACTATCACTGACACTGGCGAAGTAGTGGGGGACTTATTCTTCGAATGTTTGTTTCGCAATGTAACATTAAGACTGTCGGTGTCGCATTGCTTATGCGCTGGAATGCGGACACGTGTACTATCCTTTTTAACCGTTTTAGGTTGCTTCGACAAACACGCTGGGCGGGTCAAATCTGACCCATTGCGAAGTGTTGGATCTTTTTAGACGATGCAGACACACATTGTAGATGGTAGTAGCCACTACAACTAATACATATTATAGGCACATCAGTATTTGCTACAGCAACACGATAGCAAGCATACTACAAAGCCATTTTGATTAACTATTTAAATTTAAATTTAAATTTTTTTATAAGCAACAATCAAAATTGCAAAAATTGCACTGGAAACCCCTTACGTTCTGCCCGAGAGTCCAATATCCGTGACAGTGATCGTTGACCTCGTAAATGACACACAGTGGTCGCACAAATAAACAAAATTAACAAACGCTTAAACACTAACAGACATTTTTGCAATGTTTATGTATTATAACTCACAGTTAATATAACACTATTTAATTTATTATGACAGTAGCAATGTCCACATTAAAAATCTATACAAATATATAGTAAAAGTACACTTCTGTCGGCAAAGAAAAACAGGCTAAACTGAGAGGAAATATTATAATACGTGGTGCTCGCTTGGGCGTCGCAACTGAACTAATCACCACCAATTGCATGATCAGCACGGCTACTAGCCGCAGAGCGTGTCATGAGTCTACCGCTCACCTCAAGGAAATGGAATCTCACGTTGTGCGGCTTTCGGCCGCAGCCTTGAAAGTCTCCTCAGATCCTCCCTCCAGCTACCACCCGCATGAGGTCGACACATATGCTCCATCAACCAATAAAACAGCAGATATAGCCAAAAGTTAGTTGTAAGATGTTAGCAATAATTTGCCATCAGAAAGGGTTGTATCACTGACGTTGAGTAAATGCATTTTCGATCATGTTTGTCTCACCCAATAATAAGTAGCATTTAATCACTCAAAGGTGGAAAAATTACAGTGATATATTATTAAGTTGGGACGTAAACACCATGAAAGTAAGATAGCCTGCAGCCCCGTAATAAAGGGACCCGACTTGGGCAAAGCTACTTAGGTGTGAGTCAAACCAAGACGCATAGAGTGCGATTGAGAATAGCGTCCCACCAAACAACCATCGAAGAGACGCAATGCTGCAGAACGCAACAAGCATCAATACGACTATTGACGGCTAACATTATCGCAAGGTCCCCCATGCATATCGGCAGACATCACCACCCGCATACCTCCAACGACCAGAATCACAAGAGTGTGTCGAACCAGGTGCAGCACACCCGCAGATCCATGACTGACAGATAATTTTCAACCAATTTTCTAATTATCTTACAAATGTTATTTATATATATATATATATATATATATATATATATATATATATATATATATATATATATATATATATATATATCCAGTGGCATACAAATTATATGAATGAGTAATTTGTGCTACAACCATAATATAGTTGCAGCGTGGCTCAAATAGCGTTTATTTTTATTTTCTCTTAATTATTAGGAATACCGCTGTTCATCTCCTAGTTCGTTTTCCTTTTCTGCTTCCTACGAGGGGATGATATATTTTTGTGAATATTTTTAAATCGTCACTACACTTATGTTATCCATTCATAATTTAAAGCCCATAAAAGTTCATTGCTGAACATAGGCCTTCCCCATAGATTACCTCATAGGGGGAGATTTTTCATAATTGCCACGCTTGGCTTAACAGGAAGATACTGCCAAATCCTATCTCTTTTTTAAGTTTCCTCCTATCGCCTCTCACTACACCCGTGAGATGATATGCGGTAGGGGAAATTTTTACAAAACGCCCTGCAGCATCGCGATGAATCCGGAATAATCCATAATGTTTCATAATACTCCCGGAAATGAAAGGAGGCCTGTGCCCAGAAGTGGAACGTGTAAATGCTGTAACTTTAATTATTACTTCAGAGTGACATGGAAGGTAGGTTAGCCTTAGATCTAACAGATAAAAAATAGCCTTTGTAAAATTTTTGTAGTAGTCTACTTTATGATAGTGTTTCTAATGTTTTCGTTAGAAATATCTTGAAAGTTCTTGGTTTTTAATTTTTTTTCGAACAGTTGTTTCATGCGTTGAAAGTAAATTTGTCCTAAAATCCAGTGTATATTTAGGATATTCAGTATTATACATAGAGTTAGGTCACAGGTGCTTATTGAATATTTTGTTATTGTGATTTAAATCATTCACTTAACTTTGATGTCTACGTACATACGGTATATAATTTAACTATACGGTCAACATGCATTTAATTCTACAGTTAAGGAATAAATTTATAGTTCCTGCTGCTAACGACCTTAATGTATACCATAGCTGGACGTCCTCTCTGCTGATTGAAATTTGTCATAATACTAAAGTTTTAGCTATTACTTAAGCATTATTTAAAATAGTTATTCGATTAAATTTAATGAAATAAAAATTAATGTATATAATTAATAATCCATTCCATCTTAATTTAATAGGTCAATGTTATTGTTGCATGTTCTATGCGTAAGTGATATGCATAGCTGTAATGTTGGTAATAAAGTAATAATTGGTAATTAAGAAAAGATACATAAACTGGTGTTATTGTATTATTTTGTGATGATGTTTGTGCAAACAGACGATTCAAAATATAGGATCGTAACATAGTAAAAATTACTACTGCCAACTTCCAAGAACACCATTAATATTGATACCCTCGATACTCTTGAACACATTGTCTTTCTTCATGAGCTTATTGTTTACAATATCGACAGTATTGAAAGTGTCAGTAGTAGCAGACAATCAATTTTGTTCAGTTTTTATATAGTATTGCACACAAAAATAAATTACTAAACACTCTAAAACCCATCACAATTTCACTGCTAAGCATAGGCCTCACCCATAGTTTATCCAAAAATACGTTTCCAGAGTCAACTGCATCATTAACTACCTGCCTGTGTCATTACGTATCGCTACATCTAATGGACATGGGGATCATCTAAGCTTCGACGTCTGACCAACACATTGCTACTTCAGCTTACTGCTTCACTGCTTTGTCATCGACTATTTTGAGGATGTTCAAAATCACCGCCTGTGTGTGTGTGTGTGTGTGTGTGTGTGTGTGTGTGTGTGTGTGTGTGTGTGTGTGTGTGTGTGTGTGTGTGTGTGTGTGTGTATGTGGATCAGTTTCTAATATGGCAAATGATGATGAATGTGTTTTAAGCCTATGCAGGCTATAAGGTACGGGAGAGGTGTAATATTTTTGGATATCCTCAGCAAGTTTTCTACCGATGCGATGTTTGAAAAACAGTCGTTAACATAGTTAACTAAATCATAGGGGCTTAATTTTATATTTAGTAAATCAGAATTTATGGTCTTATTAGGTTTTAGATTTGTTATTTCTTTAATTGTTTTCCAAAGTATTTTTGAATTCTTATTTGCTTTATTTAATTGTCCTCTCTCAAATTTTCTTTTAAGTTTTTTTTTTTATTAGGTTGTTGCAGATATTTCTGTATCTTTTATAGGTAATTACTAAAATTACATTGTGAGTATCCGAACGCGGTTGCATTTGCATTTTATTTCTTTTTTTAATGCACCTTAAAACATCAGGTGTAATCCAAGGTTTAATGATGCGTTGTGATTTTGGCTTTCTTTTTGTAATTTTACTCTCTGTTAAGGATTCAGATAAGCTTTTTATAAGTTTTTTGGCAACTACATTTGAGTCGTCACAAAATAATAATGTAGAGATATTCTTCTACATTAATATTGAGAGCGCTCTTTCATAGTCTACAAATTCTACTGTTTTTGATACATTTTGCTTTTATTTTATTTTACTTAATTAAAAAAAAATTGTTGAATAATCTGTAGTACTTGTATTTAAGATTGCTATATGCGAAGAAAATTTTCTTTTGTCTAATTTTAACACAAAATGGTCTAAACAGCTAACGCCTCTAGTCGGTAGAGAGTGACCAGGTAGCATTCCATGAGTTGACAACATATTCAAATAGTTATCCCTATTTTTAGTTTCATTCGATCCTTCGTTTTGCTTAGGAATTAGGTTTACATTAATGTCACCTGTTAGGTTAGGTTTATATTAATGTCAACCAGATGTTATTATGTTACGACATGACTTTATTATGTCAAAGTAATAACTAATAGAGTCGATAAAGTTTGTCGCATTTGGATTCGACGGAGTACGATAAATACATAAAATTGTATGGTCAAAAATATTTATATGTATACAGGAAGCATGATCCAATTTCACCTCTTTCATAGTTGCCTTAAGATTATTTTGACATAAACAACTACACCATCATTTTGATTTAGATTAAATTTTGTTGCAAGTGATGTATAGTTAGATAAATTGGGTAGCGGTCTGTCTAAGCTAAGTCTACACTCGGTTAGCATAAGAACATCAACTTCAAAATTAAGGTGCGATAGTGGAGATTCAAAGTCATCAATATTTTTTAAATACTACGAATATTTTGGAATATTAAGGTTAGGTCATTTTTGAAAACATTTATATATTTAGTTAAATCCTGTATGTCACATTAAATAAAGTTCTCTATTTTCGAATCGTCCATGTCTTGTATAGTAGAAAATTTACTGTTCATTCTACTTTTATAAAATAATAAAATACATTATATATTTCTTGAAAGAGTTTGTTGAATATTATAAACAATTTAGTTGAGGATAATTTTGCAAAGTGATTACCTCAATGTGTGTATATAAAAAGATAAAAATAAAAGTTTTTATATATGTATAATAGCAACGTAATGTGCAGGTGGATAGGATGACAGAAGAAACTAAGTAAAATAGAAATAGTTACAGTAGTCTGAGTAATCTCGAACTGTTTGTTAAGATATGACTGTGTTATATTACTGGAAGATTAATGCGTGAAAGTGTCTGAGTGATTGCTTTTTTATATTTGTGTGGTGAACAATTAAAAAGAAAAAATAAATATACGAAAACACGCTAGAGCTTACTCTAATATAATAAACGAAGAGATTGCATGTATTTGTAGAACGGCTTTTAGTCAGGTGTCTATCTTCAGCTGCTGGATTTGCGATTCATTTTTGTATTTGTGTATTTTAGAGTTATCGTCTTTCCTCAAATAAACCTTCCCGTAAGATTTCCAACAAAATTTATACGAATGTGTCTTGTTAAGTTCGCGTGTAAGAAAATAGAGTCGGGCAGCCTCAGCTCTTAACTGCTCTGATACAAAGATAGGATTATTTTCTAGACGTGAAGACTTAAGTCCTAAATGATGAGCACTGAGTTTTGTTTTGTTATTTTTTTTTTGTTGAACTCCTTACATTTTTTCAAAAAATCATTTTTTTGTACTGTAGATGATGTCTCCACAATGATAGGAGTGTTTTTAATATCTTCTCTTTTTCCACGGACTCTGTACACATCCTTAATATCTGAACTTACCATTTGGCAGCCGATAGTGTTTGATAGACTTAAAACCATTTCAATAAGGTTTGTTATACTCTCGTCGTTCTTTCTTGGGACGTTCTTGATTTCCAAATTTGTTTTACGTCTATCTTTTTGCATGTCCAATATTTTGTCTTCTAAAACAGCTATATAGTTCCTGTCCTCCTTAATTTGTCCTTCTAGCTTAGAGATCCTTTCTTAAAATTCCTTATTTTGTTCTGTCAAAAAAGTAATAGAATTTTCGATATTTTGGTTAGTTTTTTTGATTTCTTTGAGAATGCTTGAATTTTTTTGAAATTCAAGATTTTGAGAATTCATATGTGATAGGAACATGTTTTTCATTTCTTCTTTTAAATTAGCTAATTCCGAAGTGTAATCCTCATCTCTTCTTCTCTTTTTTCGGACAGTTAAAAAGTTTGGTGGGGTTGTTTGATGTGCAATTTCCTCTTCTGTATCTGACAACGATTTATTCATGGTATCCATTTGTTCACGATTAGGAGACTATCAGTGAATAGGAGTTAGTTATACTCTTCAATACGTAGTTGCAAAATGGTGCAAAAAACCAGTGTGGCAGCAATTTCCTATGGCGAGCAAGGGGTGGAGTCACGTTTGAGTGGGTTGGAATAAAACGCCAAAATGGCCGAAAAGTGCGTATGCAGATAGGCTAGCGCATACGCAGGTAGGTCGATGACGACATAAAGTATATCCGCAGAAGGGGGATGCGTACTAGGCAATCAGAATATAAGGTTTGGCTCATAGTTTTGCTCACCACCACCGCTTTCTGCACTCCCATTTTTTTCTGGAATTATCAACACTGATTTAATTATTTAAATTTGAAAATGTAATTGACTTAAGTTTTACAAACGAGTACACCTTGTGGCGGTCCAGGAGGAAGGGGATATATATATATATATATATATATATATATATATATATATATATATATATATATATATATATATATATATATATATATATATATTGTAATAGTGTGCAAGTGGTGCCTTTAGGAATCAAATTAACTCATGCAAAATATTATTCGGATTGATTCTGATTAACTGCCTCCGTATATTATAAAAAGATGATTTTCGACCCAGGATTGACGTTATGTAAATATGCTATTATTAAATAAATTGTAACACTTTGTTTTACTTTTTAATTTAAAATATAGTATATTTTTATTATAAATTAATAAAAACCATGTTTTACGTAAACTTACTTCAAATCAAGGTCATGATGACGCACGCGGGAAGTAATTTTTGTCGCACTTAAAATTATATTAGCCTCCAGGTATCTACCAGAATCCTTAAGAAAAGTGATCAAGTCCGTCATTCAACGCAATAGCTACTTCACAAATCCTGAAAATTTTGCTATTTGCAATGATTACAGAAATGCCTGGCGTATATTAAAAGTACAGAGTATATAGCAATCCCCTGCACCGAGGGTATTTGAGATGTCTGAACCTACATTGATGTGATAAATTGGCAACTCACCATTACCGAATTGTCGATGTTAAAATACTTAAGTGAACAATAAATTCAGAAAATAGTCCAATCTGGTGGTGAGGGCGAACTTTTGTTTTTAGTCTCCCATATTGTACCCAGACTATTGAGCGAGCTGTGAAGTTGACAACAGAAGCGGCCATTTCTCATTGTAAGAGTTCATCTTGATTAGGGGTCATAAAAGCCAAATTGAAATTCCGTAATAAAATGCCAAAATTCAAGATAAATCATACTTCTTTAATAACAGTTACTTATAAATGTTGTTTTAACTTTAGTGGTATTTTTAACTCTCCAGCTCCATACCAACTAATTCCACTCGCTGCTTATTTCAATGTTTTTGGTGCAGTTAGCCATTATAATCCATAATACAGCTTCATCGGTCCCAGGGCTCGCGGCCTAACGGCAGCAAACTTAAAATAAAAGCATCGATCTTCATTGTTACTTGCTTAACAATCGCCTACGACGTTAATTTGGTGTGTGGTGGCACGTAATTGAGTTATCTAACGGCCGTCCGAACAGAGGGTGGCGGTGGCGAGCCCTCGACTCAGGTGGCTAACTTGTATTGTTCGATGTTCTGGGTGGTAAGATTTCCACTCAGGGATGTGGGTGTATGGAGTTTACGCGATGTGAAAGGGTATGCGGCGCGCCCGTTTTCAGACACGTTGCGTCCCGTATGATGTACTATTTGTGTTTCTTGCACTGAGTGAGTGTGTATTGTTCGTGTGTGACTGGTCAGTGATATTTGAGTCGTCGAGATCTAGCAAAAGAGGGGATTCGATTAAAACATTAAGGGGCCTCCGGAGACTTTACATATCGTTTGGAATCGGGGAATAGGTGGCTGCGTTTAGCACTAACGGCTTGAGATGTGTTTTCGCCGTCTAAAAGTAGCGCTGAGACACTTCCTTAAAATATTCAGAGATCGTTGACAGGCTCCGAAGACTAAGCGGATGAATTTATTTTAGAGGACTTGGATATTGTACAAATCGCGATGGCTGCGTTCGCGAAAACAACACTTGCGTAGGTCATAATAGGTCTTACGAAAGCTTTGTAGCAGCCCGACACGGCGGAAGGTGGAGGACGGAGTGCAGAGTTGGCACGTGGAATGTTAGAGGAGGCATGAGAGATAAGACGAATGAGTTGATCGAAATAATGAAAGAAAGAGAATTAGATGTCGGGTGTATGTCGGAGACCAAACGGAAAGGCAGTGGTATTGAAGAGCTCCCTGGCGGGACGTTAGCTATATGGTCCGGAGTCCCGGAAAGCGAGAACGCCTGCCAAGGAGTGGGAGTGCTGTTGTCGTCCCGGTTGGTCGATCTTATGACTGAATACAAGGTTGTGAACTCAAGACTTCTCTGGGTTCGCTTCAAAATGGGACTGACGAAGTTATTCCTTTTGGCTGTTTATGCGCCGGTAGCGTCGTCGTCGTCGTCCAGGGCTGAGCTGGAGGAGTTTTGGGAGAATGTAAGAGAAGTTCTAGATTTGGTTAAGGGAAACGAAAGAACTGTTGTATGTGGTGATTTGAATGGATGGGTAGGTATCGCTCGACCAGGATACGAGTCGGTGCTTGGAAAGTTTGGAGATAAAAGGGTTAATGATGCTGGCAAGCTTATACTGGCTGTATGCAAGGAAAAGGGTCTTCTTGTGACAAACACTATGTTTAATCACAGGAAAATCCATATGTACACTAGAGAAAAAAAGAATGAGAGAAGTATGATTGATTTGTTCCTGGTGGATGACCGACTGCGAAAACAGGTGATGGATACATGAGTGTTCAGGGGTGCTGACCTGGGAACGGATCATTATCTAGTAATTACTAGATTTAGGGGTTTGTTCGCGGGTTGGCGCCACCGGACGGCAGTAACAGAACCACAGTCGGTCTGTCGCATCCGAAGCTGGAAGCTTCAGGAAGCGGATACTAGGGACAAATATCACACGAGGGTAGCCGAAAAGTTTGACACCATCGATGGTAGGAAAGAATGTGTGGAGAGAACATGGCAGAACCTTAGGGATGGAATGGTAAGTGCAGCGGAAGAAGTATGTGGTACGACAAAAAGAGGTAGTAGTAAAAGAAGACATGCATGGTGGAATGACGAAGTGAAAGAAGCTGTAAAAAAGAAGAAAAAAGCATGGTTAGACTACTTGGCCTCTAGTAACGATGAGCATATGAGAGAGAAGATGAAAGAAAGATATAAGCTGCGGAAAGTTCATGCGAAAACATTCATTGAGGAAGTACGTGAAAGGTGTAGAATAGAAGCGGACGAGAGGTTGTCGCACAACTTTAGGGAAAACTCCAAACTCTTCTGGAAAGAGGTTGGAAGGTCCCGGAGTGGTGCGACAGCTTTAAGAATGAACAAAGTGCTTTCGAGAACCAATGACGTCCTCTCAGAAAAATCGGACGTCATGCAGCGATGGAGTGAAATTTATAGAGAATTGTATGCGTGTCATGATCTTAGTGAAGGATCCGGGGGTGACGCCGTGACTGGCACGCCAGACACGGACCTCGATGACACTGAGGTCATCAGTATGAAAGAGATTGAACGTGCGATTCGAAGTTTGAAATGTGGTAAGGCTGCGGGACTAGACAGAGTTACTGCTGAAATGGTCAAGTACGGTGGGCCTCGCGTCTGGGACAGCTTTCATCTGCTGTGCAATTTGTGCTGGCGGACGGGAGATGTCCCGGATGATTGGCGATCCGCGATCATTGTGCCTTTGTATAAAGGTAAAGGTTCACATTTTGACTGCGGGAGCTATCGGGCGATCAGCTTGACCAGTTTAGCAAGTAAAGTTTATTCGAAGGTTTTGACACGCAGGATGCAAGAGAAATCGGAAAGATTCTTATGGGAGGCACAATGCGGATTTAGACCTGGAAGAGGATGCACGGATCAAATGTTTTCTCTCCGCATGATCACGGAGAAGCTTCTGAGTGTTAACCAGAGGATTTTCTGTGCTTTTGTGGATCTGGAGAAAGCATTTGATAAGGTTATAAGGAAGAAAATGTGGGAACTGTTGCCGGGATATGGTGTGGATGGTCGATTGTTAAGGTCTGTGCAGTCATTTTACTATGACTGTAAAGCCTGTGTGCGGGTAGGGCATGACCTGTCACCCATGTTTAGCGTCCAAGCGGGCGTAAAACAGGGTTGTGTCATGTCTTCCTGGCTGTTCATACTGTATCTCGACAGCTGTTTACAGAAGCTGAAAGATAGCTGTTTGGGTGTGAAATTGGGTGACATAAAAGTTAATTGTCTGCTGTATGATGATGATGCAGTGCTTATTGCACCATCAGAAGCAGAACTGCAGGCCTTAGTCACGTGTATGAAAGAGGAATGTGAAATTAAAGGTCTCCGTTTGAATGCTAATAAAACTAAGGTTCTAGTATTTGAAAAGGACGAAGAGAGAACGAAATGTGAAATATGGGTAAATCAGGAATGTCTAGAACAGGTAAATGAAATTGTATACTTGGGGAGTGCTTTCAGCCGGGATGGAAGATGTGATTTAGATGTGGATAGGCGTGTCGCTGCCGGAAACAAAGTCAATGGTGCCCTGAATGCATTAGTCAAAAGGCAAGGCGTGGTGAAGAGTGCACGCCTTGCAATACATAACGCAGTGTTGGTACCGACTTTGTTATATGGCAGCGAAACCTGGGTATGCCAGAAGAAGCATAAAAGCAAGTTGAATGCAGTGGAGATGCGATCTCTTCGTAAAATGTGTGGCGTTACCATAGCCGACCGAAAGCGAAACGAAGAAATTCGCAATATGGCAGGATTGAAAGATGACCTTATCACAAAAATTGATAAAGGCGTACTTCATTGGTTTGGGCACGTTAAACGAATGAGTGAAGACCGAATGCTGAAGAAAATATATAGAGCGAAAGTAAATACTAAAAGGTGTCGAGGTAGACCGAGACTAACTTTCGAAGACCATGTGAGCAAATTGCTCGAAGAGGGGAGGGTCAAGAGTACTCGGATACCTAGACGTGCATGTATGAAGAAGTTAATGAACCTGAAAGAAGCGAAAGAGGTATGTAAGGATCGTGACACTTGGCGATCTGTTCTCTCTGGCTACCCCGTTAGGGATTGTGCGTGACGATAAGTAAAGTAATGTAAGTACGAAAGCTTTGTAAATATGTAGCTTGTGTCTTAAGGACAGTTTGCTCTTGCTGTGAACTAGCGGGTGGAGATGGCTAGTGACGAATTCGTCACGGTAGTGAACGAAGTGAATATGATTCGTGAAGGTCATGCCATGGTCGAAGGTGATCCCTAGATATTTGACCGTTGGATGGCAAGAGGTCTGGCGGCTGAACAGAGTGATCACACATAGTGTTTTGACGATTTAGAGTTAGGGTCGTTTAAAAGTAAATTTTTACAGTTTTCTTAGGATTCATTTCGATAATTTATAATCGGAACTCTCACATAAGCGGTTGACGGCTGCTTGAAGCAACTTAGTGAGAATTATTTTGTTGTTATGGGCTACGAATAGTGTTGTGTCATCTGCGAAAAGGGCAGTGTAAACTACTGGGTCTTTAGTAATGTCGCTCGTGAAGAGTGTGAAGAGGAGTGGGGAGAGAACAGATTCTTGAGGAGCTCCGGCCTTGTGGGGACATTTTGTGAAGCAGATGCTCTTTATTCGATAGCGAAAATGACGGTAGGCAAGAAAGACTGATGGCTTGAGTGAGCCTATCAGTCATGTTGAATTTATATAGTTTGTAAAGCAAGTCGACGTGCCAGACTTTCTCAAACACATTTGCAATATCTAAGAAGAAGGCACCGGTATCAGTAGTCCTGCGACCGCCTCTGTGGAGGTTGAACTCTTCTATAATTTGTTCTGTGAGGAAATGTAACATGTCAGTGCACGAGTGTTCGGCTCTGAAGCCGAACTGCTCGTCTGAACTAATTTTGTAAGCAAAAATAAATTTTGAACGCGATTTAGTATAAGTCGTTCGGTTACTTTCCCCACTGTGCTGATGAGGCTTATGGGTCTGGAGCTGGAGGCTCAGTTGCACGGTTTCCCTGGTTTAGAAATTCATATAACGTCCGCTTCTTTCCAATCATCCGGGAAGGAGCAGCTGGAGAGAAGGGCGTTGAAAATGCCCACTAGGAGGCAAACGCATGGCACTGAGAGTGATTTAAAAACCCTGTTGCTAATGCCGTCGGGGTCGGGTGCTGATCTTTTTTTAAGGTTTTCAATTGCTTCTGTGACTTCATTGACGGTCGCAGGCTCTAAAGGATCGTTCGTGGTAACGCATACCAAAGTTTGAGGTTGCGAGGTGAACGGGAATGTTGGTTCGCAAGAAAACTGTCCGCGATGCATTTGGCTTTTTCGTCGATCGTCGATTCAAGTCGTCAAAGGCGAGACCAGGATTTTTTCGCCTAGTAAGAGGTGGTATGGGTATGCTTTTCAGAACTTGGGTCTGTGGCGGCGCTGTCGTTGCGCCGCAAGCGAAACACTCCGAAGCTTAAATCACGCTATCAACATTCAGAATCACAAACAGCATATATAGAACATCTCCGAACTATCACACGGAGTGTCGGCCACTCCCTGGGCATAACAACTTGCCCGGTGGGAGATCTCCCCTTTTCCTTCCACGGCCACAGTGGTGACCTCGACGTGATCTGAACACGCAACCAAACACCCTCGGAAACTATAACTCAAGCCTTCGTCATTATCCTCAAGAACCCCTACCATTCACTACTGAGAATCGTCTTCTGCAGTCTTCAGTACCTGCAAGCCAGTCCAACTTGTCTTCATCTCGACTCACCGCAAATTTATAAGGCAGACTTCTGGCACTTGCTCCGGCACATCGTTCTCACCGGCATCACTTGCCAGTGCGTAGTACGGCATGCATTACACATCGGCATATTATTCGCACCGGTGTCACTTGCCCTTACGCACACAGCATGCATTCCCCACCGGCATTAAAAGGACACACCGGCAATCGGACTGCACTAGTGACCTCCGGTCTGAGCAAGCGGTGATGTGGCGGCGCTGTCGTTACGCCGCAAGCGAAACACTCCGAAACTTAAATCACGCTATCAACGTTCAGAATCACAAACAGCATATATAGAACATCTCCGAACTATCACACGGAGTGTCGGCCACTCCCCGGGCATAACACCCCTTTTCCTTCCACGGGTCAACTACCATAAGGTAGTTTGGGATGGATCAATATCCTTCAGCAGATTATCTCACCTATGTTTCTGAATTCGGCAATGTGCTCTCTTACCTCGTTTTGGAGGATGCGCTGTCTACATTTATTATCAATTTTGCGGTAGTGATCGTTATGTTTTAGGGCCACATTTTTCACCTTGATCTGTTGTCGGATAACAATCGGAAGCTTCGGGTGTGGAATAATCGACAAGTGAGCCTTTTGAGTACATTTTTCGACCAGCTTTCTCTGGCGAGTTTATTTTGTCGGGAATCGTGACTTAGCGCTTGGAGGTCATATACTCGAGTTTAAGCTTACGCCAGTCCACAATGGTTTTGTTGTAAAGGGCCTCACCAGCGGGCTGGCCCAACTTCAATAAGACTGGCCTATGGTCTGAGTTAAACACTAGGTTTGTTTCGATGGATGTTATCGATAAACGGACATCTTTGTCATGCCATGTCAAGGATGTCCGGTTGTTGACAATAGGTAGCAAATCGGTAGCGGGTTGGAATGTGAGGTGCAATAATATCGAAATTTAGTCGCCCCGTGAGAACGTTCAATACCTTGCCATTTGAGTTGTTTATAAGAAAATTCCAGAAGGAATGCTTACTGTTAAGGTCTCCATCTGTTATGACACTGGGGTCTAGGTTTCGTAATTTTAATATGTCTAAAATACGCTTCATTGACGGTTGATATGCCATAACGATGGTAAGTGGTGGATGGCCTGACATACTACAGCTACCTTACATATATAAATCTGGTCAAACTATCATTTCTAACTATGGTGTAATTTGCAATCTTGAGATCGCGATGGCTAAGCTTCAAGAATGGCCTCTTGCACGAGTTTATCGTCTACATCGTAGTTGCGTCGGAGAAGCGCAATCGCTTTTTTTGGTCTCTGAGCCCGTTTGCGTTAAAAAAAAACGGGACAGTTAAAGAAAAGCGTGGTTTATTTCTACCTGACGGTTGTACTGCAAATATTGGTTCTAAAAAAGTGTTTAGGCGCACTAAAAAGACCAAATTGCGTCAATTAGACCTTAATGCTCAATCGTGGCGTTATGCTCGTCTTGAGGGGTAGTTACTCCGCGGAGTTTTCGGGCCAAGGAGGATAATTCAGCGATGTTGATATGAAGCCGTACTTTAAGTAGAAGTCAGCGGCAAAGGAAGATGAGCCTTGTGGGACAGGCTTGAACTTGTGGGCCCGGGGGCGGCCATGGATATGAGGCGACCTGTGCCGGAGGCTTTACTCACGCATTGGGTTTCAACGCGAAAGTCACGGGAGTGCTATCACCTTGCACAGAGATCCCAGCAACGAGAGTGGGCTTAGTAGTAGCTGGCGGCGCAGAAGAGGGCACCAAGGATGTTACGGGTTTGGGGCGGGCAGACACCCGAGAGCACGACACACTGGACTGATCCGCACGTCTCAGATGGCTAAACAAGCGTCCGATAAAACTCATAGTGAGACTGCTGCACCCGAGGCAGCGTGTTTCTCACACCATAATGTGATTACCAGTACAGTCACCAACCACAGAGTACCAAGCAGCAAGCGAGGTATTATATATAATATAAGTCGCGCACATGAGCTGGGAGAATGAAGTGACGGGAGTAAGCTCGACCAACACATCCGGGATCTACAAAGCTTAAGGCAAGAACTCTAATTGACAAATCAGTTGAGTTGATTCAGTTAGACAACAACAAATTACGTCATTCCACTCGCTGCCTTGCGATCTTGCCTTTCCCCCCTCTCCTCCTAGTATTGAACAATCTTGCAGTCAAACAGAATTAAGAAATAACATCAACTAATTAAAACTAATTAAAGAGTTTTGTAATAATACAAATAAACATCTTTCTTATGATCATCTTTATAACTTATTTTTGCTAATATTACGTTTACGTTTAACGTAATGCTCATACTTAAGTTATACATGATTATCTGAATTAATTTCTTATTTTCTTAACTCTAACACTTAAAATAATAACAATCCTCATATTTGTTTCCAAAGTAATTCAATCGAGATTTCTCTTTCTAAGCAGTAAAGGTACGTAAAATTAGCGTTATAATATAATCAAGTCCCCAGAGCTCGTCGTTTTCACAGGATCTCCGCACAAACTTCATGCATTTGCTAAGTAAACATCCCAACTGGCGTTAAAACTACCCGTTAGCAAAGTTTATAAGTAAAAGATTTTTTAAAAGACGGTTATAGTAATGTTATAGGAAACAAATACTGAATAACTATAATCTTTCAAGTCTTTTTAGCACATAACTCCAGCTTTCCTCCGAGGTAAAATACCTAGGTCTTACCTTGGACAGTAAACTTTACTGGAACAAACAAACAGAAAACAAAATCAGCAAAGCTAGTTTAACTTTCTGGCAATGCAGAAACATGATTGGCAAACGATGGAGTTTGACGCCAAAAATTATACTGTGGCTGTACAAAACTGAAATTCGGCCCATGATCACATATGGCTCTCTGGTATGTTGGACCAAAACCACTGAAGCTACCACTGTACGAAAGCTTCAGCGTTACCAGAGATTGGCTTGTATGGCTGCCACGGGCTGCAAAAGGACTATACCAACAGCAGCTTTGGAGGCTATGCTGGAGCTAACACTCAACACAATGCATCTAGAGGCAATGATGCAGCAGATGAACTGGCCGGAAAGGGATCGGCCCTGGCAACTATAGGGCCGGAACCAATAATACCAATCCCCTGTGGCTACAGCTTTGGAAAAAATTTGTAGACTGTAGACAAGCTAGGGAGGCAAGGTATTAATAAGACGGAACAAGCCACATACCAGGATAGTAACAAGTGCCCTCACAGGACATGGCTCTTTTAACAAACATTTGTTCACCATAGATGTTACTGATAGCCCCCTGTGCAGGACACGCATGAGAGAGGAAGAAACGTCGACTCACGTGTTGCTGACATGTCCAGAAGTCGCTTTATACAGGGCTAAACATCTCGGCACGCCCGGATCACACCCCGAAGTTACTTGCAACATCAAGGAACTGCTGAGCTTCTTCGGGGAGATATCATGGCTCGAATGATCACATCATTCCTGCCCACACGTAAAATACGCGCTTAGACGTGGAGTTGCGAAAAACAGCCCGTCGTGAACTAAGTTAAAGATTTTAAAAGATTAACTTATTGATAAACGAACGCTTTTAATTTATGTTATGACGATTTATTTTATAGCAATATATTGGCATATTTTTATACCTCTAATCTACCTGCTTAAACTTTGCAGGACAGACGAATCTCTCACGTTTGACTTATAACAGAAAATTCATCCAAAGAATACAGAACCTAAATCTAATAAACTGGTGATACTAAACTTTATGCTAGTGTAACGCTCCCCCCTCCCCCTTCCGCTTTATTAGTTAACCGATTACGAATAGCTTCTAAAAAGCAAATTATCAAGCAACAATATTCCGATAAGAAAATACTTAGTTGAATCTTAAAGAAATATCGAATTAATGATATGAAGGTCTTGGGTTCGACTCCCAGGCCGGAATAGTTTATCGTTTTCTTAGTAATATTTTCTTAATAAATTCAAATAGGGAATTTTTAAGATATAAATGTTACCGGATTTCTTCCCCGATTGAAATCATCTTTCCAATTATGTTAATTTAAAGAAATATTAAAATAAAGTTAGAGACCAGGATTTGTTCCCCGGTCGAGATGATCGCTGTGCATAAGTAGAATTAATGGAAATTAATTGCATAAGTATTGTTTTTTATGAAAACAAATGCCTATTTTCTATGATTGATTTATGAAAACATTCACTTATATTGTTTGATAAGAAACATGATAACTGATAAGAATTTGATTAGAAATAGTTTTCAACGTTTGAGAATTGTGTAGAATCATTTATTCGCCTAGTATTGTTGATATTAGTGTATACTAAACTTTCCATTTTTACTGATAGTCAATAGCCGTGCAAAAGTTAGTTGTTCAAATAGTGTGAGTTCATAGACGCACGCTAGCCACGTACTTAGGAGGCCAAATATGTAGAAATTTAAATATTTGCAAATTTCAGCAATTTATGTAAAAATGACTTGTCAAACATTTCAGATTGATTGTACGTGTAAAGGAGGTGAATTCTGTGTTATTTTTATGTGAAAATTCCTGTGAATAAGTGAAATAATGATAGATTTGTATAAGAAATTTAAAAGGGTTTAAATGGTAAAATGTATAGGAAAAATGTAAATTAAACTATTGCATTAGTTATGATATTTATATTTTCAAGTGAAGAACATTGTTTTAACTTTCTATGTTAAATATTTAAGTAATTCCAACTTTGAACATGTGAGTAAAATAAGCATATTTTTTTTAAATAAATAAAAGGTTTTTTGTGGTATGAAAATGTAATGTATATCGTAGTATAGCTATTTTTTGTGCTATCTTTATAAGTAAATTGTATAAATGTATGACTTATACAAATAAAGTGATTGAGTAAACCGTGAGAGAGTGATAGTACAAATTGATGTAATTGAGTTGCGCAAACGCAGAAATGGCGCGGCTCATTTTCGCGTATAGTTCTGGGGTAGCTCCGTAAACGAGTTTTCTTGCAATTCGTTCGGGAATCGTTCGGAGAAGTTCGGAGAAACTTCGGAAAAAGTGCAACACCAGCAGTCAATAAGAAGAAGAAAGAAAAAGTGAAGGGAAGTGATAGGGAAAAGTAATGACTCTCTCACGGAACGGTTTGAAGATAATTGCTGTTTTATTCCCAAGGAATTCTTCCCTCAAAATAATACAGTCCATATCGAAGAATTAAGGCGTTGGGACCGGGACGACTTTGGAAGACCCGTAATCCCCGCCTGAACCAATTTTCTGAAAAGGAAGAGGTTATGGCCCTTGTGTGTTACTCCGTTGCGGAGATCACATTCGTTGTTCCCGAACCCAAAGTAGGCTTTATAGGAGGCCGGATCGAGAGATGCCTCGATTTCCCCCTTCTGTTTCTTAGTTTAACGTTTGCCCTGGTTCCTTTTCAAGTGGTCCTTCGGAGCAGGATCAAGGAACCAGCTGTGGACTGCTGGCTATGGAAAAAGAAGACCTTCGGAGCCGAGTGAAGATCAGCAACCGAAGAAAGCCGGAGGTTTGAGCTGAAGCAACAGGACCAAAAGCCAGAAGACCAGGTCAGCGCAGTAGGACTGTACCTGGAACTACCGGAAGAAAGAAAACTGGGATTGCGGCTTGGGGCGTGTGCTCGCATGGGGCACGTATCGCAGCCAGGCGCAGATGCCTTGTGAAGGCGCTCATCGTGGCCAAGCAGGGCTTGGCATTTTTCCTGTCGGACGATCAG
Source organism: Parnassius smintheus behrii (assembly GCA_036936625.1). Lineage (NCBI taxonomy): Eukaryota > Metazoa > Arthropoda > Insecta > Lepidoptera > Papilionidae > Parnassius > Parnassius smintheus. The sequence continues at coordinate 49,332,775 of JAUPFT010000003.1, forward strand.
GTCCGGCATTTCCTGTCGGACGACCGTGTCCGGCAATTCCTGTCGGGTCATCAGAGGATGCAAGAAGAAGAAGCATCCACCGCTGCTGCTGCCAGGCGAGGGTGCTCGTGGGCACCTGACTGCATTGGGGCCGAAGGAGGACGCCTGGACGAGGCCTCACCGGCGACTGGGCGACGAAGCGCAGCATACATCCCGACCACCTAACGGTGCCAAACGGTCAGGCTCTGGCACAACACCTTCGGGTGGAGCAGTTCTCTCGAGCGAGACTGCGCTTGCACTGCCGCTCGACTGGTTCGTCATATTCCTTGGCGGGACAGTTCCTAAACCTTTCTTTCATTCCATTTGTGCACGACTCCATCCCTGGACGGCTCACCTCGGTAGGCCCCATTCAGGATTGATAGGGCTGATAGGGCTGTTAGGGTGGTAGTAAGGTTTTAGGGTTGGGAGATAAAGGGGGGGAGGGGTAGTGGGGTTAGGTTGGGGTGTAGAAGGGTTGTAGGTAAGGGGTTGTAGGGACCGTAGGGACAGTTGGGGACCGTAGGCCAACAATCACCTTCCTGCAAGATGAAGAAGGCACAAGACCAGACAGAGAGGAGCAAAGAAAGCAGGACAAGGACTAGGCCCTCGAGAAAAGCTAAAGAGGCGGAACCATCTGGAGCGACCACTTCTACTGCTTTGAGTGGAACAACTCCTTCAAGTGGAGCCACCACCGATACGTCCACATGCACGTGGGACTCAGGGGCGTTCATGGCAACGACAAGCAACAAGACGGACACCAGTGGTATGCAGGCCAGCACCACACAACAATCTGTTATATCCAGGAGTGAAACGGTAGTCGAAAAAGTAGGTCAAAGGACCGAAGAAGCGGCATCGTCAAGGACAGTAATCGGGCACACTAGTGACAAAGGGTCACAGAGAGGTAGTAGGTCATCGCGATCGGCGAGGCTGAAAGCCGAATTAGAGGCGCGGATTAAATTCGAACGCTCAGAGCTCGAACGAGAACAGGCAGCTGCTGCCTTAGCCAAGTCTCAATTGAAGTTGGCACGACTCAACCGAGAAGAGGAGATCGACTCGTGTGAGGATGATGAAGAGCGGAATACTCAGGTGCAACCTTTCGTAAGGAGTTGGGTTCAGCAGACCATAATGAGCGCGCCGGTTAGTGTAACGCAACCCGATATTATTGACAAGGAAGCGTGTAAAGGATCACGCCGCAAAAGGGCGGAGATCGAGAGCAACCAAGGAAATACACAGAAAACACACGCGAGTTAGGTGTCAGAATTGACCGAAGCGATTGTGAGTGCAATAAAGATAGCGGCAAAAGATAAGTCTTCCCAGCTTCATTTCCTCCAGGAATTACCGGTGTTCGATGGAGACCCGGGTGAATGGATAGTTTTCAAAACGGTGTTTGAAGACACAAGAAGCCAATTTTCAGGGGTGCAGAATGTCGCACGCCTTAGGAGGGCATTAAAATGCACCGCTAAGGAAGCGGTTAAGTCATTGTTGTTTACTTTGTGTGAACCTGAAGAAATAATGAATGCTCTCGAAAGAAGATTCGGTAGGGTTGAGATGCTCATTTTAGCCGAAATCGAGAATGTAAGACGTATGCCAAGATTGGCAGAAGATTGCGCGAATATAGGATCTTTTGAAAGTCGTTTTACGAACGTGGTTGCCACAATACAAGCGTTGAATCAACCACAGTATTTATACTCACCGGAGTAAGTAAACCGCATAGTAGAGAAACTCGGAACTATGAATAAATTTAAGTGGTTTGAATATCGAGCTCAGCATCCTTTGGAATCAGAGTTACAGAAGATGGTCAAGTTTTTAAATTTATTGAGTGAACAATTTGGAACGTCCTTAAGCAATGAAAATGTGCCTGAAAAACGGAAGCGTCATAAATTCAGGAAGCAAACTGTACACACCGCTAAGGGGTCTGTACGCAACCGTTTCAAGAGCGAGCGCTATGAGCGCCGAAATAATACGAGCGAGCGTCTAGAACGCCGAAATAATAAAGGGCACAACCGACAAGTGGTTATGATAAACCAGGATAAGCCTGTAAGTCGGGTAACACATAAGTGTGTTATATGTAACAAGGAGCAAACTAAAGTGAGTTGTTACAAGTTTAAGGATATGAATAATCACGAAAAATGGGAAGCGGTTAAAAAAGCGAAAGTATGTTTTCAATGTTTGTCACCTAACCATATGAGGTTAGAATGCAAAGGGAAAAAATGTGGTACAAGGGGATGTAGAATGTCACATCATCGAATGCTACACCGATACTCCAATGAAAATACCTCGCCGCAAGGGGACGAGGGGGGTAAAGAGGCTCAAATTACAACTGTTAGGACAGTGAATGCACTGGCATGTGCATACTTAAAGATTATATCGGTCGAGTTATATGGACCCAGAGGAAAGGTCAAGACAACAGCTCTGCTGGATGAGAGATCGACCATGACACTCAGAGAGGAGTGGATGGCCCAGAAGTTAGCGCCTCGCGGACGTAAAGAAGAATTACGTATTGAAGCCGTGAGAGGTAAGCGAATTAACGACAACAGTTCATATCGCTTAAACGTTAAGATAAAAGGCATTTACTCGAACGACTTAGAAGAGATAAGTGTACAAACAATTAAGTCACTTAACCTTTCTCCGCAGTCAGTGAGCCGAGAATTATTGCAACGGTGTTCTCATTTGACTCCGATTAAGGACGAGTTGATGTATGAGAGGTCCAGACCTACTATATTAATTGGCCAGGACAATTGGCATCTCATAGTTACTCGTGAATTAATTTCAGGAGGTAAGAACCTACCTGTAGCATCGCTCACCATACTGGGATGGGTTTTACATGGTCACATATCGGGTGGCATCAAACCAATCAAGATTGTTAACCACATTTCCAACAAGAAGGAGGAAGACATGGAGAAGTTAATCAAAGATTATTTTAGTTTGGATTCTCTGGGAGTATCTGCGCGAAAGCCCGCGAACGACCCAGAAGAACGAGCTTTAAATATTTAGAACAAAACGGTACGTCGTATACCTAATAATAGGTACGAGACTGCTTTGTTATGGCGCACAGATAATGAGTGCATGCCGTCGAATAGAGCGCGGGTTGAAAGTCGCCTGTTTAATATCGAAAAGAAGCTCGACAAAAATAGCGAGTTGAAAAAGGAATATGAGAAACAAATTGAAAATCTCATCGTTAAAGTTTACGCAGAGAAAGCACGTGGTATCTTCCTCACTTCGCAGTGACTCATTACAAAAAAGGAAAGTAGGACGTTGTCTTAATGATGCATTGTTAACCGGACCGGACTTATTGAAGTCGTTGTTTGGAGTCCTGCTACGATTCAGAGAAGGAAACGTGGCAGTGATGGCAGACATTAAAGAAATGTTGACAGAAAAGAAAATCCGGGAAGAAGACAGGGGTAGCCTTCGATTCTTATGGCGGCACAATCGTGACGCGCCACCGGAAGAGTATAGAATGACGTCACTCATATTTGGAGCGGCATCATCACCATGCATTGCTATGTACGTGAAGAATAGGAATGCGCAGGATAACGCACATATCTATCCAGAAGCAGCTTCCGCTAAGGAAAACAATTTTTATATGGACGACTATCTACAGGCATTTCCCGAAGTGACGACGGCCGAAAGGATAGTAAACGATATGTATGAATTACATAAACGTGCTTCTTTCCAACTGAAGGGATGGGCTAGTAACCGACCCGAGTTTTTATGTAAAATGGAAAATAAATATAAGAGCGACAGTGCTTCGCTGGGAGATAAAGAGCACACAGAGCGCACTTTAGGTTTGATCTGGAATATCAAACGTGATATAATAAGTTTCTCCATAAGTCTTCGTAACACACCGGAACAGGTGATGGCAGATTTACGACCGCCTACGAAGAGGGAAATAACTAGCGCTGTGATGTCAGTCTTCGATCCTTTGGGACTCGCATCACCCATAACGATTCAAGGGAAGTCGCTAATCCAGCAAGTATAGAGGACAGGCATCTCTTGGGATGAAGAAGTTTCACACGAATTACACGTGTTATTTTGTAAATGGATATCGGAAGTGAAGAAATTAGGTCATTTAGAAGTACTTAAACCCGTTGCTGAAGGCGTCGGCAAGGAAGACGCAGCCGAAAAGTCGGTTATGTGTTCCAAGGAAGTTTTAGCAAAGTCGGTTATAGGACCCGATAGCGCGTTGGACATAGCGCTCTTGAAAAAAGCAGAATTATTAATTTGGAAGTTCGTTCAAGACGAGTGTTTTCATTTAGAAATAAAATGCTTGAAAGCAGGCAAAAGCGTTGAAAGAATTTCACGCTTAAGTAAATTATCTATGGAAATAGGAGAAGATAACTTACTCCGTTTAAATGGGCGTTTACCTTTTAAGTCTAATTTGACCGAGGAAAGTAGAAAACCTGTCGTATTAGACGGTAAAAACGAAATCATTAAAATGATGATAGAGAAGTACATCATCATTTTGGACATGCCAATCACCAGACGGTGATGAATGAGGTGAATCAAAAATTTTATGTCTTGAACTTGCGTAATGTAGTACGAAGTGTGTCACATCACTGTCAGTGGCACAGGACATACAGGTCAAATCCGCAGAACGTGCCACAAGGAAATACTCCTCTGGAGAGAATAGCTCACAATGAACCACCTTTAAAGTTTATGGAGCCTAGAAACGGTGATATTGTCTTGATAATAGATCATTCGTTGCCACGAAATACGTGGCCGAAAGGCAAGATTAGTAGGACGCTACCGGGACCAGACCGTCACACCAGAGTGGTTGACGTCATTACTAGCACAGGTATCTTGAGGAGACCTACATTCAGAATAATAGTCCTGGTACCCGCGACGCCTCCCAAATGATGGTGTTGATGCACGGGGGGGGGGGGAGATTGTTGGCGACGCGCCCATAAGAATATTTCAATTTATTAGTTAACCGATTACGAATAGCTTCTAAAAAGCAAATTATCAAGCAACAATATTCCGATAAGAAAATGCTTAGTTGAATCTTAAAGAAATATCGAATTAATGATATGAAGGTCTTGGGTTCGACTCCCAGGCCGGAATAGTTTATCGTTTTCTCAGTAATATTTTCTTAATAAATTCATATAGGGAATTTTTAAGATATAAATTATGTTACCGGATTTCTTCCCCGATTGAAATCATCTTTCCAATAATGTTAATTTAAAGAAATATTAAAATAAAGTTAGAGACCAGGATTTGTTCCCCGGTCGAGATGATCGCTGTGCATAAGTAGAAATAATGGAAATTAATTGCATAAGTATTATCTTATATGATTTTGATATGTTTTGTATGAAAAGAAATGCCTATTTTCTATGATTGATTTATGAAATCATTCACTTATATTGTTTGATAAGAAACATGATAACTGATAAGAATTTGATTAGAAGTAGTTTTCAATGTTTGAGAATTGTGTAGAATCATTTATTCACCTAGTATTGTTGATATTAGTGTATACTAAACTTTTCATTTTTACTGATAGTCGATAGCCGTGCAAAAGTTAGTTGTTCAAACAGTGTTAGTTCATACACGCACGCCAGCCACGTACTTAGGAGGCGAAATATGTAGAAATTTAAATATTTTCAAATTTCAGCAATTTATGTAAAAATGACTTGTAAAGTATTTCAGATTGATTATACGTAAAAAGAGGTGAATTCTGTGTCATTTTTATGTGAAAATTCTTGTGAATAAGTGAAATAATTATAGATTTGTATAAGAAATTTAAAAGTGTTTAAATGGTAAAATGTATAGGAAAAATGTAAATTAAACTATTGCATTAGTTATGATATTTATATTTTTAAGTGAAGAACGTTGTTTTAACTTTCTATGTTAAATATTTAAGAAATTCCAACTTTGAATATGTGAGTAAAATAAGCATATTTTGTTAAATAAATAAATGGTTTTTTGTGATATGAAAATGAATGAAATGAATATATATCGTAGTATAGATATTTTTTTGTGCTATCTTTATAATTAAATTGTATAAATGTATGTCTTATACAAATAAATATATCGAGTAAATCGTGAGAGAGTGATAGTACAAATTGATGTAATTGAGTTGCGCAAACGCACAAATGGCGCGGCACACTTTCGCGTATAGTTCTGGGTTAGCTCAGTAAACGAGTTTTCTTGCAATTCGTTCGGGAATCGTTTGGGAATCGTTCGGGGAAGTTCGGAGAAACTTCGGGAAAAGTGCAAGACCAGCAGTCAATAAGAAGAAGAAAGAAAAAGTGTAGGGAAGTGATAGGGAAAAGTAATTACTCTCTCGCGGAACGGTTTGACGATAATTGCTGTTTTATTCCCAAGGAATTCTTCCCTCAAAATAATACAGTCCATATCGAAGAATTAAGGCGTTGGGACCGGGACGACTTCGGAAAACCCGTAATCCCCGCCTGAACCTATTTTCTGAAAAAGAAGAGGTTATCACCCTTGTGTGGTACTCCGTTGCGGAGATCACATAGGTTGTTCCCGAACCCAACGTAGGCGTTATAGGAGACTGGATCGAGAGAAGCCTCGATTCCCCCCTTCTGTTTCTTAGTTTAACTTTTTTCTGGTTCCTTTTCAACACTCTATTGTGAAAATTCAGAATGTGTCAAAAAAGGCACGTATGGTAATTCACAATGCTGTATTAGTCCCCACTTTTACGTATGGTAGTGAAAGTTGCGTAAAGCAGAAGAAGCACTAGATTAGAATAAATGCAGTAGAAATGCGGTCGCTAAGGAGTATGTTAGGGCTGAATCTAAGTGACAAGATGAGAGTGTGTGATAAAAGAAGAGTGTGGTTTGCAAGATGATGCGGTGACCAGGATTAAGAAAGGAATGCTTCGGTGGTTCGGTCATGTAGAAAAAATTAACGAGGAAAGACTGACAAAGCAAATATATTATGTTGCGGAAGTGAATGGAAGGGTCAGAATAGGACGTCCTAGGCAAAAGTTTGTCGACCAAATTGGCAATATATTAAAAACGAGCTAAATTAAGAGTACCCTTCACTGACGAGCATGTATGCGTGAGTATATGGATGTGGAAGAGGCGAGAGTTATGTCAGGATCGTGCTAAATGGAAGTATGTAGTCTCCGCCTACCCCTCTGGGTGACAGGTGTGGGTGTTTATATTATGTTATGAGACTTAGCCCCCTATTTTCATATTCATCATGTGTTAGCAACATTTGTTTAGAAATTGTACAGGTTAGAAACTTTGCCTCTGTACAGTTTCTTTAGTCATGTAATATGGGTGTACTCGCAGCGAGCAATTTGTATGTAGCTACTCCTCTGGTCGGTTTCTTTACTAATGTGCTTCTACTCGTCGGCCAATGCAGATATAACAAAACCGCATACGATTTGCAAATGAAAATTATTTAAATTTAATTTGATGTTTTTACTGTCGAGTTATTTCTATGCGTTTCAATACTGATCCACATATTTAGTAAGTTTGGGATGATAAAAAATTATGTGGCAAAGGATTGGCTATATATAAATCATGTTCAATTATTTTCTCGTAATCAAAAACCCGGTTATTAAAGAAAGAAAATAGGTACGGGTATATAACTAATGCTTTTAGTTACTAAGAACACATTATATTTCATAATGCAAAAGCTTTTAAATTGAAATGACAATATTATTTCAAAGAGGTTTTCAAAATTTTATTTTGAAAGTTTTAGAAACTTTGTTTTTTATGAAACATTTAATATAGCTCTTGAAATAATTATGAAAATTAGATGAATAGTCCATGTTAAATTTAAATCATCTCCCTAATATATTTTGTCGTACTTATTCCCAGCAGACGCTGGACGTTTGAAAATTTAAATTAATTTACTCGTCTGGATTAGTTTAGGAGAATAATAGCCTCTCGCCTGTCCTTAGACAATTGACGTCACAAGCTAGAGAATATTCAATTACGTATTAGATCAATATATTCTTTTTAGATTTTTTTAATTAACGGTAATGAAGCGTACCTCTTTTATTAGATTTCAATAAAAATATTATAAGATATTTAGTATTATGTCAGTAGTATAAGTATTATTTTTCTATTGAGATTATCCCACCTCATCCCACGTGATATTATTTAATCTGATGGATGAGCCTTTTCCTATGCCTAGATAGATACAATTTGGTGGCCCATATTCACCAGCGGACTTTTTTATGAGATATTATGAGTGAAAAAAAACATAATAAAAATATTTTATTACGTCATCACATGAAATTCTTCCGCTCTTTTCTAGTATTCTTCATTAAACAGAACCTAAATGGATGTCCTTTAAATAAGATAATTTTGTATTAAAATCTTCAAGAATGGGTATAAACTTTCACCTATCAAAAAGTAGTATAAATAATAATACAGAATTTTCCTTAAAATTTTTAAATTTGTCATTTCATCATATTGTTGAACTGTTCTAACTGAACGTCGAGTAAACGGAGTAGTATCACATTTGAATTTATTGTTATTGACACAACATAATGAATTGTCCGCGTGACACACGTGTATTCAAAAATTTACTTGTAACACAGTATTTATTTGGAGCAAAACTTTGAATAGACATTGAATTTATCTAAATGTAACATCTTTTTTAATTTAACACGTTCTCGCTATAATTGTCGTTTCTATATCATAGATACTAATACATATATAATGGATAGCGATATAAAAACCTTAATTTGTTTTCTCAGTTTTATAATCAGTCTCCAATTGATTGAGTTACTGCTTAATGTGACATAGTACACACTATTTAAGTCGACAATTTTTAATTTAATTTTACTGTTTTTATAATAAGACTTTTCTTGTCCATAAACTTAGGATAGTAATCATAGACATAGAATATGCTGGCGTATAGACGACCTGACAGCCGAAAAACACGTGAAAAATTTTGATTTGTCTTTGTGTGTGTTAGCTAGTGATGTACATTTTACACACAAGTACCATGGAAAATTGATTGTGGAAGCGGTAACAATGTTTGAAAAAATAGTTTAGTGCACGAAACCGAACAACTTCAAAAATTATATTATGATGCCAGTCAATATTAAATGGGACCAATGATATGAATCAAATATCGCCAATAAACATCATGAACATCATACTGTAAATGAATTTGTTGCTAGTGTTAAAATTATGAACATCACTCATTTTTCAAAAATGTTTAAATAGTTTCTCCCGTAAATAATATTTTCCTATTATATAGGTATTATTTTATAGCTCCTTTTCGATCAGTAAATTTATTTCAAAATCATCTGATAATCTCTTCAATAAAATCCATAAGATATATTATTGTTACCTGGTCATCTCAAAAGGAATGTAATAAATATTAATCCAATATGCATCTCTGGTAAGTAATGTTAACTATGTTGTGAGGTAAGGCTCCAACCGGTTCAACGTTTGCCGAAGTTGATCCGATATACAAATCCACCTTGCGATAGTTACACACACACACACACACACACACACAGACACACACACACACACAGACACACACACACACACAGACACACACACACACACACACACATACACACACACACACACACACACACACACACACACACACACAAACACACACACGCGCGCGCGCGCGCGCGCACATGCACATGCAGATGCACGCACGCATATTGCGGTCCCGCCCCCACACACACACACATACACGTATGATAAATTAAATTGTAACAACGCTGTGCAGGTCGCTTTTTACTGCTTGTGTGTGAATTAGAGCGTCCCTGCATCAAATCAGAGCGATAAATAAAGTCACTGGTTAAACGACACTGTTTATTTTATGAATCCGACACGTTTACATTTATGACCGAAACCCGCACTTAATTACAAACGGGCGCATTGGCGAGACGCTGGGAACGACTGGCCGTATTTACTTACGGCGACGACTTCTTAAGTTACTCAGGTAACATATTATCATTGTCATGTAGCTACATCCACACCTCTTCTTACAAAAAAAAACATTTTTTAGAGGAAACTAGAAAAAAAATTTTGAGAGAGAAAAAGGAAGTTATTTACTCTCCATGACTAACACAATATTATTGAAGCTTAAAACTGCATTTCAAGAAAAACGGAATGCAAAATATGGAGTACGGAACCCTATTTCGAATTTTGGTATCCTATTGCATAACACTATTCACCACACCGCGCTCCTTTGCACTGTGGGCGCGGCAGCGTGCAACAAGGGTGTGGGCTGCTGCACCAGCACGCCAACCGGTGAGGTCGGTGCGAAGTGCCACTAAGTACCATGTTGTGTGGAAGACCAGTATTTCCATCGCAGTCATCGTTTGGTACGGAACTTGAACTGCTTCCATCAAAAGTAAAACAAAATTATGAGTAACATGGCTGTTATAGCAACCAAAAGCATGTTATTTGTGTACATTTGGGTGTCAACTTCGCCAACACTACTTCCACTTTGGTAAATCACAATTTGTTCCTTACTAACTGCCTTCCCGATCTCGTTAGACTTCCAAAATTACAATGACTGAGTTTGTAAAATCATTCAATAAGTCAAATGGTACTTCGTAATAAGTTCCGTTTACAATATGTTGATGTAAAGATTTGACATCAGCTATTGGAATTAAATGTTATTACGCTCATATCTAGTGCAGTTTAAAATGCATTTAGAATACAAAGTTATTAAATTTGATACCATTTCAAAGATTAACTAGTACAGAAATTATAATTATTTAACAAACCTTACTTCCATACTGTAAGTGATTTGTGGACATAAACTGTCGTAGACTAAGTGAGTATATAGACGGTAAGTAGAATACAACGTAATGACAAAAATATGTTACTTTGTTGTGAGCATACATCAAGTTATCGGTAATGTGTACAACATGTAAGGATTTAAAATTTTCTAAAGATAGAATAAAATATAATGATTTCACATAAAAATTGTATAGGTATGGTAAAATTTATGCAACTAAAATGTCTTTAAAAATGGTAGACAACTATTTTTGTATAGAGAGATAATTATTAAAAACTAAATAAAACGTGGCGGTTTTTTTTATTATTTGACCACTTTTAGTTACTTTTTGCAAACCGTTATCGGTTTGCACTGTGCCGTGGTCGACGGTTTGGTGTTTGCTGAACTTCTCTGAGATGAATCTTCATTTGTATGTTGCTCTAGCGGTATGGAGCACAGCATGCTTTTCTGTGCATTAGCTTTCTCTCTCTCTCTCTCTCTCTCTCCTCTCTCCCTCTCTCTCTCTCTCTCTCTCTCTCTAGTTAAGCTGGCTTTAGACGATCTCAGAGATATTCGCTAGTCTAACGAACTTAGTGGAGCGTATTTTGTCTATACCCATGTGGTGCATAAGGCTAGTAAACAACAAGCCCTCGAATTGCCTACTTTGCTCGCTAGTCAACCTATGCGAACAACCGAAACGAGTAATCCAACCCTCATAGACAATACGTGCTACGTTGTCTGCAATCTGATGCCTGACCGGTAATTCTTCAGGCCATTTCCTACATCTATCTATAATTGTCACACAATACCTAAAGCCTTCCGTCCGGTCGCCACCATAGCCAGGAATAGCGTGGTCTCCGAGGACTGGGGTATGTATAATTGTGTAATTGTTCATGGCCATATTGCCATACTTGTCACGCTTGGCGAGCGGGTTGGCAACCTAAGTTTTTTTTACAGTTGCTGTTATTAGGGAGATGTTGCTGCCCATCTCCTGTCTCTTTTCCTCTGTCGCCTCTTACGACACCCACGGGAAGATATGGGGTAGTGGATATTCTTAACCGCCACTACACGGCAACATATACCGGCAACATATACAGTACCAATAACGAAAACGCGCTAATAACGATATATCGTTATAATGTTATATTATTCGGGTAGTTGGAAATTTTCTATTATTGAGAAAATATTTGAAAAAATGTACGCGCAACTTGGTACATAAATTAAAAATTAAATTTATAACACGGGACCCGCTTTTGCTTTGTCTTGGTGGTTTCTAATAATGTGGCTTGATTAAGAGTTTATTAATTTAGTCTATTTGTTTTATCTTATGAATTTTTCTACTTTAATAAATTCTCTAAATTTTTCAGACAAAATTTAGTTTAGATCGCTACTGGTATTACGCTCTATTTTTTCGAAGATTTGCTCGGACGGACAGGCAAACGACATTTTTTAAATTGATTAATAATTTCTCAATGGCAAAATTAGATTAAAACACCGATAAATAAATAAGAAAACTCAAAACGCGTTTTATCTCTCAAATTAGCAAAACTTGAGTGACGTTTTTGTAGTTTATGGCATTTTGTTATTATTAATTCCATTTACAAGTTGGACAAAAGTTGCAGTCGTTACCGGGGTGAATAGGGGCGCCGCCATTTTAATCCCATTCTTTAACCGCACGTGTATTACAAGCTGGATTGCTAGTATGGTGTTTCTAATTATGGCTGGTGGCTCTTCATGTTGGCCAACATAGTGGCGAATGTTGAGACTAATATCAAAGGCCATCATGTAGAGCGAGTGTTTGTGCTTACCTTGGTATGTATTGGAATGATCAAAGGATATTGGCTGAATTTAGCACCGCGTCCACACGTTGGGCCCAAGTTTAGTTTGCTACGAGCTCCTAGAGTAATTGCACGCACCTAATATGAGTTTTATGCTCGCGTTTCGTAACTATTGTCTATAAAATTG